>VYXD01015595.1:1695535-1719554 GCA_013397195.1 Hylia prasina
GCTTTTTGATGTAGAGTGACAGGATTATGAAATGACCCTTCAGGTCAGAAGGAGACTTTTCCTTTTCTCATCAAGGAAATCAATTTCTAAGTCCAAGTCTCTTAAAATAATATATTCTTGTGGCACGCATACAGCTTTTTTTGATCTGCTATGAAAAGAATAAGAGGTAAAGAGGATCAGGGGTGGCGATGGAATATTATAATCTGCCACACTCACACATCAGCCTTTCACTAAGTAATTCCAGATAAATTGAGGATTTACATATTTAAGATTAAATGGTGAAAGAGTAGCGATGCATAAATAGAAGAATACAAAGATACAATTTAGGGAAGTTAACTCTTAAAAAAATTTTACCTGATGTTTGGTACCCTTCCACTGTCCCACCCCATATTTTTTAAAGCATACAATGTTTATAAGGAAATAACCAGGATAATCTCTTTGAGATCAACTGAGCACAAACACAGATGCCTTAGGGTTTCTCTCCTCCACCCCTCCCACCTCCACTACTGAAAAAATACCAATTACCATGACAAGAAACAGTTAAATGCCTCCAAAGACACATACACACAGCAGATGGAAAGCAGGAGGAAACCAGCTGGAAGTGTGTTTCCCTTAGAACTGTTTTTAACAGCCTGTGCACAAATAATGTCTCACTAATACGCAGATAAAAATAAAACATAAATATTTAAAAGGTGACTGGTCAAAGCAACAAGATGGTATTCGGTATGGGAACTTTCCCTTTTTTTACTCCCTCGATATGGGAACTTTCCCTTTTTTACTCCCTTCCCTGTCTATATTCTGGGTAATTGTTCAGAGACATCCTGATCCAGGTCTCTGATTCAGGGAAGGTAACTCCAAGGCAAAAGCTTTGCTGATGGCTGTAACCTCTTGTGTTGCTATTTGCAAAACACATGGGCTTCTCTTGGTTTTTATTACTCACCTGTTCAGCCTTTGCCTTCAGGGTGAGCTTCCTGCATGGAGGGTGTGCCAAGACTGCCCAGCTGAGCTCTAGGAGCAGTTGTTCACACCAGCACAAGATAAGGAGGCCAGTCCTTTACAAAATTCCTTCTGCTCTTGGGTGCTTAAGCAGAAGCATTTTAAAGGAACTACTTTTCTAGAAACTACTAAACACTTTGTGATAATCTGGATATTTTTGAGATGTCCAACAGATCCCTGTAATCCATATTTACCACCAATCATCTTGACCTGACCCCTCAGAGTCCAGATAGCATCCAAACTCCCTTGTACTTGTGTAACTTTGCCATTAGAGAGAGCAAAATCAGTGGAGATGGGGAGAGATGGAAATGTCCATGCCTCCTTCTAGCTGAAGAATGAAAGCAAGGACAGGAGCAAGCACAGGCATTGCTTGTAAGAAATAAGAGAGACTTTCAGAAGTATAACTGGGGCATAGACAGCTGCAAGGGGCAATGGAGAAGGGAAGCCCACATTTCTTCCCTAGAATTCCCCAAGCCAGAAGCGTTTGTGATATATCCTGCTTGTCCTGTCTTTGATCTTAACTGTTACCATCAGGTAAAACAATTTTAAGTAGAGTAGATGGGTTGTCTGCCATTTATTTAGATCCCTTCCTTTACAGTTCCTTCTCCACTGATTCTCATTAGGTGGCCCTCTCACACTCACCAGGAATTCAGCAAAGCAGATCCTTAGCTGGTGTTAATTGGTTTAAGTCCATTTGCTTCAAAGAAGCTGCTCAAAGTTACAGTGCCCAGAAATTTGACCCAGTTTCACTTCTCTGCATAATGTAGTCTCTTGATGGAGGAACAGATATATTCCTTCTGCTCTGCATCTGAAGTGTTAAGCCATTGCACACATTTTTGGGAATCTAAGAAATCTGGATTTTTTTGGAGCAAAAAAAGCCTGAGCATGGTAACTTACTCAAGCTCTGGAACATAAAGCAGAAAAGTAACAGGGTATCATGCTGGCCCACACAAAGGCAGAAAGAACTAGAAAATGCTCTCATGACACATCCAGATGACAGTAGAAGACAGGTGAACACATGAACATCTGCAGAAATCTTGGCCTGAATGAGACCATCAAACACACTCTTTAGACAACTGGTTAAACAAGAAATCAAGAGGGATTTCGCACACGTAAGGGTTTACTGATTGGGACCAATAACAGATGCATGCGTGTAGTCTGTCACTCAAGGGAAAGACAGACATTTTATTTATTTTTTTGTTGTTGTTTATATATTTTTACAGCTTTTTTCACATGCCTTCAGAACCAAGAGAGTTGAGTGAGTCCTGGCCAACGCCGCTCTCACTTTAGGAGCAGCCTGGCTTGATTGCAGAGGGTGGCTGTACCACAGAGCAGCAAAGGTACAGCCACCCAGCAAAGGGAGTGGGGGTAAGCAAGAAGGACATGCAATTGCTGATCTGTGAGGCAAAGATGGGAGGATAATGGTCTTACTCAGGTGGCACCACAAGGTTCAGCAGTTAAGGAGGAGCACTTTTCAGAAACTTTTCCTGTTAAAATTCTGGCAGCACATCCCTTGGCTTTACCAGGATATTAAACCTGATTTTAAAGTTGTTGTTTTTTAGTGATCAATTTCTTTGTTGAAAATCTGCAGAAAAAGAAAGGTCTGTTTCCTCTGATGTTTCTTTCCCTCCATGAATAAACTATGCCTTTGTCTGTTTTTATTTTTGCAATGCCACATTTATACCTAACACCTTCAAACACATATTATTTTAGAGATCTGATACCATCTAGTGTTATTACTGGCTTTTCACATCCTACACTTATCAAGTAACCACAGTCAGCAACATGTCAGAGTTCAGCACTACAGCACATCAGTAGCAAAACAAAACCTGCTTCCCACCCAATATCTATATTTACACACCCCACAGGTGCGTGAAATTTGCAGTTCATCTAGGAAATTCACTCTCCTTTAATCTCTGGAAATTAGTTTGTCTGTGTGTATACATATCATTATCATCTAGCGCTTTGTCACTGATTTATTTCAGCCTCTGTGAAAAATAGGCTGGAATTACTAATAACAAACACAAGTGTTTATAAACAGCCTTTACACAGTCTTGGGCAGGCCAAAGTCAAGGGTACATTGACTTCAAACCAACCAATGTTTTACTCCATTTTTTCAGGGAATTAGATGAGATTTTTAGGTTGCAAGTACTAGTGATTGGTGTAAAGTTTTCCTAAATATTCATAATTCCTGAAAGCTGGTGCTATGCAGGTGGGAGATGCTTATATGATTTCATGCTATAAGAGGACAAGACCACCAAGAAAAGCTGATCTCTGCAGGACAATAAAGTGGGTTCATCTATTTGTGTACTTTAAAACACAGAGAACCGATAACATGCAGAAACAGTATTCATAAAGATAAAAAAGAAAGAAAAGAACAGTGTGGGTAGTCTGATAGAAGATGGTGGATTAGTATCCATGGAGACTCCTTTCTTCTCTGTATTCACCTAATATGTACAGGATGCTTGGTGATTTCTCCAAAACATCCCACAAGTGCCTTGATCTGGACACACAGCAAACACCTCTCTAACAGTGTAACTGGATTCCATGTCCCTTAGCTCAAGGCCTCTCTTCCTGTATAATTAAGATGGATGTCAGTTACAACAGTAATTTCTGCAGTAGGGCCACTTTGAAACTGCACTGGTAGCCACTGATACTTTTAAGTCACTCAGCAACATATATGTTACAGATATTTATTGCTACCCCTTGCAATCAATTTTCTGCCTCTAAAGGAAATTATTCTTTAATGATTACATGGAATTCATTGGGAACAGAGGAAGGGAAGTTTATAATTTTGTAGTTTTGTGGAACATATTATTATTATATTTTTTCAACACTTGGTTTCACTTGCACACTTATGACTTGGCAGGGGGTACTAAATGCTTTTACACACTAAAGGTGTGTTAGACACTAAAAGTGTGGATTTCTGTGACGTTTACGCATGCTAAGTGTCCGGGGCTAGGAAACAGATACCTGTCTTTTACGAGCACTCTTTCAGGCAGACTTTTTCATTATACAGGCCATGTGAATGAGATTAATATGGAGGGAAATGCCCTTGTGTGTCTCCAGTACGGGGGCAGAGAGCAAAGAGAAGAGGGAGAAATCCCATGTAGACAGGGCTGCCTCCGAAAAAGAGATGTTGACATATGAATGTTATTAAATGATAATAGTGGAGAAACAATTTAGCAGATAAAAAATCCCACATGCCTCCATTGTTTTAAGATGGGTGCTTAATTTACAAAACAACCACTGAAAGTTAGCATCTCTCATAGGCCACTGTCCACACTTGGAACAGAGCTGTGCTGAGCACCGAGTTAGATCAAAGACCCTGCAGGTGCCCAGAGCAGACCTGGCCACACTCTCCAGATAATTGCTGCACTGTCAATCAACAACCTCACCAAAATGGCAAGAATTGTCAGAGCACACTACAATCCACTCGGGTGTGGCCACACCCTTGTGGAAGGAGGCATGAACTAAAATAGCACGCTGCTAGTTTTAGGGAGCTCAGCCCCCAGGAGCTCCAAAGAGGCTGAAACCGGCACACACGGTGGTCCCAAATCAGGGGGAGAGACTCTTTTGGATACATCTGTGCTTTGGTACTACTTATCCAGTAATCTTTAATGATTTACTCAAGCCAATTAAACTACAGCGACAGAGAGGTTCCAAGGACAAGAAAATGTTGATAACAGAGAGGCGCTGTGACAGCCTCAGGACCAGCTGCTAATGAGAATTAGCAGTACACATCCCTACACCCATTATCTAGGAACTGAATGACAGTAGTAGGTATGCTATGACCCCAAATGTGGTTTTCCATTCCCCAGCTTCACCTCCCATCTGATTTCCTGCTACTATTCCAGTTACACCTTTTTAGTCTCTAAGTTGTGCACGTCTCTGCGGCTGTTCTCATTCTCTCCGGAGAATGAGAGAGTGAGAATGTTGCATGTGCAACATCTCCATTGGAAGGTTTTCAAGAGCTAGGCTGTGAAAATATTTTTTTTTGTTTTCTATAGTAACATTTTTCAAGGGCTGAGAACTGGCTTGGATATCATCTTTTCTCATTTCTCATTAAAAAAAAAATGTGTTGACATGCCTTTATTTTGAAACAATGATTTATCAAAGAAAAAAGGAAAGAGCAGCTGTTTCTCATCCTTTGAAGCTAATCTGACTAAAGTATCTCATATTTCTCATTCAACTTTAAATGCTTAATTTTCATCTATATGAGAAGAAAACTTGAGCAACACCTCCTCTTTGTCCTAGCATTAGATACTTTTTAAAGTGTTATTTGTTCTGGCTGAAGTCGTGAGGAATTCCAAACCACGAAGTTCTCTCATGTGAACACAAGACTTGGATGTCACCAGCACACACAGCAACAAACATATACACGAAAGTTTTGTGACTGAACAATCTACCTCAGCTGATGCCTGAAAGTTGACAACATATGGACATTTTATTCACTCTTGTAGCGTGTGTATTTAAACTAAATATATGATATAGCTGTCTACTTAAATGCTTTCCTTCTGAAAGGTTCATTGGTGGACTGCAATAATTAATTTGCTTTTACATAATTTCAGAAGGTAACTGTAAAAGCCCCCTCAATTTGACTCTACTACAGCCTGGGTGCCTTTTATTAACAAAGCGAGTTCTTAGAGTATCCTTATTTTTACTGCTGCTACTATATTAGCAGCTGAAATGTGATTATACCTTTGAGATCCATCATGTCACCTATAGTTATCTGAAATGCTGTTCTCAATTCATTATAGACAGAAATAAAGATACAAATCCAGTCCTACAGTCTCATTTTATGTGACAGCTCTCAGTCATGTGGGAGATGTGTACACAAAACTGCATTTATTATAAATCTATATTAAAAGCCTGTCCTATATGAGCATGTGGATTAGAAAACTTGTTTTCTGACAATGTCTACAAATGCACAGTCAAATCCATATTCCTTGCCCTAATACAGATCTAATAAAAATGTTCACAAAATTCTTAAGGGTTAGCTGCCTTTCAATTTCTCCCCCTCAGGTGCTTCCTTCCCAAGGGACTGGTTGTTTTAAAAACAAATCTACCTACGAGTCTTGTTTTTCCTAGAAAATCTCCAGATAAGCACAAGTTGAAATCGCTTTTTTTTTTCATCAAAGCTATTTCTTTATATCTTTGACATCGGTTTTGTTCTTTTAAATTAAAGGGGGAATCTGTAAAGCTCTGAAACTGCAAAGCACTGAATTGCAGGTCTCTCTGGAAAAGGCCAAAGTTTAAGGCAAAGCTTACAGCTCTGGAATTGAACAGGGGGGCTCCCAGCTTCCACCACGTGTAAAGAGCTTTCCAACCTGCTGCATCAACAGCTCATCTGGCTGTGCACAGGTGTGGCCACCCCAGCTCTGGAACAGTCTGGTAATGTTCAGTCATACATTGTGTGGACAGGGTCAAGGGAGGAAAAGGGAAAATGTTCCATTTTCCATTGCTTCCCACCACTTCCAAATTTAGAAGTGAGGCCAGGTGTATGGAAAAAACACATTACCTCCCACAACACATCTTGGCTCTCTTCTATCATTAGACCATCACGGTTCCAGCCATTTGACTGGTACAGGCTTAGAAGCAGCAAGAGTCTAATTACCTGGATATTCAGTGAGGGAATCTTCTGGGTTGTTGCAGTGCATTCAGAAAGAGCTGCTTTGAAATCATTTGAGCAATACACAGCATTCCCTGCGAGAGGCTCCCTGCTTTGCTGAATTGATGCAGACCCCTCTCTAAGGTAAGAAGCACATTTGCACGAGCTGGCAGAACCCACGTGAAAGCTCAGAGCTGCTCAGGGCTTTCTTGACATGTTTGCATAACTGTGGTTTTTCAGACCAAAAGAGGAAGGTAAACTTCATTCATGCCTGACCTGCTGGCCTTCACAGCTGGAACATGTTGGAATCACTTCTGGCACTGAAAAGGTTAATTGTGTCCTGCTGTGAGGTAGGAGTCTCGAAAAGGATACCACATTTGGTGGGAATTATAGTAAATGAGGTTTTCTTTATAGCACTGCTCATTCTCAACATGTTGAAAGGGCATTAGTTCACAGTCACTTTCTCTGGAATTATCAAATCTGCTCAGGAAGCCTTCATTAGGATATTAAACAAGACTTAATAAGTGAAAGTGATTTGCATCGCTGATAATCGTGCGCATTAATCAAGCCAGCTTCTGTCTCTCCCTCTGCAATATGTTTCATGTTCCATTGTAAAGCCTCTTTAATTCTGTAGGGCTTCTTAAAAGGGAAATGTTACATTTAGAAAGCCATTTTTAAAATTATTTACTTAGCAAAGATCACTATAAATAATGTTCAACTCACTCCTCAGCTTTAACCATCAATATAATTAATACTGAGGGGTTTGTATCAGGGATATGGACCAGATGTGTTCCCATTTATCAGATATAGATTGCACTTACTCTAATAAATGTGTTTTCATTCTGAGTAAGTTTTGAAACCAAATAACTGCATGTGACACTTTAATCTGAAGTCACAATTTTAGGCTAAGGCATTTATTTCTCATGCCATGGAGGACCATGCAAGCTTTCACTACATCATCCCACATACCAGAGTCACCCTCGTGGTCCTTAATGAAATTGTGTGGTAAATATCCCCTGCTCTTTAGTAATTCCAAGGTAACTTTGCATGATTTATTCTTAGGGGCTGATGCCACTTCTGCAGTGCATAGACAGCTCAGCTAGCATGGTGTAAATAATCCTCACAATTTGGCAGCATCTCCCCCTCTCAGGATCCCACAAAGGTTTGTAAACAGGTTGAATTTTCACAGGAGCCTGCAAGACAAGTCTTTTGCATTAGGCAAACTGACACTCAGGGCACAAGTATTTTTGCCTACATCAGCAAATGCTTGAGAAAACAGAATTAGACCCTTAAAAATTAGAATCAGACCCTCTGCTGCCCTTGTCACTAGCCTGCACTATGCCAGTGTTGGCTACCCCCTCTAACATGACCCTACAAACACCATGAGGGCTCTGCACACACATCAGTGCCACCTGCATATTGCACAGCCATGAGAATTAAAAACAAAACAACAAAACAACAAAACAACAAAACAAAACAAAAAACAACCCCCCCACCACACACACACACAAAAAAAACAACAACCAAAAAAACCACAAAAAAACCCCAAACCAAACAATCTTGATATTACTGTTCTTCACCAAATGTCTCACCAAGGATAGCCTTAAGGAAAATTTTGTCACATGAATTAGAAGCCATTGTGAAAAATGTGTAGATTCTGTTTATAGTGCAACAGGAAGGCCTTTGGCTATAGTCTGTGAATATACAGAAGTGGCCAAAATCATAGTCTAAGTAAGGAATAACACTGATGTCAGGATGAAGCAGCACATCATCTGAACAAGCTCACCAATGGGGGTGACCTCTTATCCACCAAAATGAGCTAGAAACAAGGAGGTTTATACATTTCTTAAGGAGACCCTGAGGTCTTGTCCATATGAGAGCCTGAACAATTATGATCATGTTTGGCTATTTCTGATACACCTATAATTCTCTTTCTAAAGAAGGGGTGGAAATAACTGGTGGGAGTCAAGGCCCATGCTTTTTGCAGGTATGATGATTTAGCCCACTCCCTGGAAAAGGCTGCCATTGCTTAGTTCCTTCATGAACTTTTTGCATTGTCCTTACTGCATTTCATGCCGTTTACATTCTCCCAAGACTCAAAAGCATCATTTAAGAAACCATCACTAAAATTACGACCATGAAAGTATTTATTGCTCCTAAGAAAATGCTGCTTGCTGGAGCTCATGTTTGCATTCACTGAGGCTGAGCACATAGCTTAAATGGAACTAAAGAGATGATGTTTCTATAAAGTTGTGGAGATTCAATTCATTCTAATGGCCTGAAACATGAATTATGTGCCATGCTTCGCTAACTTCATGGTTCAGTAAGCTGCTATAGCTCAGATGGAACCATTTATCTGAAGAGAGAAAGGTGTTATACCCTGCTTACTGCTGATTTCCTTCTATTTGTGTCTATATATGTGTTTATGTGTGGTGTTTTCTACCTAGAAGGTGTTAAACTTCATAGGTCTAACTGAACAGTTTTGGAACTTTTTTTCTAGAGTATATTTGAGAAGATCAGCATCCAATTCTTTCCTTTTTTCAACATCAAGTTTTATGGTTGGACCATTCACATGGGTGAGAAACTGTTCCTCTCAGCTTTGAAATCAGTTATGTGGATTCACTCTGATGATAACGGAATGGGAAAAATATTCCAGTGTCCACTAATAAGAGCACAAATGCAACCATACTTTTTTCTTAACTGCTGCACAAAAGTTTTAAATTTTCAAAGCAGGGGCATAAAGTTTAAGCTCCCAAATCAATGCTTTGGTGTTTAAATGGACTTGGCCATTTATTTTGCAAGTATGTTGGGAGTTGCACTGGAGGTCAGTGCAGCAGGCTTGCCTGAGCACGGTCCATTACCCTCTGCAGCAGCAGCAAACATGGAACAAAGGGACCCCTTCATTATCCCAGACAAGGAAAACTCTGGCAGAGCCTGAAAGAAGGTAATGAGTATATCTCCAGTGAACAAATAGAGTGCCACATGAAGATACCCAAACTGGCTCTAATTGACCAAAATGCAGTTTCTCTACGTGGCATTGCACTGTGCCATGCAAACATAGCATAAACCTGTGTTTGTGGTGGTGCATTCCTGGCAGTTCTGGGTAGTTACCTTTAGGGCCAAGACCCCCTCCCTATAGTTCTGACAACTGGAAGATCAGAGATAACGTTAATGAGATCCCTCTATTCTGAATTATTGCTGCCAACTGTATGAGTGTTAAAGCCCCTACTCATGGGATCATATGATTTGTTGAGAATCTCTACTCTCATTTAATAATAAAAAGGTAATTTCCATCAATGATGCAGAGGAAAGCTTGGAAGCATGACCAGAATATGTCCTAAAACCTCTCTCTTCTCTTCTGCCAATAAATCCCTCAGAGGTATTAAAAGGAGTCTAAAAGGTATTATTTTTAATCTTCCAATATTTAAGCCAATTATATAATTTTCTGTGCTGCAGCATCTTATGACTTTTGAGCACTCAGAAGTATTAATAATGCAGCCTAAAACAGATATTTGTGAAAATGCAGCACTAAATGGCATAGGGGAGAGGCACATGAGGCCTTTAAAATAGCAGAGCAAGGCTGGGAGGGGAGGGAGGGAGAATGGCCACACAAGCTGTATCAGTGTGACCAAACAAAACAGGCCCTGGATGTCTCTCTGTTTAGAGGCCAAGTGGAATGAAATGTCTGGTGCCCACATCCATCAATTTGCTTTCCCCCAAAACAGGGTGGCTGTGTTCAACCTGCCCCCTGGAACTAGGTGGTCACCCATGAGTTTATTTAGTACCGTAGATCCTGGGCTAAAGGGAAGGGAGAGCTGCAGGCTTGGGAATGTGGGGAATGGGATACACACAGAATCTCTGATGCAATGGGGGTGGGAAGCAGCTTGCAGGGTGGAAAGGGTAAGAGAAGCACAACGGAAGTGAGTGTCTGCCAGGTGGGAAAAGGAAAGTATGAAGAACCAGAAGGCAGCAAAATATGCAACTCTCTGAACACTAAAATAGAATGACTTCCTGGACAGAAAGGCACAACTGCCCTTCTCTTTTTTGTTGTAAAATCTTACTACGCAGCTGCAGTTTGCCACCACCTCTCCATCTTAGCATGTGTGGAATTTTCTTGATAAATAATAAGCTTTACTAAGCCAGACTGGCATATGACCCAGAAAGAATTCCATACCAAGTTTTAATTTAATGTTTACATGCCACATTGAAAAATCAGGCAAGATGATATCAACCAACTGCTTTCCAGAAAAAAAAAAAAAAAGCCCACAAACACCCAAGAACTCATGTAGAATGAGATTGTTGATTTAGGCTTAATTGGAGCAAATGTTGATATAAATGGCGTGTGAATATAATTTCTCGGACTGCTGAAATTTGTGAGTAATATTGGTGTCAAATACAGTCCTGTACAATTTTGAAATGGGGTACAAATATAGTGTCTGACTATCTTCATTGCTTCTGACTTATTTTTACACCTTGAAAAAGATATTACACTTTAGAGACAAATACACCAGTTTGGAGGAAAAGATTTGGATGTAAAAGTTTTGGGCAGGCTTATTTCATGTCCTGAGGCCAAGTCTACAAAAAATTTTATAACCATAGGACACAAACACAGAGAGATACGGTCACAGGTATTTTTATTAGTGGAAAAAGCAAAGCAGAAAACTCTGGCCTTTGAGATGCAGGAGGAAGCAAGGAAGTTATTGCACTAACATAATCAAAGCACTCAGACTCTGCCAGAAGCCTTGGACATCACCTGTTTTTAACTGTGAAGGCCAGAAGGTCAGATGTAAACAGCAATAATTGCTTTCAGAAATTATAACAAACATTAAGCAGTCCTTCTCATAGACCATCAGCCTCTTTTTGGTGACCGTGATGTGGAAATAAGAGGAAATCCTTTCAAGGTTTTGTGCAAGCATCACTGCGGATTCTCCCAGCCACCAGCTTTCTCACTGTTAAGCATTAATTGATTGCTAACCTCTGTTTGATGGCCCAGTTGCAGTGGGATCTGCTCTCACAAACTCAGAGAGTTTGTGACTCCTCTCAGAAACCCAACTCCTCTCCCCAGAGGCACCTTCTGAAACCTACAGTATATAATTTCTATAATGATGCACCAGTGCTACTAAGATACTTGTCTTCTTGCTGGAAGCACTTGGATAACCTGTCAGTGTCTGTTATGTTACCATGTCATATCATATTTTATGTGACACTGCCTACAGGGCTGCATATATGGAGTTTTATGAGCCCCTTCTCAGTGGTCATGGGGCATGTTTGGAGCAACATTATTTTTTGCAACTTCTGGAGTAACACAAAACATTTTTGGAATTAAAATAATAAAACTGACCTCAAACTGAGACTTTGCTGTTGGCCTGAAATGTGGTGCACCATGAAAAAAAAAAAAAAGCAAAAGCACATGCCTTCTGTCCTTCACGGTAAACTATCACAAGGATCCAGCAGCCATATAAAATTGGATTCTGGCAGAGTGATCAACTCATTTGTACTCATATTTCCTGTCATTTGCCTTGTGATCTGCTTAGCAATGTCCTCCTGGTGAACCTGACATTACATCCTAAATCTACAGGTCTTTTTTTTTTTTGCCCCAGCAGTATTACCCTTCTCATATGCTGCAGACTCAGCACTGCTGGTGAAAAGTACTCAAGGAAGAGAAAAACACAGATTAACCAATCAATATAAATTAGCACACAGCCAAAGTAACTTAATTAATAGCAAAGAGGCTTTTTCATAAAGAGAGTAAATTCAAGGAGAACCATTATAATCAGTTCTTCAAAGTCGGTTTTGTAATGCCCTAGTACAGTAGCAACTGCATCTTTCTTCCTGTTGGAGATGGACTGTGTGCAGAAAGGAAGAGAGAGGATGAGAGGGAGGAAGGAAGGAAGGAAGAGCAACTGATGTGGTTGGCTTTCTGTTTTGCTATATGGCATGCCTTCTTCAAGGAAAACTGAAATACCAGTAAAGATTAGGCAGGAATTGTGGGATGCCAGAAATTGAACTTGTTTCACACCTTAAAAAACCTGTATGTATTCAGACCTTTTACAGATTGGTATTATTTTATCCACCTGGCTAAGAAAGCTGCTCACCTTTAAAGAGATGAGGATAACCTAGAGTACATAAAGTGCCTGTGAGTAACAGAGTCAAGGATGGAACCAAGGGTCTATAAATCCCAAATCCTAGCTCTCACAAATACTTGATACTTCCCCTCAAATGTGAAGAATGATGATTTTTCTGGGTTATGTTATTCTGGGTTATGGGCTATATAATCTCTTATTGGCCAATAAATTAGTTGTTCAAGATCCAAGCAAAGTAAGCACACTGCAGTGAAAGGTGAAGATCCTGTATTAATTTGTCCTCCACTTCTGAGGAAAAATGCTCATTTCAAATGTGATTTTATTGCAAGAGCAATAGAAAACACACTCTTTTCTTAAATGAAGTTATAAAATGATTTTTACCACATCCTTCCTCATCTCCTTTTTCTGTGGATCAGAATGACAGGAACCAGATGCTAAGCCAGAAAGGACATCGTTCCACCTGCAACATCTGGCTCTTTGGCAAGCCATACAGGAAGCTTCAAAGTTGCATCTCTGCCTCTCACATGGTAAGGCTGCTGGTTGATTGCTTTATCTTTCTGGATGTAATTTTCCTTTGATTCACCTACAATTCTGAGGAACTGATGAATTTGTATCCATTTTGAATAAGGTTCTGTGCCAAATGCCACATTTGATCTACAGGCAGATCCTTTTATTTTCATTTAAATGTTCTTTATTTCATGCACTAGCTCTACTGCTGCTCAGCTACGTTGTGGCTGATACTTGCACACATGCCACAGCCTTTTTTTCCTACACCAAGCCAGGCTCTCAGCCATGCAAAACCAAGTAGAAATGAAAATATTTTTCTTAGTATTACTCCCTGCTGCAGTGAAGCATTTTTAGAGAAGAAGCTGCCTATTACTTACAAACATTCCTGGCTTACTCCTGTCCTCAATTCCTCAGTCGTCTTCTACCAGATTTTTTCCATTTCTCTTTCTTGTGAGCATTAGATCAAGTGAATTAAACATTAAAGTAACTTTCAGATGAACCAGAAAAACAAGATGACTGCAAGTTAAGATTGAGCACCAGTCTCCTCAGGACCAGCTGGCCTACTGAGGTAACAACTAATTTCAGCTGTTTCCAAGCACTTTGATGTCAATTTGTGGAAAAGCCCCTGTCCCTATGAAAAGATAATCCAGATAGCAGAGAACTGTACGAAGCATGCACAGCACAACAGTGTTCTGGCTGGGCTCTCTAGAGAGTGCTGTGAAACCCTCTGTTAATTAGTAGGAAAGGAGTAATGAATTATTAGCATCCATTCATTCAGGATTTAAATCCTGATTAGGAATGTATCCTGCCCTACAGCTATCAGTACCTTTTTTACTTTGTCTTGTAATCTGTACAAGGGAACATGGTTCCCATCTTCATTCTGCTATCCCCTTCCTCCACCAGCCCCAGTCATCAGACTGAAATCTATTTTCCTAATTACTCTATCCCTGCTCTAAGGCAGGTAACACATTGTCCATCTGAAAGCAGCTAAGGCGAAGCCGAAGAGAATTCTTTTTCTCCTAAAGAACCACTTTTCTTCATGTTCTCTACCTGGGGCCAACCAAAACTCAGCAGCTGCTTCAGAACAGCATAACCCATGACAGCAGGTCCAGTCATCTGTCCACAGAAGGCAATGAGTATGTTCCATGGTGTGGCACAGCAGTACTTGCTCCATCTATTCACTTTAAACACACTAGGTCAGGGTCCTTTTCATGATGGGTGGACTCTGACCTAAATCCAAGGCAGAGGGAATTGCAGATTTGCCTCTGTCTAACTACCAAGCTTAAGGATAGATGCCTTGCAACATGCAGACATAAAGTCATAAAGAATAAAATCAGTGGAGGTGAAATGGATGTGGGTTGCACCAGTGTAATTGCCAAAAATATGGCCCATTGTGTTCCAGCTTTACAAAAATCAGCAGGAGTAAAGGAAGCCTATTTTCATCTAAATTTAAACTTATTTGAAAATATGAAAAGAGTACCAAAATTTGTTTCACCTTTCTGAATTTTAAGGATAATTCCACTCTGAGTCAGAAAAACTGGATTTTCTCCAACCTTCACAAATCTGTTGTCATGAAAGTTTCTAGCAACAGAGGAAGCTGTAAGTGAGGTTATGGCCCAGTTCTCCAAGATACTGTACCAACTCAAGGTAATGGATGGTCTCTCCGGCAAAAGACTTGCAATAAAAATAAAAAATAGATACTGAAAGTGGCAATGGAGAAAGAAGCATAGAGGTGAAGTGACTTTAAAAAGTTACATAACAGAGCTAAGAGTAGAATATAATTCTACTCGTGCCTTCTCCAAGTACCCACTAGAAGAGACCAGAGACATCCCTCAGTTTTTCCAGGCTGTCCCCCAGTGTTTGCTACCCTGGATTGGGTGCCTTCATTTGGTCTTTCTGGAAAAAAAAAAAAAAAGAAAAGAAAAGAAAATCCTTGGTCTGTACTTCACAGTGCTGACAAAATGGTTTACAATTATGAACAGCTATAAATGAGTTTAAGCTCATTTTTTATTTTTATTGTATCCATTTGGCACATTTACATAGTTGATTGTATATAGGAATAGAAGTGTATCTGGGATTTGACTCATTTTTCCTGCAGACTCCTTCAGCCATCTGACAAAAAAGCAACCATAGTTGATAATCTCTGGGGCAGCCACAGGCAGTTTGTGGAGAAAGAACTTTGACAGCATTGTTTTCTTGACTTGTAAAGTAAGCAAGAAGTAAATAAGATCTGAGAGTGTTAGCTTCCATGGAAGTCTACACATCCTTTTCCTTCCCAACAGCAGAGAAAGCAACCAGAGGTGAAGCACCTCGAGCCTTCTCAGACCTAGAGTAAAGAAGAACTTAACACCCCTCACACTGTGCTTACAGGCATGGGTGCCTCCAGTTACTGAACCCTCATGGAAGAGTTAAAGTCATGCTGCTTGCAAACTTAAGAGTGAATAAATAAATGTATTAACATGTACTTCTGCAAAAGGGAGCGGAAACACTAATAACTCCAGTGGATACTGGCAGTCACAGATTAACTGGGTAGGTGTTGACTGATGATGACACCCAGCCCTTACTGGCCCAGCTGCCAGTCTTCAGCCCTCCCAGTATTCTTTCTGTCCAAGGGAACCAAAGGATTCCTTTGCCTGCTCCAGAGATACCAGTCACTCTTCTCTAAAATTGCCGGGCTGAGTGGTGTAGCTCAGAAGGGCTCTGAGAGACTGTTCCCAGACTCTCCTTACCTTGCTGGCACTTCTGCTCTAGACGAAAAGGAACTTTTTTTTGTACCAAAACCCACAACTGACTTTCTAGCCTGACCTGGAAGTAGATAATTTTCTTCCAAACCTTTCCTCTCTCCTGCTGGGTTCTGCACACTTCTGTCTTTGCAAAAACTTTGCCTTGAAGAAGGCTATTTTCAGGGAAATTGAGGGATGGTGGAGGATCACTGTGTGCTATGACCATTCTGCTAGGATCACACTGCTATGACCATTATCTGAAAGATTCATTAACTCTGTCAAGAAGTCACTTACCACATGGTCACATAATGCTCTCCAATATCTTGAGGGAAGGTCACAAAAAACAACCCAGGAGCTGGGAATCTGGTGGGCACCAGTTAGATTAGACAGGACAGAAGATGTAGTCATGGTCTCCCATGAGATAGGAGAGAGATGGAAGTCAGATATCCGAAATCAGTGGGTACAGTCCTCCTCTGAGTCAAAAGCCTGATATGCCAGTGAAGGCTTTGCTTCTGAGACCTCCCCTAACGCTGTAAAAGATGTAGAAATACAGATTTATCATCTGACCAACTCTTTTGCCAGTTTAACAGATGTACCTTTCCTCTTCTGCATTTTTAGGCTGTGCAGCTACCAGGATAATTGTACAATATTGAGCTTTTTCTTCTGTATAAAAGGTCTCATTTCTGAAAGGACTTAATGTTTTCCTTCATAGATAAGATTTTATCATTTGTCCTTCCTCTTTTGCAGTAACATTGTAGTTTCTTAATGGTCAGAAACCAAGGGCCTAATATTTGAGTGTCAAGGACCACAAAAAAAATAATTCCTTGTGAAGTGAACAAGATCTGTGTGTGTGCTCAGCACCTTTGAAAATCAGGCTCTCTTGTGCTTAGCTATCAAAATGATTGGCACCAGTCATATCCCTAGACAGTGTGATCTATATGAAAGTATTCCTCCTTCAAAATCTTGTCACTAATTCCAAATCACATTGCTTCAAGACCCTGTCAAAAATATATTAAATTCCTACATAATCCAGTCCAGTTTCTCTGCAGAAGAACAGCTCTACTTTTGATCACATAAGCACCAGAACAAAGATAATTTTCCAGATATGGTCTCAGGACATTCACCTTTTAATATCTCCAGTCAAACTGCTGTTTTGATGCTTTTCCTTCTGTTCTCCACTCTGCTTCCTACATTTCATATAGTTTTCAAAGGATGTCTTTCTGTGGAGCCCTGTGAGACTTTCCTCCACCATCTCATGGAGTGCCCCCAAAGTGAGTGGTGATTTGCTTTCTCTTCAGTGATTATTCTTTATGTGCACCTTTGCAAAATCAACAACAGTCTCTTTATGAAGGCAGTGAAACTGTTAATTCATAAACCAATATTAGTATTTCACCTGTGGCCTTTCCCTGGAAAATGGAATGACAGAGTGTGTCACAACAATGGTTAGGGAATTCTCCCTGTTTTTGTTGACTGTGCTTACATCAGACCAGCTTGACTGTGTGCACCCACCCACAAGCATAGATATATTTTTATAGCAAATTCTGTCCAGCTAGTGAATGAAAATCAAAAGGGCTGCACTGCCCCATGATACATCTACCAATTGCCCAGGAGAAAACCTTAGCATTAACCTTCAATAAATGAATGGATTATATTGCAAATAATAAGATGGCTAAATACAGGCATGATCTATGAATTAAACGTTGCCTAACATTGCATGATGCTAATTTATTTTGGCATATCTTGATGTTTGCACTGTGACTGTGTCCTTCTGAATGCTTTTTAATTGTCCAGTGGTTGTCCTTTGCAATCCAGCTGCTGGCTACAGTAAAATATACAGTAATCCATGTCAACACAAAATGCATAACTACACACACATTGTATACCAGACATGGGTGACACTTTATGAGGTACATATAGACAGACACCATTTATGCATACACAGCCTCATTCATTTAAAAAAATATAGAGCAAGATTCAGTTCTTGAACTGATTAGATATATTGTGTGTAATGACTGCAGACTAAAGTTTTCTGTGCCTTTCCAAACAGCAAATGGTTGGTATTTCCCATGTAGTGAAATGTTACTAGTCTTAGCAGTAAATCTCTTGGTAAAAACCAGAGGGAGGACTCTTGGCCTCTGCCAAGAAAAAGCAGCCTTTATATTGGGTGCTCCACAACCAAAGAAGAAGAGCGAGCCACTGCTCCAAAGGCACTCTGAGGAGAGATGAGAACAGCTTGAAATTAAATACACAAAGAAGTGACTTGCCCCAAATCCCAGAGGCATGGCAGCTTCTGTAACCTTCTGTCTGAGAGCAGGATGAGCCCAACCCCATATAAGAGGTAGGACAGCCATTGGTGGGAAGGCAGCTTTAGGAATAATTAAAGATGCGAGAGGCTGCTGGAAAACAGGGAATTTGCAGAGGAGCCACGAAAAGCTGAAAAGCCCCACTGCAGGGTGCAGAAAGCACTGTGTTGAGTCAGGGGGATGTGCTGAACCTGCCCTGGCTAGGGTGCCATGAAAGGGCACTCACACCATGGCAGAGATACCCCCATGTGTAAGCACAGGGTGCACATTCACCTCTCAGCATTGTGAGAACTTTGCTTTCACATTGCACAGTCACTCAGAGCATGGCCAGTTCTCTGTGGCACATGACTTTGTCCTTACATGTTCATTTCAAATACAGGGGCACTGCAAGTGCCATGCTCCTTTCAGTCAGAAAGGCTGTTTGATCCACAAACATGCTTTTTACTCTTTTGGTCCTCTTAGATGCCCACCTGTGCCTTAGAACTATTTCTTGAGTAGGACTTTCAAATGCTCCAAGGGTGTTTGTACCCCTCTCGAGTCCCAGAGTTTAGCCACATCTGTTCTTCTCCCACTCAGAAAATGCATCTGAGAACAATGTGCCAATGCTTTCATACAAGACATCGTGCATATCCCTGGCATGGTGCTGACTGTTCTGCTAAGTACACATAAATTCAGCCTCTACCACCTTCCCCAAGTTCCAAATGCATGGTCATCTGGGAGGAATGTGCAAAAAAAGGAAAAAAAATATATATTTACCATTGGCCAATGTTAGAGGATGCACAGTATCCTGTAAAACCTCCTGGATCAAACCAGGCACAACATACCCTGATAATCCTTTTTCCTAAATTAATTTATGCAGATCCTGCTCAAGTTGGTCAGGTACCTATATCAATGATTTGATTCGTGTAAGGGAGGGCTGGAGAGGGGATTGTCCCTTTAAAATGTGTTAACACTTTTTCTACGTTTTTCCTCTTTTCTTTCAAACTCAAAATATGGAATATTGTGTGACTTTAGATCTGCAGGGAAGAAGATTAGACAGCTTTGGAACATGGCAATGTGCCTCTATGCAAGTGGCAAGCACCACCTCAAACACACACCCCTAGAAGATGTGCTCAGTAAACAGGTATGATTTTTTTTTTTTTTTTTTAATGAAGAGATGAGCTTCCCAATACTCCCTGTCATGTAAAGCTCATAATAGAGGCCAGTTTCACCAGTTGATCCCTGTGTTTACCAAAACTGTATACTGAGAACTCAGAGAAATAAAAGAAAATGCCAAAATATATAAAATAATAAATGCTGGAAATTATATGTGTAATTCATAGAACAAATTAACAGAGATTACTTGTACAAGTAGCCTGCAATGACCTTAAAAATATTCTTTAACTGAGGAAAAGTTTTCTGACCTTTGGAGGAAATGCTTGCTTCTAGCTATGACTAAAAAGAGATTTCCTTCTTTCTCTGTTGTGTTAAGAATCTTTTCTTCTTATAAAGAAGGCACCACAGTGGTTTATAACTGTCATAAAAGCCTGCAATCCTTTTGAGGTTAAGCTACTCAGCTATTCAACTTTTACTACAGAAACTTTGAAATTCAAAAAGAAAAAATAATGTAAGTTTTTGAAGGACATGTGTTGCTGTAGGTGATCCTGTTAATTAAAAGTGATTGCCTGCTAGGAAATCATACTTTAAAAAGTTTCATGAATTTATTAGAACCCTGAAGGTATCTTTGTATGCACAGGGCTTTACATGCCATTTATGCAATTTTGTTTCAGATCTGTTTAAAGCTTCACTGACGCTCCCTGAGCAGGGAACAGCACTGCCAGCATTTGTATGTATTTTGGCTAATTGAATTATGTGAAAATACATACTAATGAAGCTTTACCAGTGATGTTTGCTAAGGATAGTTTAAGTCTCATTTTCTTCTATATTAGCAGTATTGTTCTGTAGCAGATTTACCTTTTTGAACACCACACATTCCTATGGGTTTTTTGCAGAAACTGTCTCATTTTTTTTTTACAGTGTTATTCAGTAAATAGTCATGTGAATGTATATGTGAACTCATGTCAATTGACATACAGCTTTCTACAGAGATGAAAAGATAAACTATGATTTGAAATTAAAATATACTTGTTTTTTATTAGGAGAACAATTTCAAATGGAAAACAAATTAAGATCTATCTTAACAATTAATTTTTCCTGCTACTAGATTTACAGATTGTATTTTAATTGGTCATTACTTAATTATCCATTTATGCACAATTCCATCTGGCAATATTCTTACATAGACCTTTCCTCAGCAATGCTTTACTGCCCCTTGACAATGGTGTTTGAGGGATAAATGATTGAGACAGAGCAGTTGTTTACCGTGTGTGGGTTTTTTAAGCTGAACCATGGGAAATATCAAAGCTGAGGTGTATGAATCTATTGCACTTGAGATGTGTGGGGATCCAAATCCCTGTGCTCACCAACTGACTGCAGGTAACTCAAGTTTGTGGCCACTTCACAAAAGCAATCAGCTTAATTGCCTAATAAAAATTGTGGCCGGGTTTGCTGCTCACATTTTCTTTTTCAGGTTAGACATTAGAAAACTCTTTTCTTCCTTTCTGTCATGTCATTTTGTACTTTATAGTGTATTGCATAAACTAACCCAAGGTGCAGGCAGCACCCTGCCTCGGTGTAATATCAAATACTGAAATGTTGAAAGGAAAAAAAATCCTCTGTGACTCTTACCAGCCAAGAAAAAAAAGAGCTGAGGAAAAGTAAGAGGAGATTTATGAAAGTTCACAGTACACTTTGATGAATGTGTGGGCAGGCAATTTTGCACATGCTTTGGAATATGTTGTCTGTCACAGAGAAATTTATGCATCCCAGAATGGCTTTGGGATGATCAGTGCTGGGGCGTTGTTCGGACTTGACCGGGCAGTTGGTAATGTTAACGTTCATCTGGAGCCACTGCACTCTCCTTTGCTGAGCTTTTCCAGATTCACACTATTTTAAATAAAATCCCAGTACAGCTCTAGACAGTGTGCATAATTAATTTTTTTTACAAAGCATATTAATAGAAAGGGAAAACTGTCATTTGGGATAATTAAATTATTGTTATTGTTATTTTGTTATTGCTATTGTTATTATTAAATCTCGTGTCCTTTAGATCACTGTGCTTTGTATCAGAAAGACTGGAATTGAACCTTTTCAAGATGGGCTTCCCCTGATATTTATAAAATTTAGTAGTGACATCTTTAGAAATGTAAATATTTAGGGTTTGCATGTGGGTGTGCATGTCCATGCATTTCAGAATAAAAGAGTTCTGCTTAAATTTTACCTTTTTAAATTCAGAATCTGCGTTTATCTATCTACCTGCTGTGGTATGAAAAGTTTGTTGTGTAATGTATGAACAAGGTTTGTGAATAATAAAGGCAAGAGTTAATACTTTAGAGGATAGTATAAAGTGTAGTAAGAAAAGCAAATATTCAATTTTTTCAGTCTCCCCTTAATACTAGTACTGTCTATCTAGACTGTAATGTCTTTTAGGATTAAATAAAACTGTCAGTTCATCTGAATGACTGAGTGAATAATGTATTAATGCACATTTGATGTGCCCATTTACGAATATGTATCTGCCAAGCCCAGTAAAAAAATTCCTTCTACAAAGAGTCCTTCTTTCAGAAATGATACCTCTTGAGGCATTAGAAACAAACAGGGCTTTTCCCTCAAGCTCTTATAGTCCCTCTTTACCATCCAAAGTAATCAGATAAACATTATTGACATGTCAGTGAATTATCATTAAATAATGATGAATTACCACTTCTATCACTATAATAGCAAGGTGTTTCAGAAAACTTAAATGAAAGAAGGCTGCAGGTTAAGGGGAAGACTTTTGTTCAGTCATGTAAGAGATGTACATAATGTGGAAGAAAGCACCTGTAAAGAGCCCAAGCCTTTTGAAAAAATTGTAACTCCTGATCAACAGAAAAGAAGCATATTTTGCATTTTGTCTTATTTATCTGTCACACCTCTTTGCTCAGTGCTAGTGTCTTGAAATTGCTTCTGCAGCAGGAGCCACAGCCAGTTCTACTTCAAGTTCTCTGCCACCAGCATACACTCAAATACTCACCAGCTGTTTCGCTCTGAAAAGAAAAAAAAAGACAACCTGGTGCTGTTACCAAATGCCAAGACCCTAGTTGAGATGCAGACAATGTCTCCAGGCTCCCATTATGTTGCCTCAGCCCTGAGCTCTGAAGAGTATCGATAAGGGGCACAAAATAAAACAGGGAAATCAAGAGACGCTGAGTAATAGACCTTTGAATCTTTGTTATTGTCAGATTTACAAATAACACAAACTGGTTTGGGTAGAGAAGGGAAAGCAGTTTGCAGTTCAGCTTTGGCCTTGGTACAATACAATTTCTCATATGTGGAAAAAAGCATATTTGAACACTGAGAGTCATCATCGTACAATGAAAGTGAATAAATCATGGCTTCTGTTTTAAAGGGTCAGCCCCTCCATACCCCTGTAAAAGGGGTAGTGGTGCTAATGCTAACGTAAAGCTTATCCACCTGAATGCATGGGGCATCGAGAGAGAATGGTTTTGTGTCCTGAGTATTTTCCATCTTGCAAGATCATCTTTCCTCTGTACCAGGCGTTTTTTCATCTCACTTTATATTTTGCCTGTGGCCAGTAAAACCTTATGGTTTTCAACTCTGATGAAGATTTACATTCATATTCTGGATTTTGAATGAAAAGAAACACTAGATGCTGAAAGGCTTTTTTTTGTGTGGATGTCAGATTGTGTGGGCAATCGTTCAGCCTTCTAGCCCACAAGGCTTGGTATTTGCTCTTAAAAATGGCACCAAACCCAAAACATTTTAAGCTTAACACACTATGCTTTACTAAAACCCAAAAATATTTCACCTTAAATGCTTATAATTGAAGTCACTTCCAGGAAGAGGTGCCTGGCACTCATGCACCCACAAGGCTTGCTAGACTTTGGTGCTGTCTGTCTCTGAGGGAAGTCTGGTACTGCTGCACCTTTTCCTAAGTCCTTGCTACGTCTCTGCCCTTTATCCATTCCAACAAAACTGTGGTGGCATGGCAGTCCCACTTCCCTGTCCCAGTGGTGCTACTTGTTGTCATCACCAGAGCAACAGACTTCAACCTTCAAAACAACTGGGATGATCAAAAAGTCAGTTATGGGGAATTGTTTTAGTTGGGTTGTAGACTCAGGTGTTGCTTAATTCAGATCAAAGTTGTGCATGTCTGAACAAAAATGAAAGCTAAAAATGATTAATTCAAGGGAAATCTGTGGGTTTGCCATCTTTGCATGTCTCTATAAACATGTGGGCTTATTGTGACACTACTGAACCTGGAACTCAGTCCTCCAAACACATCCTTGGCTTCAGGTAGGGTTGTTATCTGCCTGCTTTCCAATCACACTGCCTAGTTTGGCCCACACATAGACTGATCTGTACCTGCACAGCACAGCAGGCCTTTGTCTGGGTTGACTTGGGTTTTGTATTTCCAAGGTAGCAACCCTAGATGGAGCAATAAATACTCTTTCCTGGCAACGTTTTTCTCCTTAAGATGGCAGCTTGCATCCCTTTATTTTTAAGGTAGCCCATTGAAGCAGGCTGTTGCTTTGAGACAAAACCACAATGAAGTGCTGAATGTGATTGGGTAAAACACACCATGATTTCCCATCAGACTTGTATTACAGTATAGGTTTAATCCTTCCCCAAAAGATATCTCTTTCTTGAGACTCAGTTCCAACCAGTAAAAGATGGATCATTCAGAATTTGAAAAAA
>VYXD01015595.1:1719825-1747473 GCA_013397195.1 Hylia prasina
TTAACTCTTGGTTTGCCTGTGGGGTTCCTCATCACAGCCTGAGAGAGAGTTACTGTGACATCAGGCTGTGAGAAAGACTTTGAGAAAGCATTTGAGTCTAAATTAGGGGAAGTGGCCGAGAAAGATACTGAGAAAGATCCTGACAAGATGCAACAGTAGTAGAAGAATGGATAATGTATTTTAAATGGATAGCAGGTCTAGAAGTGGCCTTTCTGCATGTGTCCTCTGCACATTTAAAGTACAGCAGTGTCAGTTCTTGCAATGGAAGCTTTTTCCTGTGTTATCCAGATAGTTGCCTGAAAAAAAAGACCAACCAAGGCGAAAAAAACATGACAAATCATTTCTCTAGAGACAATGAGTGAACTTCCCTCTGCAGTCTCTCCACCATTAATTTCTACTTTTCAGTGAACTTTGACTTTTAAAGCAAATTCTACTGAGAAACAGAAGCAAATGGGGAAACATACCCAACATCATCATTGCTGACTGTGATACAAAACATTGCAGATGTGAGCATTTGCATCATTTCCACTCTGTGTTCTACCCTACTGAAAATGGGTCATTTGCAAGTCTAGCAGCAGGTATATAGCTGTAACATGGCAGGGTAAAGTTATTTTGGGAGTTGCAGTCATGTATTTCCAGATTATTTAGTGGAAGTGAAGTCCCCATTTTGTATTATAGTAGTGGTTTTGCAAACAATGTAGTTATCTGATGTAGAAAATAAAACACACAATTGTGCAATTGTTTTGGAACACAATAAAACTGCCATTCCCATTAGCAGTGACCATTTGATACAGAAATCCCTGAATTATGTCTTAAAATTCTGGATTAGTACTTGACATTTCACCCTTTCATGGCTTGTGCTAGCAGAGGACTGAATAGCCAGAATTGTAGCAGAAACCAAGAAGCTTGCATTTCTTCACCACCATTGCCAAAAGGTTTGCACGGTATTAGCCACAATATCTTCCTCGTCTCAATTCTCTGTCAGTTGGGATACAATCCTTAAAATTTGGCATGCAAGGGCAGCTCTAAGTCAGCCCACTTGGCACAACCACCCCAGGCCCAAAGGATTTCTAGGATTACTATCTTTCAGAGAGACTCCAGCTGTGCCATACAGTGTTATGACTTCTTCCTGCCATGTATTTAAGCTGTCCACATATCTACCTGGTCCAAAATATGTGCCTTCTTTTAGTTAAGTGTCAAAAGGAAGTATATTCCTTCCCTTAATTATTAATCATTTCTTCTCCTTGATTTCATATTTATTTAAGCATTTAAAATAGTGTTCTGAACACGTCTACAACCTTTTTTCATGAAATCAGGGATTTCAAGTCTGTATCATCTCTATGCTCTGCACATAAGAAAGATTTTAATTCTTTTTACTGATACTTAGGCTTTAGTGCAAAGGTTTCTAAAGATGAGCTAAAAACCCTAGGAGATCTGTGAGTTATTTCTAAGGAATGCCTAAGAACAGTGTACTGAAAATAGTTGTATTTTCTTTTGTAAGCACCTAAACATAGAGCAGAAACATTTTCAAGGGTTACAAATCAGAAGCTGTTGAGAGCTGCTGCTTCAGTGTATTCTTTCTGGGAATGCAATTCAGACAAGCCTGCTGAAAAGATGACTCCCTCAGCTCTGAGAACACTGAAAGCTTCCTTTGCACAACTCATGTGACTTCTTTGTGTTTGTCATTTGGCTTGGATCAGTGAATCCCACACAGTGCATCATTTCTGATAGGAATGGCCAGAAGTGCTTATATATCAATTCACACTGTCTGCTATTCAGGGAATATTTTAGCCACACCTCTCTTTGGTGCAGACCTTTGGATTTTTCCTTTGGTGATTTGCAATGCTGACTTTTATTTTCTTGGCAAGGTGTAAACTCTGAATAGGACAGAGCTATTTTTAGCTGTACATCAACACATTAAAAACAAAGAAAAATTCCCAGTACCCATACATGAGCTAAAGTATAGCTAGTAAACTTAAGTTGCTTTTACAGGCTTTAATGGCTAGCAACTAACTGCTCATTTTGCACTGTAAAGTAAAACATGCCCTCCTATCCCTTTTAAATAGTCTCTCTTTTATCACTTCTATCAGAGATGAATACTTTGTCTTTGTTTACTAGGTGCCTAGTCCTCTTAGAGTGCTCAGAGGATTGATAAAAGCTAATCAGTTCCAGCATTTAAGATACAGTAAATGACACAATTACCATCTGTGTATTAATGTACATCAAGGTGATTAATTTGATTTTCTTCCAGCTCAGTGAAAAAGAGCACAGTAAAGTAAAAGGGGCCCTGGACTCCCAATGAGTATTTTCTCCTGCATAATTTTTTTTTTCCACTTTAGATGGTTTGTGGTTTTTTTGGTGTGGTTTTTTGTTGTTTTTTTTTTTTTTTTTCCCCCCCTAATGCCAGGCCATCCTAGAGCATGAGCCACTCAAAATGGCATGCAGGCCACAGCACTCTGCCAGTGGTGTCCATGTGATTTCCAGGGCACAGTAAAAGCCTACAGTGCTATGTAGTGCCCTGAGGACTTGGACAAGAGCTGCACATTAAAAGTAATGCCTGCATACTTCTAGTCCCTTAGGGTACAAACAGCTTTGTTCCTAAGTGGCATGTTAAGGACAAATAACTGCTTGAAACATTTCCAGGTAAATACTTTGAGGCAGCACTAATTTGAAACACCAGAGATCTGCTCAAAAATAACCTGAACACCTGTGTACAAATCCTACAAATCCTACACCTGGCCTTTTTTCCTAATTTGGTTTAGAGGCAGTTGTGGATGCCCCATCCTTGGGAGGGTTCAACACCAGGAGGGTTGGAGCTCTGAGTGACCTGTCTAGTGGAAGGTGTCCCTGCACGTCATGGGGGTTGGAACTAGATGGTCTTTAAGGTGCCTTCAAACTCAAGCAATTCTATGGTTCTATGATTTGCAATTCTTCATTTCAGTTGACAATGGGGACAACAATAGCAACTCCCACAACAGCCAGGGACCACTCCAGTCTTCATTTTCTGGTGCTTATGAAGGTCCTTAAAGGCATGTGGTTGAAGAACAACTGGAGTTTTATTCTGTCACTAACTCATCCTTTGACCTTGAGCATGTTGTTTACATTCCTGGTATCTTGAGTGAAATGAAGGCAAGGGGTTGCTGATGGATGCATGGATGGATGGATGGATACACTGGCCACAGACTCCTTCCTAACCAGGGCAGCTCATTACAGTTTCCCTCTGCAAACACAGTTAAGGGATATCCTTAACAGGACCTAGCATTGCCAAGTGAGCACCACAGTCTGCCTACAATCTCTCCATTTCCCGGCTCCCCACAAGCAGCTGACACGCTTTGGAGCGAGGAGCTTGCTCCTAAACACGCTCGTGTCTCTCCAAAATAATTCGTGGCGCTGCCAGCAGATGTCAGCAAGCGATAATAAAACGCAGTGCCGAGCCTCGCAGCAGAGCGTGAATTTGGAGTTGCCTGCACCCAACCTGCGCTGCGACCTCGGGCCACCCGAGCCATCTCATCACCCATGGCATCGCCATCCAGAGCAGGAGCCGTGACCGCCTGCAGCAACCTTCCAGCTGCTTTCTGTTGGCGTGATCCCCTCCTAAAACCATCCTGGAGTGAGGGAAACTGTGGTGATGCCAAGACCAGGCTACCTGGGCAAAGGGGTACTGCCCAACAGGACATGACAGCATCAGACCACCCGGGCCAGGGGAAGGCAGCAGGGCTGGTACTTTCCCACTAATGAATGAAATGTGCCCAAAGCACCCGTGCTGGGAAGCCCTTGCTGGCACCTCTTGTTTTGCCACATGCAAATAGCCAGCATGTCACTGAATCTGCCAACAAGCCACCGCTAAGAAGAGCAAACAAAATAACAACAGAGCCAAACTGTAGAGGTCTAGCCCCAAACGCATTTAAGGATCACTTCAAGTTGCAAAAGAGCATCACAGAAATCCCCATATAATGGTGCTCATATCACTGTGACATGCTTTTATATAAGTATAGGTTTAGATTTTAGTATGGCCAGAGCCAGAAGTGGAAGTGGGATGCATTCAACTCAATACTGATCCCCTTTATAAACTCAAATAGATCTGCTGGCACTTCTCAGAAACACTATTTAATGTAAGCAGGAAGTTTCATACCAGGACTTTTTATCAGCTGTTGGGTATAAGAGTAGCTTAGTTCTCACTGCGGTTTTAGTGCTCCAGGCAGAAAAACAGATCCCAGAAAAAAACCTTGCAAGTTATTTGCTGACTACTGACTCAGTGAAAAAGTGAAAGTTAATTTTTTTTTTTAAAGGCAGTCCTAGCCTCATTAGCAGAAACAAGGGTGAGGTAGCAAATTCTAATTCTTTGTGCACTCCTTGATGAACAACTCATTCCCTCATCAAGGAAACTGGAGCCGTGTGAGTGTTGAAAAGGCATGTGGGAAATTACTGTCCATTTGCTACAGGAGGTTGAAGCAAAGTATCACAATTAAGCTTGGAGTAATCTCTGTTTGCACCAAGCCCCAGGGGCTCTCAGGAAAGCAGAATGAAATCAGTGTCCTGCAGCTGAAGTTTTGAGTGAACCACCGAACCCTGGAAGCAGAGAGGTCAGCACACACCAAGAGGCAGTGCTGGGTTTAAGTCTTCTTTCTGGCTCTTTGGAAATATATATACTTTTCTCACTCAGGGCCACACATCAAGTTGTTACTCAGATTTCCAGCCTTTACAGGAAGACTGGAAGGCATCTGATTAAAGCAAACAGATTACAGAAGCATTTCATTAAAAACCAATTAAGGAAACTTTTTAATAGAATTAAAAGACATTTGAGTAGCATCATCTGGTCTGGTACCTTTTGCCTAACTTTTTTCTTGTTATTGGGCTTTGTTTTTAAGCCTCAGCTATCCACAAAGAAATCTTTCTCACATAGCTCAACCCTCATATTTCACTGAATGTGTTTGTCTGTGCTGGATAATTTACATTTTTTGGCCCTGGTTTGAAGCCCATTTCGAGTAGTCTGGATTATCAGAGTCTGAAAATGGATTGGAACCTATGCAGAAAGATATGAGTATGCCAAAGGCTTTGCCAGTTCTGTCCCATCTGTCTGAATTGTCACCAAGCACAGAAAATACTGTCCCCAGAGGAATTGCTCCTTGATATTTATAGGCTGCTAAAGTGAAGCAAAACCAAAGCCTTCTGCCTTGGTCCTCTCAGGGAGTTCTCCAGGCAGGCAGTACTTCATCTATGCTCAAACCAATGAAGAAGATGGATGAGAATAAGAAGATGGAAATTCATCAGTGCAAATTCTAGATGATGTCAGGAAGTTATAAGAAATTATCTGCTCATAACCTATGTGTGGGAGGAATACAGGGGAAATAGGCTATGTGGAGATGGGGCTGGAGAACATCTAGATATACCTGTGCACTGGATTTAAGTCCCTTTGGAAGGATCAGAAAGTCTAAAGGACAAGTTACAGAAGCTCCAGAAAAGCCTATAGTTTCAGGAGTAAAGGATGTAAGAACATTGCTGAATAAGGTTTACAATATCAAAGTTGAAAATCAATAAAATTAGGTTTGAAGACCTATTTATGGTATCTTGAATCTTATTATTTGCAGCAGCTGGTTCTTCAGGTTTCCATCGTGCATTAATAAAAATTCACCCAAAGCAAAAGATATCACTAGCATTAACATTTACCTCACTGAAACCAGGCAGAGCAGGTTCCCAGGGAGCTTAGCTTGGTATTTTCTTTTATGCTACATTGCTCTTGCTAAAGTAACCCCAAGAAAACAGGACACCAAGGGTGTTTGCACAGGTGTATTTGTTTTTGCGGGGTTTCCCCCGAGGGCTGCAGCACGGAGGAGTGAATACAGGTGTTGGAGGCCAGCCGGGCCTGACACCCACAGCACGGCTCCCTGTCATCCCACCCACTCCCCCCTGCCCCTTACCTTCCTACAAAAATACCCCTGGGACTACTTATTGCAAAACACTGCAAGGGAGGCTGTCATGTAAGAGCTTTACTGGTGCCAGTGTGAGTTTTTCCACAGGGTTTCCACAGGGTTCAGATCCAGTCCTGAGGTCGTTGTTCACCTATCCAGCTTATTTGCTGTAAACTTAAACATGTATTTGCAGGATTAAAGCAGCTGTTTCAATTCTGTGCCTGAACAGAGAAGCATTTAAATGTGTGCTTAAATGATTTGTGGAACTATGGCCTGGAAACCCCCAGTTTCTCCTCAGCATAACGAAAGAATTAACACATGACATGAGAAGTCAGTCATGAAGTTTGGAGAATTACCTGGAAGGGAGGAGGAAAGTTAAAAAAAACCAGAATAACAGTCTTTCTCAAAACACCAGCACAGATGCAACATCAGATGCGATGTCCTGACAGTGCAGGAAACAACCTTTGCAGTCCAGCAGGAAAAAGGTCAGATCCTCTTGTCCCTCTTTCTGCTCAGAACCCTCAGATAATGCTGCTGTAAGAACTCTGCTCAGGCGTGAAAACTTTCCCTGTCCCATGGCTGTTTTTCTCTCAGTATGAGGAGATGGACCTACCTCAGCTAGTAAAGCTCTGAGCCAAATCAATGCCTGGAATGATAATGCAGAATGTTCAATATGCTCTTTTCTAAGCATTTGATTCTCAGCTTAAAGCCATGTTCCTTCTCCTTTAATTACAGATAAAATCTGGAACTATAAGTTATTTCTCTAGTCCAGAATCATATACTGTAATTTTTTTAGTGAGATGTTTGTTACCAGGAGGAAGAGTCACACAGTTTCAGCATTTCACACAGTTCCTTCTAACTTATTATCCTCTCTTCACACTATTCAGGCCTCTCACTGTTCTTTTCTTTGTCTTGCCAGATTTCTCTGCCAATAACTTAATTACCTCTGATGGTAAGTTCTTTCAGTTGTTTTCTCACTGCTGCTCTATCTCTTTTTTCCTCACTGCTGTTCTATTTTTTTGCCAGACAAAACAAGGGTAGATCTCAACTTCTGATGCACTGTCCCCAGCAGCCCATTATATCCAGGAAGGCAGGCATTTAGGAGGCATTTAGGCAATGTCCCTTCTCCTGAGGAAAAGGAGGCACCCATGGGTTTCTTCAGAATTTTCCAAGGGTTACCAGAAGTCTGTTATGACTTCTGTCCCCAACTCTCTTTGACCACTCTGGAGTCATCCTGAGCCCAAACCCCAGTTCAGGAAGGGGGAGCACAGGTCCTTTGAGAATCACAATGCTCTGTTTGTGTGCTGAGGGAAAATAACTCAGTGTGCCATAAGACATGGAATTTTATGACTGTAAGCAATTTTAGAGAGAATCCAACAGAACCATGAATGAAAATTTTCCAGTAATATTTTCCATCAAGCAGTTGTTATCAAATGGATGGAGGTATTGGTCTTGCTGTTTGGATCCTGATACCGCACACTCCTCCTGGATTTTTCTTGTGCTAAGCAGCAATCCAAATATCTTTTTGGCTATGTTTTAGGAGGTAGTACATGTTCAACATGCACTTTTGAATCCAAAGCAGTAAGAAAAACTACTACTTCTGATAACTGTAATCCCACTGCAAAGGAATGCTTGAGAGATTGTAATATTTAGCAGGAAGGTGAGTTTTTGAGAGAACTGTGGCCAGAACTGAAGCAGGATCAAAGAGGAAAGACATCAGCACTCATTGAGGCATTGAGATTTATATAATAAATCTGACATAAACTGGAATTTACCTAAGGGTCTGAAGAAAAAACAAATAACTCCTTAGAGCAAAGCTGTCTGTGTCCTCTCTTCATCCCATGTCATAGAGTTCTGTGATCCCTGAACAGGTATTTTTAAAAATACATACTTCATCCTGTTTATAGAAAAATTAACATTTAAAACTTGGAAGAAAATGCAATTTTCTGTGACTATACACCTTGTACAATCTCAGACAGCTTTGAAATTATCAAAGGTGTAGTGAAATATAAGCAGCTTCATCAGTGCCATGAACATGCATCTGTCTAAAGATTACAAATGAAGGTAGAACATATCCATAAAAATATGGACTGTGGACTCATTGTTCTAGGGGACACTTAGCTTCTACAAATTTTATTAAGGGTTAGATTGTGATACTCTTATCAGTTTCAAGTGATGTCTTAATTCTTCATTCCAATGGGATAACTCAAAGAATTAGGTATTATGCAAGTTGAAAAAGGTATCACAGTCTAACCTTAAAAGCTGGGTGCTCTCTATGCACACTGGCACCAGGCTCATTGCCAAGAAAATTAATGTTAGACTTTTGAGGCAAATAATATTCATTGTTTTACACAAATTATATTTTCTACCAAAACATATGAGAAATTTCTTAACTTATAGAATAAATCCTTTGAGCGGAGGGGAGAATAGCTCCGGTTTCACTGCCTAAGTGTCTGTTCCATTTAAAGGATATTAGCTAGCCAAATGAAAAATGCATGAATCAATCAGCAACAAGGACCTTGATCTCCAAATGAGACAATGCTGAGCTTTGAGATTTATAGTCTTGCTTCCAGAATTCCATTATTTGGAGGAACAACAACAATAACAATGGGAGATGACATCAGAATAACGCGTGTTCTTCTTTTCTTTTCCTTTCCTGTTGATCACAAGATGCTGACTTTGTGTCATTCACCTCTGTCAAATGAGTAAATGTGCAGTGCTTTAAAACCTCACCAGATGCATGCTGGGTTCAAAATAAAATGAGAATACCTTGAATGGAAGGGCGTATTTGCCACTTGCATTTTGCACTAATTAGTTTATCCACTGAGCAATTAGCTATTTTTTCCCTTTTGCCTTTTTTTCTTCTGCAAACAGAACTTTTTTGATTTTTGCACAGAGAAAACATACTGTTAGGAGTCATACTTCACTGGTGTAAGGCAGACTAGGACTTCATTCTAACCACTCATGATTCTTGTTTTCTTTTTCCTATAAAAATACAGTTTCCCCTTGATTTTACGATATCCAAAGTGGGTGAACTTCCTTGAGACAGTGCCTGGCAAGACCTGCCATAAGAGGCTTAAATGCTTCTGCCATAATACCTAATGTGAGCGAAGGTAAGGAGGGGATAGATTTACTGGAGGAGGCAAGAGAGACTCTCATTAGCACCATCTGGACACAGGAACATTCAGAGCTTATTATATCTTATAGTGAAAATATGCATACATTTGAAAGTGACTGTAAAGCTCAGATTCAAACTCAGCCCTAAACTCTCTCCAGATGAGGGGATTTAGAATTTGTTCAATGCCTTATCTTGCATGAATGGCTCCTTTCTGGGGCTGTCTCCCTTCTGCAATTATCAGAAGTGAGGCAGGAAGGGAGTGTAAAGGATATATCAGAGATAGGAGATCCCTTGCTACCTTACTTCAGTAACTTACAGGTTATCCAAATCCTTCATATAATTTTAGGACACCAAAAGCTAACCAGGCAAACCTCTTTCCCTGATGGCATGATACTCATTTGGGATGGCAGGGAGTTTAATACAGAATACATCAAGCTAGGGAGGTAAAGAAAGAATTGAATGACTCGAAATTCCCTCACCTTTCAGGAGTAACTCAGTAACTGGTTATCTGCAATGAAAATGGCCCTGCACACCAACCTGTGTATAGAAAAAGGTAAATTCCAGTGTTTAACTGCAAAAACAACAACCTCATTGACATGGCATCTCTTCTCAGCAACTTTGCACATTCTTCTGCAAATAAATCAGCACAGAACATTATTTACTTATTCAACCAGCAGAGAGAAAACCCTTCCAAAGAAATTGGTGTATGTGCTTGCCAACAGAAAACAATGCCTATTGGGGTGCCAACTCCAGTAACAGGAACAAAAAAATACACATAAGTCTTAGACCTGAGGTATATGTAGTAATTGAGCTGCTAGTAAATCTTTACATTACTAGTTGACACATTGCTGTGAAAAAGTGAAAGTGCTGATCACTTAGCTGCAGTAGTGGTGTTGTTTGTGGCCATGAATGTTTTGTGTGGTCTTCTTCTTGTTCTTTGGAGAATGATCCAGCCACAGTCAGAAGAGCCTTCAGTTCTTGGTAAGGAATCCACACCTCCTAGCAGGAACACAAATTAAATCAAGAACAATTTCTTCCACGGATTATTTAAATTAATATTTTAATCCCCTTTCAGCCTCTATATGCTTATCACTTATTACTTTTGCATTTGCTTTCCCAGAAAAACATCTGTTTACCACCTCAGGATACATTTTACAGAACTTGTGATGAAGGCTATGAGGAGAAAGCAACTGCTTTCCATACTTCTGACATAGTACAAAAGCCACTGGAGTCAATATAGGAATTTCCCACTGCCTTTAGTAAGTTTAGGATTAGACCATTTCAAAAACAAGATTTATGATTAAAAAAGACAATGGAAAATATCCATGGGAAAAACTGGAAAATATGTTGGCTAAGAAACCATCTGGCTTGGAAAAAAATTAGATTTTATTTATTTATTTTTTTTTTTAAAGGCAGGCGTCCATTTTGTGTACTTTGAGTAAGTTGTTGTTATTATTTACATATTATCATTACTGGGGGTGCTTGCTTAACAAGAAATTCTTATGTTTTCAGAGTTCACTTGCTCCTGCTGTTCATAGGAGCAATTTGCTGAGACCAGCAGTCCTCAGGTCATTTATTTCAGACAAACCCTGTCTGGCTGCCACTGCTGTCTGGAGTGATGTGGCCATATAGAAGGCACTTCAATGTAGGACATCATGGCATTGTCTGGTGCTGGTTAGTTGATGACTCAGTGCCATTTCCAAGGAAATAAGTGACAGAAAAGCCCCACCTTTGTACCTCATAAATGCCCAGGTGAATCATATTTTGGAGAGAAAGAGGATAAGGGAATGGACTGCATTCAAGCTCAAAATTAATCTGTAACCTTAAGAAAAAAAAGATCCCCATGCTTTATGGCCTTGAGGAATTAGAAAGTTTGTACAGCTTTGGGAAGAAAAACACAACTCAGGGTGAGGGGAAACAGTAAATGCAAGCTGAAACTAGTTCCCATGAAACTTCCCCATTTAGTGGGCAAAGTCTACCTTTTATTCTGTTTGTCCTGAAACAGAATAAAATATCTTCCCAATTTGTCCTTGAAGTTAAGTGCTAACAGAGAAAAAGTATTTAAGATTAGCCCAAATGCTTTGCTTTGACTTCGAAAATTCTAAAGTGTTTGAATTAAAATATATTTTGAAATTAAAATAAAAATGTAATATCTTTAATTTGATCAGGTATTTTTTATATTTTTCTTGTAATCAGATTTCAAAGAGTTAACTTTTTCCATATAAAGTTTTCCTGAAAAGTTCCTGACAGGCAGGGAAAATAACTGGGCACAGGTACCATAGAGTTTTTAAAATACACCCCACTGCAGCAGGTAGCAGCATGTACAATAAGGCTTTGACTGTGCTGTTCTAACCTGCTCTCAGCACAGAGTTTCTTTACCTGCCTTTGTTGCTCCAAATGTTCTTTTAGACCACTAACCTGAAGGAAGGGTCCTTGTGGTCCTGTGATGACACTCCTTTATTTATCAGTAGACGTCCACTGAAAAAAAAAAAAAAAAAAAAAANAAGGGGGTGACTTCAGTGGCCCCCTGCAGATGGAGGAATATGGAGATCTGAAGTTAGGTTTCCCATTTCAGCAACATATTGTACTAACTTACAGTGGCTCTTCTGTTAGCTCAGAGCATCACCCAGCTTCCAGCATGGCTACAGCTGCAGGAAAGGACTGGCAGCTAACACAGTAATGAGTAAGTATCTATTGAGATTCACTCATTACTATTAATTTCCCTATTGCTTCCAACTGATTCAGGAACTACTTATGGAAATTCTTCTTCTTCTGTCTTGCTGATATCCAGCGCTGTTGCTGTCAAATCTGCCAACAGGCGCAGCAATGCTACTGTGATAAAATAAGTCCAATTCTACCCCAATCTTGCTTTCCTAGGGAAGAACAGAACTCATTAAATAATTATCAACTGTGACAAGAAAGTAGCTGGCCAAACACTTGCTGCTAATCTAGGCATGACAGCAGGACTATACCTTTCAAAGCAGTAATTAGTTAGATGAACAACAACATAAGTACCAGACAATGACACAGAAAGGACTGTCCCTAAAGGACAGATCCATTATTCTTAGGGTTCAGTGTTTGTGTGACTTATGAATGTTATTTTGCAGTATAAAATTACATTTCTCCTCTGCTGCCTTTCTCTTTGTTTTCTGCACAGTTTATGGAAGGGGACAGAGAGAAAATCTGGAGCTGAAGCCATGAGAGAGCAGGTGGCAGAAGCTCCGCAAGACCTTCCTTACATTCATGAAACAAGGGTGGATGGATAGATTTCACAGTAGAGCAACACCATCAGCCTGCACCCCCTGTCTTGTGTGGATAAGAAATCTGGTACTTGCACCCTGCCCTTGTTTCATGCTTGGACTGATACTCACCCAGTATAGATCTGTAGATTAGGTCTGGTAATCCCCATAACTTCCCTTTCTCAACAGGGCAGATTCTTAGGTGGTGTAAATTGGTGTAACACAATTGAAGCCAGTGGAATAATACAGATTTATCCTCAGCACACACCAAAACAGCAGTAAGTGCCAGAGGTGTTGTCCTACCAGCTAAAAGAAATGACAAGCCCAAAGTGCTGCCAGTGAATGTAGAAAGCAGGATTATGATCACAGGGAAAGTTGAAGCTGAAATTACACCCAGCCAAACTTGTTTTCTACTGGACTGTTCCAGTGCTTAAAGTTAAGTATACGCATAAGTGTTTTCAGGATTAAAGCCTTGGTTTGTAATGACAGAGCAAATCCAAATAGAGATGGATTAGTTGGCAGGGGGCAGGTGAGGTGGTCAAAGGCACATGCAGTTCATCATATGGCTCTTAGTAATTTACTACGCGATTATCACAACTACATATTTGGTGTGGGGATATAGATATACATGCACACATGTATACACAGAGCCAAACTTTATTGGCAGAGAGGCCCCAGTCTTTTCAAATTTAGACTCTGGGCTGCACTTGTTCCAGGACTGTGTGTCAATTGCCAACACACTGAAGCGCCTCAGGCTTCAGTCTGATTCTTTGTTTGCTTGCCCATTAAAGTTCTTATCCCACACTCCCTCTTGGCAGAAAATTTTGTTATTTCTACTTTATGCTGGCCTAGGCCCTTCTCTTGCCTCTGTTCCTATTAACCTATAGTAGTGACAGCCAGGAGCAAACTGAAGCAGCTGGTTGGAGATGCTACTATCAGACTGAGAAACAGCTGTTGTGCAGAGGGGCCACCCTGAAAAACTTCTATTGCAGCATTGCTGGGCTGTACTTTGGCCACTGCAGTTGGGGAATTGGGGAAAGAGAGCATTTTCATTTTCAGATATTTAATTGCTGAAAAATGTAGGGGTGTGTGCAGCATCTTTATTGGATGTCAAAAAGAAGTAATGCTTTCCAGGTATTTTTTGGCACTTCGCATGATTATCCTCTTACTGCCAGCATGGAATGGCCCCATGTTGCAACTCAGTGTGCAACTCACTTCCAATTTTTCTGTTTAAATTAATATTTACCAGTTGGTTATTTTTGGCAGACTTTTATTGATAGCACTGATTCAAAACAAATAGCCAAATTCTGGCCTTGGTTACAGCCTATGACATTTGGAGTTAATTCCACTTTTACCAATGCCACCAAGGGCAGCCATGGTCCTTTCCCTGACTTTTTGTAGCATGACCTTTGCTCTGTCCTTAACCTTTAGATAAGAGTTGGGCTGCAGTTTTAACTTTGAATAAGCTGGGATACAGTACTGACTAGAGCTCCAAAATGTATTGATTGGGCACTTCTCTAAGATATTTAATAGCCCCTGCATCTTATCCTTCAGCAACCAGTCACTTCAGAATGCCATCCTGCCTGTACAGAAGAAACTCTTGTAAAAGCACTATTAATTAGACCTTCACTATCAGCCAAAAAAAAATTAATTACTAGAGTACTTTTGTATCCATCAAAAATCAGGTGGATTAACCACTTCAGATTTTTTAGTTATTTCTCTGCTAAAGATGTAGCAGTCATTGACCAGGGCATAGGACCTACACTGTAATTTGAATAGACTCAGAGTAAGTGAGGTACTTGAAGAAGCTGTATGGAATTTTCTGCATGTCCTGCTGTATTGTTTGCCTCCACACCTCGGTAAATGTGCAGCATTCCAGAATCCAGGATGTTGATATGAGTAAAAACCTCCGCTATGTCTATAAGAAAGCTATAAAATGGTACAGCAGCACATGTGTAATTGGCATGTGGGCCTAAGAACTGTTGGATTGGGCTCACATTATGAGCTGTACTTTGAACCACATTCCTGTTTGTCATCTTAAGGGTGGGAAACTGCCGATAGAACAAAGTCAGCCACCAAGGCTGCCAACCTAAGTTTGCTGTGACATTGATAAATATTCAAGCCAATGTCTTTCAAATGTTATTGTGAATCACCTTTCCCTCCTTCCTTCCCCTGCTTCAGTCATCTTGCTGGCTCAGAATATTCACCTTTGTCTCAGACCTCAGCTGCCTTCACTTTATTGCATATGATTGCTATTGTGTTTGTCTCTTTTATCCGCTTCACTGTGTCTCATTTTCCTAAAGTATCTGGCACCCACTTTTCCATAACACTGTTCCTTTGTTTCAGGAAAACATAATTTCAGGAGGCAGCAGAAATACAGTTCCAAAGGCCAAAGGGTGACATCCTCTCTCACCTGATCTTTATTCATATCGAGGCTTAATGGTACTTTTTTTTCCATTTCTCAAGCACCCTGCAACACCCTTCCTCCCTGACAGGAAGGGATATTATATTTCTCATAAAAATGCTTTCCTATCAATCTTCTGTTCTTCAGAAGTTTCAGAGACCTTTCTGTTAAATGCTGGTTTTCTCATGTGGAGGGACCTGTTGACCTGGTTGTGGTTTATTACTGTTTTGACACTTTTTTGTCCTTCCTAGATTTGGAAGAACTTAGACCCTTTTGTCATTTCCAATTCCAGTCATATTGGCTTCAGCAGCAATCTTCCCAAATTCTATTTTGAATACTGTGGTAGGAACAATTGAGAATTCTAAATATCTGACCCGTTTGGCTTTCTAAAGGTAATATTTTTAACATAGTACCACTAATACTGAGTTTGTGGCTCATACATAATCTACCTGCCCCAGATATCAACAACAACAACAAAAAAAAAAAAAGAAAGAAAAAAAGTAGTTTCTCTCATTTCTACCAACTCAGGCAAGGATGCTGTTATGCTGTCCTTTATGTACACTTTCTTAGCTCCCTGGTGCACTAAAAAAGGGCCCTCAGTCCATTGAAATAACACAAAACCTCAGTTGCTGATGGTAGTGGTATGTGATTTCCTGTGTACATTTTACACCAGAAGGTACAGTGCCTATTGTACGTCCCCATTTAGAACTCAAACACAATGGCTCATGCAGCTGCATGGTGACCTGCCAATAAAGTTTAAGACAGCATAGACTTCCACATGAATCTGCAGATTAATGAGACAGAGAACTATCTTCTTTTTTCCCCACAAAAGGCTACTCGTGCATTCAGAATGTGCTGCAGACTAAAACCAAAGTTCAGCTCGCCACAGGAGTGGAGAGAGAACTAACATGCACAGGACACACTCAGAAACAGTCCAGCCCTTACGGAAAACTCCTGTGGAATTTAACACAAAACGGTACGCTTTCTACAGCCTTTTTTTTTTTTCCCCTACCATCCTATAGCTCAGATACCTCTTCTATTAAATTCTATACAATGGCTAAAAAAACTTGATATAAAAGACATAATGCTCCATAGGTTTTAGAGTAATTTTATATTGTTCTGTTACATTTCTATAGGACCCCCTTGTTTCTATTCCAATTATGTTATCCAGAACTTTTCATAAAAGGCCTACCTTATAACAGGCCCTTTCCCTCTCTTTCTGTTTTCCTTTAACAAACTGTGTAGAGAGACATACATTACAAGGTGTATTTCTTACAACTCCATGATTTTAGGCATATTAAATTCCCATATGTGACAAAAGCATAATTTGTCTTTTGGCTAGGAAGCTTAGTAAATTAGTGAGAAAACTGTCAAAGTCAGATAAATATAAATTTCCAACTACATGCTCATCTTGGTTAGGCCAATGAAACCACACTAGTGTGGAAGAGGGAGAAAAGAAAAGAGCTTTCAATCTTTTTTTCTTATAATTTTGAAGCAATGCCCAAATTACAAACACTTATAGAAACCTTTCTTGGCAAATGTCCTCTCAGGACTTAATGTTAAAAAATGAAGTAAGGGGTGCAAGGGTTAATTTAGCTCACTGAGAAAAGTCTTCAGGCACATCACTGTCCTAAAATTATTATGTAATTTTTACATATCTGTCTTTCTGAAATATAGTGGTTTTGTCTTGAGTGTTAATTCATTTCAACTTCCAAAATAATTTCATGATTTTGGGCTGCTTAATATTGGTCAGTGGACAAAGACAGCAGATACTTCAAGGGTGATCTGATACCCTCATAATCTGAAGGTGCCCATCCACTGGGAAGGATAGCTCAGACTATTTTTTGAGCTAATAATTAGAGGGAGATTATTCCAAAATGGACTGGAGAAATGACAGTAATATAAATAGAATTTTTCATTCAAAAGTTAACTGTGTTATAACAACACTGGGTTCACTAATCCCTGTTTGGCGTGGCCATGGTGTCACGATCCGCTAATGCAAGCGGGGGGTCATGACGGTTCGAGTGATCTCAGAGCACAAAAGACAAGCAGGGGACAACAACAATTTATTCTCAACAGCAGTACACTTTATTAAGTGCACACAGCACAATATACAATACAGAGAGAGACAGAGAGAGAAATAGAGAGAAAGAGGGTATAGCTACCGACAGAGAGACGAATCCTTGTGGCCTTCTGCCAATAGATCCATCTTCTTTCCGTCGGGGAGATCTCGAATTTTGGTTAACTTGAGGAGTCTCTTTATAGTCTTTTCCAAAGCAACAGGCAGTTGGCCAAAAGGTGGGGAGCAATAGCAGGTGCATTGAGAGAACAGCAGGTTACAGGACAAAGCACTCTGATGCTCGTTCATGTACAGAACAAATGACCGCTCAGGGAACAGGTACAGGACAAACACAGGACAAACCGGTCCAAAACCAGCCTGCCATGGTGTGCCCATTGTTTCCACGGGTTCCCATGGGGATGCATTTGTCCAGTGAGTGCACCTGCGGACAACAGTTGGCAGACATCGCTCCTCAGCCGGGCCAGAACTCCTGTATTGGGGTTTTAGGATTTTAGTCCCAGTCCTTTGGGGTCTTCAGTCTTCGTCCTTGGCGATGGTTGTGAGGCAGATGAGGGACCCTTGGGACCATCTCTTACACATGGCTCCAGACACGGACATATATTGTCCAGAGGGAAAAGGAACACAAGATATTCCATATGGCCTTATGATGAGTAATAAAAATTACAGTGACTAAAGACATGTTGTCTAAGAAATAAGTTTCATTACTCACTTTTTGTATTTACAGAGTTAGTGACCAAAATAAGTAATTCCACACCCATGAAGGCAAATTCTGGGTATATTAAGAAATGTATAGAAGACTAAAAGTTAAGGTAATTGAAACAATGAACATCATATGGTCTGTTATTTTTTTTTCTTCCATAAATTTCACAGAGTAATTGTGTTTTGATCTCAGAGAGGCAGGAGATGGAAGCCTAAAGCAAAAGTGGCAAGATTTGGCTTATCAGTTTGAGACAACTGTTTTTAGTCACTGATTCTTGACACAAGGATACCCTCGCCAGATTACCCTTACGGCTTGAAGAGAAGGGACTCTAGAAAGGTTTGATAAAATGAGAATATCTTTAAAAAGGACCGATAGAAAATATAAAAGTAAGAGCCATCCTCCTTGAGTTTATTAACTTCATTTATTAAACAACGATTTTGTGTCAGTTTTGACAAGAGCTTATTTTGTTCATAAGAATGCTTTTGATAGTATAAAAAGGTCTCTGAATACATGAATCACGATTCAATACCATCCAAAGCATCACCAGATGTCATAAAAAGGGATAAGTTCAAATTCCCTAAGTGTTAATGTGGATTGTGTACCCACTTATCTTTATTATCAAATCTTTATTTCATTCCTGAGACGACAATAGTATGTCTTACTGCTTTCATGATTGTTTCAATTAATCTAGTTTCTGCATACATTTCAGGACTTTTCCTTTTTTACATAACTCCCTTGTGAAGCAGCTTTGCATTGACTCATTTTTTTTCTTTTCCCTCTTTAAGAAAGCTTTGTCTCTGTGGATTTTCTCTGAAGATGTTTTAACTGATGAGCTGTGATTTCAACACTGTTTCCCAGACTGACTGAGCAGTGGAGTCTCATTCTCTTTGTGAGCATGTTTGCTGAAGTTGGTTCTGTGGGCCAGCTGAACACAGTTTTCAACCCTCAATACTGTAATCCCAATGCATCTTCTGTTCTCTGTCTTTCTTTTGTTCCTTAAGATAATTCTTGAAGTATTGAGAATCCCTACTCCCCTCCTAGCACTGGAGGAAAAGTGTCATATTGATCTTTGGGAATGCAGACTTCTGTTCCTAGTTTTCTAGCGTTTGAAAAAGTCTTGACTTTGTTGACACAATCGTTTTTCTGGGACAGAATTTATGATTGACGTATTTGTCCATTAATTCCTGTTTTTATTTTTTATTATTTTTATGAAACAGAGTACAATAACATGTAACTACATCCACAAAGTTCAATGAGGCCAAGAGCAGGATCCTGCACATGGGTCAGGGTGATCCCAAGCCCAAGTACAGGCTGGGGGATGAAGGGATTGAGAACAGCCCTGGAGAGAAGGACATGGGGATGTTGATGGGTGTGAAGTTCAACATGACCTGACAATGCAGCCTGGCAGCCCAGACAGCCAACTGTGTACTGGGCTACATCAAAGCAGCGTGAGCAGCAGGTCCAAGGAGGTGATTGTCCCCCTCTACTCTGCTCTGGTGAGACCCCACCTGAGGTGTTGTGTCCAGCTCCAGGCCCCCCAACAGAGGAAGGACATTGATCTGCTGTAATGAGTCCACAGGAGGCCACAACAATGGTCTCAGGGCTGGAGTACCTCTGTTATACAAAGATGAGCTGAGAGAGTTGGGGTTGTTCATCCTGGGGAAAAGAAGGCTCCAGGGAGACCTTGCACAAGCCTTATGGATCTAAAGGGACATACAAAAGATCTGGAGAGCAACTTTGTATAAGGGCAGGTAGAGATAGGACAAGGGGCTTTAAACTGCAAGAGAGTAGGTTTAGATTAAATATTGGGAAGAAATTCTTTACTGTGAGGGTCGTGAGACATTGCAACAGGTTGCTCAGAGAAGATGTGGATGTCCCATCCCTGGCAGTGTCCAAGGCCAGGCTGGATGGGACTCTGAGCAACCTGGTCTAGTGGGAGGTGTCCCTGTCCATAGTAGAGGTTTGGAATTAGATGGTCTTTAAGGTTGCTTACAACCCAAACCATTTTATGATTCTATGTAAACAAAAAATGTATTTTTTACTTTCATTTAATATTTGCACCAAACCTTTGAGTAGATCTAAACCCATCTGTATTACGCAGATCAGTTGCTGAATAACCTCATTTTCTCTCTAATAGATTGGGATTTTCCAAATTCTTGTCTTAAATAACATTTGCTTTTCCACCTGGTCAATCATATCTGCCATACTGGTCCCTTTACACACTTGAGCCCTGGAATTAATTTACCCTCTGCAGTCCAGGTGCTCTAACTCCATATATGGATTCTGACAACTCCAACACAGCCTTTCTTTCCCACCCCATTGAATGGCTTCTCAGTGATACAAACCTGCAAGGCAGTCAAACTTAAGATAAAAAGTTCTTGTAGTTTTATCACTATTATTATTACTACTACTACTATTATTATTATTATTATTATTGTTGTTATTGCCATTCTCTTAACCCTGAAAGCTAATAGGCACTGACAATGGACAAGGGAGATTTATTTATCTAAAATGTACCTGTCCATATCTAAAATACTTTCACAGCACAATTTTCCACAGTGAATTGTGAATTGAAATCCCTGATCAGTTCACACTTATTCTGTCTCTGTGCTGGATCATTCCAAGAGCATCCCAAAAGAGTGCAATGGCCGCATGACAGATGGTTTCCTTCAGAAAGCATTCCCAAAGGCAAGACGGACAAGACTGCACCGTATTATCTCACAACATCCAGCCCCTCACTTATTCCCTGTGCCACATCCCTGAGCTCACAGAACTCTGCTTCATGCAACCAGCACGACAGGGGCTGCAGCTTCAGGGACACATTATTCCATATACATTGAGCAAACACCACAAATTAAGAGTGCTCTCCATGGCCAAAGGCTCACTAGACCACACCCAGAGCAAAACTCCCAAGCCTTGACTACATTTTTTTTTCTCCCATCTGCTTAGTGGATGCCACACAAGCTAAATGACCACCAGAAAAAAAAATTGTTTCAAGTAACAAGAACTCCCAAAGCCACTGATCTGTATTTGACTTAATTTTTAAATGCACTCTGGTACCTGATGCAGAGGTGGGAGAGCACCACATTTCTGTATAAACACATCTGGAGGCCTTCCAGCTGCTGCTGGTGTGATACTTCTCACCACAGTGTCCCTCTACAAATACTTTGTACTCTGCTGGACCAGGTTTCATCGTTCAAGAAGTAGAAGTACCTGTTGTCTGATGATGGATGGTGGCTCTTGTCTCAGCAAAATCTGTGTGTTCTCTGCTTCTGTCCATGAAGAAAAGCAGGCACAGAAGGAAAAGCAGAAGAGGCGGTTGACAGAGAACACACAGACAATGTGGACATGAATTAGCTTGCTGAAAGATGGGCTCCACAGTCATCAGGGATTCATACCCTGTAAGAGGGAGCTGGTATACTTAAAGAAGGCTCTTTCGTTTCCAGAATCCATCCACTCAATGCCTTTTTTTTTTTTTTTTCATTCATGAAATTAAGCCAGGACAGTAAGGGAAGAAGGTAAGAAAAATATTGGCTACAGTTTTCTGTCCTGCTATTACTTCAAGGAAAAAATATGACACACAAGAAATTTAAGATTAAAATAGCAGTATCCAGCAAGGAAAAAAAAAAGACAAAAATAAAACAGTATGTGAAGTACATTACACACAGAAGAAATCCCAGCAATGGAATTTGCCAGGAACTTAGGTGAAGGTAGTAAAACCATTAATAATGAAGAAAGCCATATTCAATAAATATATGTCTCCTTGATTTGGAAAAAGTGGGATAACAGCAGTATCATATTGGGCAGCCAAAGCCTTTTTCAGTCCATTAGTAACCAAATAGGACGTTAAATATCTGCTTGTGATAAAAACCTGTAATTCATCAGCCCAGATGACTTGCACCTGAGAAGTCTCAAATAGTTGGTGGACGAGATTCTTCCTTCCACATGTTAATTTTTAATGGCTCTTGAAATAATACAGAAATTCCAGAAGACTGGAAGAAGACTGATGTTTTCCCAGTATTCAGCAAGGACAAACATGATGACCTTGGTAAATGCACGCCAGCAAACCTAACTTCAAATTGGAGAGGAGGTGAGGGGGGAGCAAAATAATAGAATATGGGATTCAACTGATAAAGAATGAAAGGACAGCAAGTAATTAATGCCAGTCAGCATGGTTTTATGGAAAATAGGTCTTGTCAGACAAACCTGATTAGATTACAAATTTGGTTTAAAAAGTAACTGCCTCAGTGTGATATACTGAGACATTTGATTTAATTTTGCAAAACATTCTGATTTAAAAAAAAAATTGTATAGCCTCAGTGAAATATCCCCTAGCAAAAAAAAATGCTTTTATTAAGCAGCAAATCTCAAAAATGTTTTATCTCGGGAAGTCATCACCTGAATACAGATATTTTTAGCGTGGCTGGGAAAGGGTCAGTCTTAGGCATGGAATTTGAGCATTTCTGTAGCTGAGTTAAATATAAATTACTCTTGATTGTACTGCTAATGTAATCTTTGCACAAACAAATAGAAGAGTAACCAATATGTACATAGATGGGATGTTACATCTTTATGCAGCATTGGTGTAGCTACTGAAATACTTCACAGTTTCAGCGATCATATGTTTCACAATGCTGAAAAAAACCCCAGAGGTTTAAAGAATAGCTGCAAAACTCATTGTTAGAACTGAAGAAAATGACTTACCATGAGAACTTTAGAGAATATGGAGAGATTGCTTGGTTACAGTGAGTAAATACCTCCATCAGCAGAAAAGCAGCTGACATACTTTCCTTTTTCAGCACCTCCAGCGTGCTCCAAAAAAAGAGTTAGACAGTCTTAGGGCCCAGGTCACCCTGAAGGGTTTCTGTTTCCACATCAGTAGCAGGATAGGTTTAATACAGCCTGGTGGCAATGGGGTGTCCCTCATGTCAGGAGGGGTGCCTGACCTGCTACACATGGCAGTACTCGTGTAGGTCGTCTGCATCTGTGAAGCCTCCAAGATTTTTCTCTTGCTTGTAATCCCGCTCCAAGTAAAAGGGCAGATAAAATGACCCTGGATTACTCAGAAAGTGTCCTGGCCAATTATCCTAGGGAGCCTCAAGGAGCTGTCAGAGGATCAAAGACCCTTCTCTAGTCTTCAACTCAGAAAAGTTGCAGCTAGACAACAAAAGGAGAGGCAGAGGAAGAATGTGACAACTTAATGATACTACAGTAGCACCGGGTAAGATCCTCAACTTGAGCAAGCAGGTGCCACTCCTTCAAAGCCAGTGGAGAGATGCTAATTTACACCAATGGAGAATCTGACATAATATGTTTTTTTATTTGCTTGAGTCCTGCCGTGGCTCCATAAGCAAAGGTTAACGCAGGTCTGCCAGGGGCAGGCTGGAGTTAACACAGAAAGGCAGTTGTGAGGTTGCTGATTCTGATAAAAGCAAATTATGAACTGCAAGCATCTGAGTGTTGAGTGTCACATTCACACCTAACTGCTGCCCTTGCCTGCTCCCCACAGTCATCCAGCTCTGTCATCATGATATGTTCCTGAAACCACACTTGTGCTTCTGTCACTTTTTGTCTTTGGAAATTTGTGTACAGGCTTTCTATAATGACATACTATAAATGCTTGTAAACTTCAAATGAGTAAATTACGACATGTTTAACCCAGGCAAATCACTTCCATATATTAGGCAGAAACCTGAGTCTTTATTTCTTCTAGTTCTGTACTTGTGGTAGGGATGTTAATACTAATAAAACTTAAAACTGTAGGAGGCGCCTGATAGGTGAGGGTAGTGAGGAGTTTGTTCCTTTCATGAAAAAAAGAAAAAAATAGGAACCTCTTTCTAGATCTCTGGGTCTTTCACAATGTTTCTAAAGAGTCAGACATCTCCATAGGGTTGCCCATCTTCTCCACTTCCACCAGTCCTCTTTGATTAGGAACAAAGTTCTAACTATCAACAGAACCATGAAATCTCTAGAGTATTTTTGTTTGTGTTTCAGTAGTGAGCAATGTCAACATTGTCAACATGTAAACAATTAGTGGCACAGATGTAGAAGATAACATGAGGTCAGATTTTGAATGCCATGCCCAGGCCCCTCCAGGGCTGGGAGCTGGGAGCACATCTGCCTAGGGATGCATCGGTGACACACCATCCTTGCAGCCCCCACTGAATTCTGAACACACTGCCATCCCTGAACTCCCTCCCAACTTGCAGGTTATTTCCCAAAAATAATCAACTTCACTGTTCTTCTTTGAAAGGCAGCATTTCTCAGCTCCTGCTGAGTTTTTACATTCACACTTAATCTCGGGTTCACAACAAATAATGCACTCATTTGCTGAAAAGGTGCAAATCTGAACCCAAACTACCCATGAACTGCAAAGATACCGGAAACAGCTGCCTAGCTACAGCAGGACAGAGTTTAGGACAAGCTATGAAATCTACCCACAAAACCTATTAAACCAGCTTATGCTGAGTTTTTTGTTACTTACACTGCATTGTGGGATGTGCTTCCAGCTGCCCCTACTGTGAGTACCTGTAGTAGTGAGCTGAAAGTAGCTGATGGTACCACCAAAAGGTTCAGGGGGGGAAAAAAAAAAAANACAAGGTTACTGTACCAGATCTCTCTGGAAATAATTGCATCAAATATAGAAAACGTTATATACCATTTCTTTTGTCCTTTCTCTCCCCATAGGCTGCTGGCCTCTGATTGTTTCTTGTACCTACCCTGTAGCTGATTTTATTGTTTATTCTGAGCTCCCCCTCCAGTTTGCTCGGGGCCCTGTGTCTTAGCGAGTGACTCCCTGCTCCCTTTCCAAGTTCAGAACCTTTCTGGCAAATGTCTGCGGTGACACGTAACACAAAAAGACAGCTCTGGGCACAGGGCATGCAGCCGTTCCTGGAGAGTGCAGGCTGCGGTTCGGCGGTACCGTTTCTGGAAGATTAAGTGATTAAGCCTAACTAAAACTGACTAACAGGGATGGATCTCTTCCTGTCAAACACACAAGGCTTTCCATAGAGCGGCTCCAAGGTTGTGAGTGAAGGTGAACAGCTCTGCTTCTAAAGACTCCTTAATTTTAAGAAATTCAAAAAGCTGGCATGATGCTTTGTTCTGTGACTTTCTTAAACCTATTCCCTACTTCACATCCCTTTCATGAGCCATCATCTTTCTTATTTAAAGCAGACACAACGGAAGTTAAAAAAAGACAGAAGAGATGAGAAGTACGAGTCTCCACAGATGTAAGGTATAATTTAGCAAAGTATTTTATCACCCCATCCTGCCAGATCCTCAACATGTTCTGCAGGCACAGGCTCCTCCACTCATCTTGTGAATAGTGGGGAGAGAGAGTGCTACAGTCTTTTTCTGGTTGCAGGAAACTCCCTGGTGTTTACTGTTCATTCAGCTTTTGCATGCATATTTATATGGCTAAAGCCTTGAGAGTCTTCATGAATTGATTACTAAGTCTGTGTTTTGCAATAAACCATTATTTATCTAGGCATTCATACTGATTCATAAAAACCCACGTTCAGACTTTCTGAGGAACATCGTATGAAAACACAGATAAAATAGGGAGATCCAAAAGAATATGTTTTATTTACAGGTTTTGTATAAATACAGAAACAGGGGATGGGATTAACAAAGTAGTCACCAAATTGTTTTCATTAATAACTTATCAAACCAGTTTTATTTTTTGAAACATCCAAAAGAAGCTAAAAGCTATGCAGGCAGCTGGTTGAATTTCTCCTGGAGGGTTTGAACGGGACTGCGGGCCGGTGCTGAATTTCACTCTTGTGAATAAATCCATGCATTATCTTTTGGAAAGCAATATTTTTCAGGGTGGAATAAAGCCTATTTAGTAAATTATTATTTTTGTTTTTAAAACTAAATTACTCTTTATTAAAAAAGAGACCTACTGAAATTTGAATTTTTTCTCATTACCTGAGGCATAATCAAATTGTCAGCTGTTTTACAAGGGTGATAATGTGGAACAGAAGTGTGATAACATTTGCCATCATTCCAGCTGGTTCCCTCCAAAAGACACCTTCTCACAACCTTCTCATCAGTGAACACACATGAACATAGAGAGGCAGAAGTTATTGTTTACAAGTGATGTGATAATGAACATCATAGAATCATTAAGGTTGGGAAAGACCTCCAGGGTAATTGAGTTGATAGATATGAATTGTTAGACCTGTTTTATCTGGACACAGTGTCATTTAAAACACAAATGAAATGCTGACTTCAGGAAAAAATGTAGGAATTTGTTACTGATTTCACACTGTCAGTGTGACCAGGATTTCGCTATGGGAGTATATCATGCTGTTTTCAGATTTCAGAAGCAAACACTCAACCATTTCATTTTACTGATGTAGAGAGAAAAAAAGCTGAGACTATTTCAAAATAGTTTATAATGCTAGAACAAGATACAGCAGATGAAGAGAAAACAGGGAATTTTAAGGGTGAAAATAAGGTATATGTATTTACTAGGGTTTTTTTTGTAAAACCATTTATTAAGAACATTTTAAAATCAAGACTAGTTATTTCCTAGAAGTTTTGCTCTACTTTGAGCAGGAATTAGTTCAAGGAATTTACTAGCTTGCGCAGTGAAAGAAGTCAGAGTAGATGAGTTTAAGAGCTGTGACTCTATTTGTCTAACTATAATTGATCCATAAATTAATCAAACTGGACTGACCGTAAGGGCAGTTTCCCAGTTAATGGTAATTCATTCTTAAAGTGAATACATTATCAATCACTATTTTTAAATACACTTAGATATAGAATATAATTAAGAGTCCAGGCCTTTGATTGACATCCTCAGTCTAGACTGAACTGGGGTGTAAATGGCAGTCCTTACACACTAGATGAGGTACTTGGTTTGATACTGCTCTTATTTCTTTAACTGGATACCCTAATTCCATCCCTGCAGGTCTACAGTTGGCCATGATCAACATCTAGCTCAGTTGTTGAGGGTGACAGGATATTTTTCAAGGACTTGGACCTATTTTCATTGCTCAGTCTGTCCTTGTGAAAACAGTGATGTTTTAACTAATTCAAATAATACTGGTCCAGAAAGATACATTATTTTTGCAGTGGATCCACTAATTTCGTCATGTTAAGATGGATGACAATATCAGAGAAGTTAAAAGATATGCAACTGGATATAAATTAGTTATATGGAATAGTGTATTGTTAGAGCCCTGAGGGCCCAACTACACCTTAATCTTCCAGTCCAGCTTCCCTGGGGACTCCCACCCACCTTGTATCCTGCTGTCCCTAGGACCTGGCTCACCCCTGACCATGCCTGGGGCTGTCAGCGGACCTGCAGGGGAGAGGCTGGGCTTGCCACGTTCTCTTCTGCCCTGGTTATCCATCCAGGAGGTCACAACACCTGAGCTCCCTGTGACCTGAACTGCAAACCTGCTCATGACTGAGGTGCCTCGATCTGGGGAGGCCTTGCTGCTCCTCTCATGGCACTTTATCACCCTGGTGTGAAATAAGTTTCAGATTAACTAACTATTCTGCTACTGCAGTCAGTATATTCCTTGCTCACTCTGTTCCTCTAGAGTTCCAAAGGAGAAGCTTGCCTGGATAACAAGCAGCTGCTCCTGAATATATTTAAAAGCTATTCCTTGAGATAAGTATGATCTTCACAATATCACTGCACAGCAATGGAGCATGGAAGTATTTCCTGGTCCTTTGGCAGACGCAAGCCTTCCAAATGTGACAAAACAAAACTAGCCGCTATCTTTAGCACAAGAAAATTTGTGGTTAGGCACAAAAAAACCCAAAACCAAAACAAAAACCAAACCCACAACAACAACAACAACAACAACAAACAACCACAGCAACAAAAGACCACCCAAAAAACACAGCTCAACGCAAATCTTAGAGGTTGAGAAAAGCCACTGGTATGGAGGAGGAGAGCAAAATCACCTCAGTTGTACTTTTCTTCAAGTAAATAGGATTCACTTCACTGACTTCACCGGGAACTCTAGTAGGCGCTAATATGAACGACCGGGCTGTGAGGCCAGCGGGAGAGCCCCTTTCCCGGTGCCCTCGCTGCCCGAGGTTCGGGCGGGTCTGGGGATGCTTCCACCGCACACAGGTTGGTGCGGGGAGCCCCTCCCGGCCGGGCGGGCCAGGCACAGGGCCGGGGCCGCAGCCAGGCCTCTGCGGGCAGCGGCTCCCGGTGCGCAGCCGCCGG
>VYXD01015595.1:1747479-1759194 GCA_013397195.1 Hylia prasina
ACCGCCGGCCCTGCCCTGCCCTGCCCGCGGCCGGGATGCGCTCGGAGGCGGCGCCGCAGCTGGGCGGCCTGGAGAGGTTCGCCAGCGCCGGCAAGGGCCGGGGGCTGCGAGCGCGGCGGCGCTTCGCCGTGGGGGAGCTGCTGCTCAGCTGCCCGGCCTATGTCGCCGTGCTGACCGTCAGCGAGCGCGGCAGCCACTGCGACGGCTGCTTCGCCAGGTAGGGCCCGGGCTGCTGCGGGGAGGCAGCGGAACCTTCCCCCTCCTCGGCTCGTGGTGCTGTGGCAGCGTGGAAGTTTTAACTCAAAGCTGATTTCCCGTGCTCTCAGCTGCTCAGGAAAGAGAAAGGAAAAAAAAAAAGAAGAAAAAAAGTTCTGCTCTTCCTATGCTCTGCCGGTCACGTAGACACGTGCGTAACCATCCTCTGGCAGGAAGTTTCATTGATCCGTCTAGTTTTGTATTAACTTCATGTTCGCTGGTTTTAATGAGGGTTAGATAAGGGAGAAAAGGTCTGCAATCGCCCGATTCACACTTCACTTTCCATAGTGCGGATGAAATATCTGTGAGTGAAATGTATATATCTCCGTAATGAAATATACAGAAATATCCATATATTACCTCTGTTGGAAACCTTAGCCTGCGAATTATTTTTACTGGGGCAGAGAGCAGGCGATGCAAGAACTTGTTTGTCGCATGGCCGGGAACATTTGAGACTGGAGTGCTGCCTGCTCCTGGTGCTGGAGGGATGCGGGGAGCTCGACTTTGCCGAGGCCTCTGCAGCTGCTTCCTCACCTGCGTGAAGGGGAGGCATTGAAGTGTTTGCCTCAAGCCTCTCAATATGAGCTGCTGCAGGGGAGGGGGGAAAGAGAGAGAAAAAAGCGTGCATTTTAGGGGTAGCAAATTCAGCATGGATATGGCACTCTGGCATGTCACACCACCCCATATTTATAGAAGGTGTAGTACTTTCATGACTTCTGACAGCTTACTGACGAATTAAGTGCTTACCTGGTTATAACTCAGAGCAAATGTTAGAAGTTGCCTCGGTAAAGAAAAACAACTGTTGTACTTGTGCTATTTTTATCCATTCATCCTTTTTCTTTCCTCATTACCTTATCTACTCTTGACTTGTTCACTTGATTCACCCCTCTCTTTGCATATGAATGCCTAGTATAGTTCCTAGTGAAGTCAGTGAAGCGAGTTCCATTAATTTGAAGAAGGGTACAGCTGAGGTGATTTTCCTCATCTCCTTTACACCTTTTCCTAGCCTCTAAGGTTTGAGTTTAGGTGTTTTTTGGTTTAGGGTTTTTTTAACTCTTCTACCTAACCACAGATTTCCTTGTGCCAAAGAAGCTGCCTGTTTTTCTTTATCATACTCAGATTTGTCTGCCAAAGGACCAAGGAATACTTCCATAATTCACCAATATGAAGTAATACTGTAAGGATAATAATAATCTCATGGAATACCTTTTTAGTTATCTTTGGGAGCAGCTTGCTTGTTATCCATGCAAACTTCTCCTTTGGAGCTCTGGAGGAGCACAGAGATCAAGGAACATACTGACTGCAGCAGGACAGCAGTTAGTGGGGTAATGTGAAACTTATTTCACACCAGGGTGATGAAGTGCCACTAAGGAACGATGTCTCGGTGATGTAAGGTGATCCGCCAGTGCTCAGACATGTGTTCTGTGTCTGTGACTGTTGCATTAGCACTGAACTGGCACGTACTCGATTCAGAACTGTGCTTGTTGAACTTGCAAAGAGCCCTAGCAGGAAGGTTGTGGGCTCGGCAGCAGCGGCAGCAGCCGTGGGAGGGGAAACTTGGCGAAGTTGCCACGAAAACTTTTGTGGTAACATGGGCAAGATGAGGCTGTAATATTGTATTTGCATGAGATAGTGGTTGTTACTTTAAATATGCAGTTGTAATGTCAGCAAGAGGAGTCATGATGTTGGCCCGACTCCCTCATGTTGCACCTTGTGTGCTTTGCAAATACAATCAGAGGATGCCAGACTTGCTGAGTTTTATGGGCTCCAAATGCCAGTGACCACCAAAATGTTGTACATTATCACACCATATGAGGACCCTCACCCTTGATTTACTCCAGTGGGCTTACATCAGTTTAGGACTTTTTTTTTTTTTTTTTTTGCTACTTGCACCAGGAAGGGTGTGCAGACATTTTAAAAGCATTCAGTACTGCTGAGACATCCCTACTGCTGTCATACCAAAATGTCACTTGTTGGGTAACACATGTTCTATTTTTGGTGGGATCTGTTGCAACCTGTGCACTTTAAAACAGAAAAGGACCTTCCTCGTGGCAGTTCCCTCTGTTGGGGTATATACAAATATAAAAAAGGAGACTGTGAGCCTTAGGTCTGCTCAGAATACATAGATATTAGAGCAGACAGGGTGGGACCGTAAGGGGTTCCCAGGTGACGGGAGATCAACAGTATATTTAATAACAGTAGTTTTTCTTGGCTTTTGGGGGTGGTTACTCAACAAAGGTCATGCAATCAATAACCAGTGGCGCAGTAGGATGGTCATAGCAGAACCAAACTAATGTTGTGAACAAGTACACAGAGCAGTTTTAAAGTTTGCAAAACACAGTAAGTTTAGCTCATTATGCATCGTATAGTGGCAAAAATGATGCTGTCTGTCAAATAGCATGGAGTAGTAACATGTTTCCAAACCCAGCAATTTATCAAGGAAGCAGAGTGCTTTTGCATAATGCGAGTTGCTCAGAAAAATGTGCTTTTGAAAGTCTAATACCCTTTTCGTTGTTAAATGCAAAATACTGTGCAAAAAGTGATCCAGTAAGTATACAGTTTGATTTCATTCAGGTTTCTAGAACAAAATAACTTCTGGTTTCTTTTTAAGGAAAGAAGGATTGTCCAGGTGCGGAAGATGCAAACAGGCCTTTTACTGCAATGTGGAATGTCAGGTATGATCATGCAGTTTGTGAGGGTGGGGGTTGCAGAACTCCAGGTTTTGTTTGTGTGGCATTGATATGCTCTAATTGTAGCTGTGGCTAATAGCAGTCCAGTCAGTTCCAGCATCCCACAGATGCTGACGATGGAATTATGCATTGGACAATTACAGGATTTCGACATGGTCTGCATGAGTCTTTCAAGATCAGTAGCTTCAGGGCTTGGTACCACTGAGACTTGGATTAGAGCTGCCTGTCAGCCTGCTAATTATGTCTGTATTACTCCTTCCTTTAAGGACAAACCATATTATTTAGCATTAGCTCAGTAAACTGATAAGAGATTCTATGTCTAATGGAAAAAAATCAAATAACTAAATAGCCATCTTAGAAGGGAGAGAGTCTTTTTAGGATTTTTTTTTTTTTTTGCAATATTTGTAAATATTTTGAGTATTGAGACTACCACAGCTGATGGTAGTCATAACCATTTGAAACCTACCGGGCTTTCTCCCTAACTTAGTCACTGTGGCAACTTTTATTCTTTTTGTATACTTTGTTTTTTAAAGGCCCCTGGATGTAGAATATAAGTGCATACTAAAGTAGAGCAATACAAAGATGTCCAAAACATTTGCATGCGGTTTTAACTCTGTTTCTAATTCAAATTAGGATAAGCACCTTTAAAAAAAAAAACAAAAACACAACAACAAAAAAACCCCAGAATTGGAATCTAGCCTTTTTGGGCCCTCAGTTTGATGAGGAAGAATTACCCAGTTTCTGTGTGGAAAGACTCAGCTGCATTGCTGGTTGAATAACGTGAGCTATGCAAGGTCTCAGGTGCTGGGCACAGAGTGTGGAACAATGCTTATGAAGGATTTGTGTCACCCGAGGTCTGGCATGCAACTGTGTGATAGCTATAAATAATCCAAGGCTTCTCCTTCATGTTAACGTGCTGTTGGGTGCATTGGTACATGCCAAGTAATCCCAGTTGTCATTACCTGAACAGAGATGTCGTTGTCTGTGCTGTTCCGTTCCCAGGCACTTTGGACCTGGCTGTTGCTTTAATTTCGAGCATATATCTTACTCTCCTGTTGCACAAGTTTCAAAAGAAGTTCAAAACTGACCTCCCCTCAGTTTTCCTTCTGTTACCTCCCCAGCTTCCTGCTTTCCCACAGAATCCTAGTGAGTTGTGGGTGGATCAATAGCCTTTTGGTTTTGAAGCACCTGGAAAATTCAAAAGGCTTAACAGAAATGAGTTTTTTACAAAATCTGCAGTAGTTCATAGAATTTCCCAAGTGAAAGCTTACTGTATGAGCATCCTTAAGGGTCTTGAGAGGAATCTGGATGAGCTTTAAAGACAGGGTAGAGAAAGCCTAAGATTCATTCATGAAAAATGCTCGTTTCTAAGAAATGTTTTCTCATGTCATTATTTCTTACAAACTTTTAACTAGATGAGGGGATGAAATCCTTGAACAAAGTAGCTGTTTAGCAGCTTTTCTCTGAGACTGTGTTTCTTCTCTTACTATATAAAATGTAGAATCATTTGTGAAACAGCTCTGCAAGATTTTCTGAAGGAAAACCCAGTAATTTGTGCTGGGAAGAATAGCAAGTAGATGTCACATTGGCAGTAGAAGAACTTATTTCTTCTCATCCATGGTCCTTTGCTTTCATCACCAAGTGGCCCTCCCTCAGTATCTGACTTCCAGCCTTGACAAAGTTTATACTTTTAGATTTACAAACCAGGAGGGATTTATTTCTTTTCCTTTTTTCTTTTTTTTTTTTCCCTTGGTAAAGTTGTGTACATGTATTGCTTTTTTATAATTTTTTTTTAATTTTTATTTTTTAGTGGTCAGAATTCTCACTCTCTGGAGGGACATGTTCCTAGAGTAAAAACCTCAACTGCTTAAACTGAGTGTCCTTAAGTCTGCTAAATCTGCTGCTCAGCCGAAGCTTGTCTGTCTGATAAGTTAGTGAATTAGAATCTTTCCTACCTGTTGGTGTGTGGTATGATGCTCTAGATATAAAGGCTTTTTTTGGATTTTGTTGATGTCTAAACTATAGTATAACGTGCACAAGTACTACTGCCTCACTCTTGCTGATGATATCCATATGGCTTTTGATTCCCTAGTTGATATATCACTGTCTTCATCTTTTGGTCCCTTCTGAGTCAGTCTGATGAACTTATGAACATCACTGAGGTTGAATCTTTGACATTCTTTCAAAATTACCTTCAAGCAAAATATTGTCTAGAAACTGGTCTCCACTGACTGTATGTGCTACACAGACAATCTGCACTGCATATTCATCCCTCTCGTTTTCAAAGGCACTTTTCAGCAATTCAGCAATTCTTTGTCAAAGCCAAAAAGGATATCTGTGCCTTGATACTGAATTTGTAACACTGGAATGTACAGGAAATATGTCCCTTTTGCCTCCATGGATGTGAGACGTCATGTGACAGTGATAAAAGGCCAGGGCTGTACTTGAGGGCTGTCATGGTATTGTTAATTTCATTTTTGTTTTGTAAGTTAATTTTTCCTTGGAATTCATATTTTTTTGCCCAGTTCAGCTAAAAAAATTATGTACCCAACAAGATATGATTTCATATGTTGGTTAGTACCTTGTTAGTCAATACAATTCAGTTAGAGAAATGTTTACCACATGAGGCACGTTGGGATAAAAACCCAAAGCTTTTGAGCTTGCTCTTTTCTTACTTAAAGATGTCCTATACCGCAATTCGTAGGAATACTTGCTCATTGTGGGCAGAGGTGGATCTGTCAGATGTGGCTCTGTGTACACACACACATTGACACACACAGGCTTTGGCACAGCTCCATGATGTTCATGTTTTGGCCTCTTATTTCGCTTTTAGGTTAGATAACCACAGCTATATTAAGCTGAATGTTTGAGAGTGGAAGTTGCCTTCACTGCTTGTCCTTGCTTTTAATATTTGGTGGGTTGAATCTAGTCTGGGTTTGCTGAGTCTTTCTTTTCCTAAGCCCTAATCCAGGTGCCCTTTTAAAAGGGATTGTGATTTCCAGCAGATTCACACCGTCCCACTCTCCAATTTCACCTCCTTGGAGCACAGACCTGTTATTATAGTAGTGGCTTTCAGCCGCCATCTGCAGCTGTTCAAGTCTTGACTTCTTTAATAATTTTAGTCAAGCAGGAGGAGACCTGTGCTCATCTTTTCTCTTTAGAAATTAGCTGCTGAAACACCCTGAAGAGAAATGTTTTCAGGGTTGGTTATGTGGTTACAATTTTGGAACTGGTGAACTTTAACCAGGTACTGGAACTCCTCTTGCTGTTATTAGATATGGCTGTCATTTATGCCAGACAGAGTGGAGATCAGCTAGCCAGTGTGCATAAGATGCTTCTGTGGTGATTTTCAGCATATGAAATATATTTTTAACAATTTATGGGGGTTTTTTAACATGTTAAAAGGCTGCTGTAGTTGGTATTGCTGGAGTAAGTAAAACAGGTATTTTTAACCAGCTAGTAAGCCTCAAAATGAAATTAGCATTAAGCAGGTGTGTTTTGAATGGGACCTTGTAGAAATTGCCTGTTCCTCTTTATTGAGCTGTAGAAAAAAATACAAATTTTCCTGCTGTAATGATTCTGCACAAAAGGATTTTGACACTGCAGGATTGTGTTGGGTGTCTGTGCCCCTATACAAAAACTTCCCCAATGTATTTTTCTGTGGTAAATGTCTCCTGTGAACATGTTAAATATTAACCCATAAAAGTCAAATACCCTCTGTAGCCCAGCACTTGGCAAATGATGATAGAGAAGGATGGCTGTGAAGATATATAAAACTTCTGCCTTCACTGCTTGTTGAAAGGCTGTATCAGAGAACTTTGCCAATTAATATCAGACATCAGAAGTTGCCTCACTAAAATTCACTTAGAGTTGGATGCCATTTGATCACAATTGGGCCTTAAGATTTTGAGGAAGTGAGCTTAACCCCTGCACTGGCTTGCCCATCATTTCTCTCTGGTGTTTGTGTGTGTTTCTTTTTAATTGAATGAAATAGAGTTTTTAGTTAGTATTGAAAAAGTCTATGTGAAAAAGGAGGTATGGGACATTTGTTTGGACTTGAGTCTTATTTTTTTAATATTATATTTTGTTACTTGTTGTTCTTCTCCTGCAGTGAGGTATAAGGCTGTGTTCTGGGAATCAATCCAGTAGTCCTGGATGGCAGCATCTTTTTGAAGAACTTGGTGAAGAGGAGTGTTCCCATGCTTTGATGTAAAAGGCATAAGCTTTAAAGAATTTCTCTTCCAAAAACGTTATCACTCCTAAATGAAGGGAGAAATATTGTGGAAAATAGGAAGAAGATATCATTAATGTAGCATTAGGGATTCGGCTAGAACAATGCTACTTGTTATAATTCAAACTACTTGGAGGAAAGTGTGGAAAAGAATGCAAAATACAGTCCTGCTGTGATTGCAGGGGAAACTGCTGTCATGGTGTTTCTATCCCAGGTATTACTCAGTCATCAGAACTCTCTTTTTTTTGTGTTGTTTCAGGCTTTTATCTCATTTTGCACAATTCGGCTATATCTTGTCCCTTTAACCTCCCTACCAGTTCATATAACTCAGTATGATTCTGCCTGGGGAAAGATTTTAATTAACGATGTGTAAAGAATAAAGGGACAAATGGATTTTTTAAAAAACACTGCTTTGAGATGGGAACATGATTTTGCATTTTGATTTTTTTTTTTAATCAGGTAATTTCTTCTGTTTGTGTTATGGGTACGTATGGATGAGAGTCCTGCAAAGCTGGAGGTTCAGTGCCTTCACTTTTTGAACAATCATGCTAACATGAGTGGGTGTCCTGGGTAAGCAAGAAGAGGTGAGAGATGAGATTTCCCTCTGTCTCTTTTTAGCCTTTAGCCTGTAGATTTCTAAGCAAAGGCTGTCAGGAATTTTCCTGAAGAGGTTTTGGGACATACATAGGAAATGAGTCTCTCTGGGGATGCATTTTGTAGTGTGACAGCTGTAGGAGAGTTGAGAGTGTAATTTCACATGACATGATTACAGTGTAATATACTATTTTGGTTCTGGTCTGCATTGCCGCATCCTCTTAGAATATTTACACTGGAGCTTATTTCAAGCAGCCTGTATGTAGGTTTTTTTGGAAGTACCATACTGAGATACTGAGGACAGCAAAGTTGACATTGTAAGGGGTTGAGTACCCTTGCAGTGTTGCACTGCTTCAAATCCTACCCAAGGCTGGGGCAGATGTTAACCTTTCTTTTCCTAATAAAATAAGCTCCTAAAGCTGTCTGTGCCCAGGCCAGTTAAAATGACTGTTTTCAGTGGAAGAATTTTAGGTGCAGTAACTCTGAAATTAGTAATCTCAGGTTTTGTTTTGATCTGCAAAACCTGTAAATAAGCTGACCAGCCAAGACAGGCAGCACGGAGGGTGCTGATTCCCTGACGGTTTACTGCTTTGGGTTGTTGTATGTAGCCTAGAGCTGTAGTTCCCACAAGGAATCCATCTCCCAGTGGACCTGTAGCATATCTACCAGTCCTGTGTAGATGCTTCAGACAGCCTTGCGTGTGTCTCCCTAGTGTTTAAAATGGCTCTTGCCTTTAGTGCTTAGGCAGATGGGGGAAATTGTTCCTTCTGTGCTATTCAGTTACTATGATGGGTCATATCGTTGGGTTTTTAGAAGTATTTTTAAAAATTGGGGTGAATGGGCCAACACCTATTCTGAATGGGTCTGCCATACCGAGTGAATCACAGTAATGGGATTTAAGACCATTCTGGAAGGCGTTAAAAGGTTTTCAAGTTTTCACTTACAGAGTTGTGGGATTTGTTGTGAGGTTTTTTCTCTGGTAGTGTTTTCCACCAGTTTTAATCTGATATGAAACAACATTCAATGCTCCCTATGCAGACAGAACACTATAGATCTGTTCTAACATAGTTCTATAAATGTGTGTTTGGGATGAGATACAGCAATAAATAACTGCATTGCTTGAATATTTCCATGTTAAAATGAATTGGTAAAATGAAATTTGATGCAGTATGAGGACAGCCTGTGCTAGTGCAGATTATTAATATGTGATTCTGCGCTACTCTTTGGAAGATTCTGTGGCCTTGGTGCACTTTGTAGACTGACAAAAGCCAGTGAGTGCCTTTTGCCTTCACTCCTGTATCTTGTTACTGTCTGTTGAGCTGGGAATGTGCTATACATTACCTAAACTATATTCTGTACATTTAACTAAAATGTTTGTCTGTATTTGTGTGTTTTCATTGTCTAGCTGTACTTTTATTCTTTAATATTTAAGGAAAAAACTCTGATAATTCCATCAGAATGTTTGGGTTTGACCTTACAGTCAAATGATTCTTAGTGATTGTGAATCCATTGACTTCAGACACATTACTCCTGATTACACCAGGGTCACCTCATAATGAGGGGCCAGGATATTAAATGGAAATGCACCCAATAAAGTCATCAAGCTCAGACCTACTGCCTCCTCACATGCTTGATCTAAACAATAAGAACTGGTGATTTATAAATCATGTTGTCTGTTTGCTTCTTCATCATTTAATACTTCTTTTCCATTGAGTAAATGAAGAAGTTCTGAGCTCAGCTCATGCCTCCTGAAATTGTTTGAAAAAAGCAGGATAGCTGTACCCATTAAATGTGACTCAAGCTTTTGTTCAGCTTTAGTGAGTGCCACCTTATATTTTAAAGGAAACACATTTCACTTGACCTCTGGGATCTGGCAGGACTTGCTTCATCCCCTTTCCCATAAGGTTTATCTCCATGGCATTTTTTTTTTCTTTAATTATTTTTTTCTCTGTTTTCAGAAGGAAGACTGGCCAATGCACAAGCTGGAATGTGCCTCCATGTGCACTTTTGGGCAGAGCTGGCAACCCTCAGAGACTGTGAGACTAACAGCAAGGATCCTTGCCAAACAGGTGAGCAGAAGACAAGGCTTGGGAGGTTTGCTCCTGCTCCAGGTGCCAGGGAAGGCAGGAAAACGAAAATTGACCAACAGTAACTGTCCCTGCAAAGCACATACACACACACGTAAGTTTCCTGTATACAGACAGGTGTAACACAGAGCTCCAGCAGCTGAATGAACTGACCATCAGACCACTGCAGCAGGGTCAGGGCCAGCAAAGTCTTGCTGGAGACTTCTGTGGGAAGCCAGTGAAGTGAGGTCTCCAGCTGCAACCTGTGACCAGGGTACTGCTGAATAGAGCCTGGAAATGTTTACTGATAGTTTCACATAAGTGTTTCAGCCTCTGTTCTGGTAGATTTGAGGTCTTAGTTACAGGTGTGGGCAAGCACCAAGGCCACACTGATGAAGAGGAAGAAGAATATGATTTGGTATTTGGACTTAAATTCCAAGGAGTGCTTCTAGAGTTATCTAGCTGCGGACACTGATACCTTTATGAAGCAATTGCCTGTTGTATTTTTCAGCTACAGTTGCATAGCATTGTGTAGCATATAACTCCCAGTACATTTGTGAGTCAAAAACACCTCTGAGGCATTCAGGTATAAATATTTATGATTATGAGTTAGCTGGTGAAAACCAGAGTTTGGGAGAAAAATCTCAGACCCTTGGTCTTTGGAGAAAAAGAATATTTTTTGTGAGTAAGGAAAGAAGATTGCAATGTCAGCCTCCATTTTGGTGTTCCTTAACTATATGGATACTGAGAATAACACAAGTGCTTGCAGGGAGGGGATGGGATTTATGAGTTTCAAGGTTATTGTGCTGTGTATCTTTGTAGAGCTCTAAACTCTCTCTGCAAAAACAAATCCTCTTTGAAGCATATTTTCGTGATTGAGGTCTGCTTATGTGACAAGGGCAACCTGGGTACTGTATGTAGGGAGGATTTTGGTGGCCTGCTGGGAAGGTAGCTGCATCCTTGCTGTGTGTGTAGATGTGTGTCTGTGAACGTACATGTGTGTGACTTAATTAAAGCACGGTTTGGTGGTGATCCACAAACAAAATCGAATGTTAAACGACAAAAAGTCGTTGGAGTAAATTTTTGCCTTTATCGCTTACAGGGCGGGGGGAGAACCCTACATGTCATAAAGAGCTAAATATGCAAACTGTAGTCCCTGAACCTCAGCTGCTGGGCCACCTGCAAAGCCATATTTAATGGCCAAGATTACAAAGAAGTGGCCTTAGGCCAGCAGTGGAGCATTGCTTTTGAACTCTGTCAACAGTCAGTTTATTCACTTTCCTCAAAGCAAAGCCTGTCTTCTGCCTGCTTGCTATTGTTAGCAGCTTTCTGGGTGTCTAGAACAAAGCAAATGACATATTTAAAATACTGTTCAGTTTATGTATATAAATTTGATAGGAGTTCATCTTTGGCTGCCTAATTTGGTATGGAGAGAATATTTCTATGCCTTTACTTAGGGCAGTCAATTTAACTCATTGCTGTTCATCAACTCTTATAAATTCCATAGACTGTGGATTTGGGTTTGTACTACAGGTAGGAGTTCCCAAATTCTGAATGAGTACACGAAACTGCTGAACTGAAACATTAAAAATATTTTCTTATTTTTTTCCCCTTGTTGTTAGAAAACTCACCCTGAAAGAACACAGTCAGAGAGGCTGCTTGCTGTAAAAGAGTTTGAATCACGTAAGTAAAAAAGGCTTGCAGGTAAACAGAGGTTTTGACTTAACTATATTAATGATTTGTTTCCCCATGGCACCCATCCATTAACACCTTTCAGAACATCCCATTCCTGCAGGAGGAAGAGAGTAAACAAAGAGAATTGTAGTTCCTCATTCTTTTGAAAGTGCAGTGCTTTTCTTTCTTTTTTTTTTTTTTTTTT
>VYXD01015595.1:1759202-1820407 GCA_013397195.1 Hylia prasina
TCTTGGCTGTTTGTGGGAGCTGTGAAACAAGGATGAAAACCTAGACAGAGTTAATTATGTAGCATACATCCATCTCTTCCTTCTCTGGTATTCTAGTGTCTTTTGAGAATTGTAATGTTGTAAAATTAAAATAGCTGGTATTTGTTACCAGAAGGCATAAAATCAGAGACAGCACAGTTGCTTGATGGTGACAGTGACTAAGGGGCTAATTGCAGAGCCCTCTGGACTGTGCTTCAGTATCTGTCACTGCCAGTCAAATCTGACATGTTATATATGATTCCATGTCCTAAATGCTCTAAAGTAATCCAAAGGAGATAAGGCAATGGCTTGCTTTTAACTGGAAAGCTGCTGTTTGCATCCAGTAAGGCCGAGTTAGAAACTGACCATTAGTAACCATCCTGGCACAGTTCTCACCAGTCTGTTGTTTTCTTTCTTGGTGCTGAGCATAATATACGCAGAGACAATGGGCCGTACATTCACATTACTCACTATGATGGCTTCCAAAACCTTTTACAAAATGCTGAATAAATGCACTCATTGCTAGGACTTGAGGTAGCAGAGTAACCAACAGTAGTCTTATTTGCTTCCTGAGAAGAAGCTCCTGTCATTGCTTTTGGGACAACTGGGGGAACAAGGGAGAAAATGCCAACATTTAACTTTGCCTAGGGCAAGGATAGTTCTGCAGGTGAGTTGGCAGGATTGAGGTTGAGGAGAATGGGTAAGTGCTGAAGTAATTTCTGTGTATTCTCTGCATTGCAGCTTGTCTTCAATAATTTATTAATTTGGGAGATAAAGGGCTGAAATGTTTTTTTCTGTTGCAGTGTCCCACTTGTTCTCTAGAAGCCTTTGTTTTGTTAGCAGGCACCCCTGTTCGTGCTGCCTTTTTTACTCACCTCACTGCTTAGCACACCTTTATCAGTTGTCTTACGCTTTGCAACACCATACACAGGGCAGGAAAAGGCACCTGGCTGTCAGTTGCAAGCTCAGAATTTCTTATTTCTGATCTGTCTTAAATCTCATCAGATGGTCCCATTTAATTTTCCTCAGTGTTTTTTGTGATTCACAAAATCATTCACATCTGCTCTTACAAATAATTTCCTTGTTCCCACTGTTGTGCAGCCTTTTCTCTCCATTATTGTTCTGAGTTGGAGAGAGCAGGAGAGAACTAGTAACACTGCCACTGTGAGAGAGTGGATTAGGAGAGAACTTCCACTCTGCTCTTGAGGGGAGAGAGAGGAGACCAGGAGTATATGGTTGATCATGCAGCTTACTCTGCATTGCCCAGGTAGGGAAAGGTTCAGTGGCCATGGCTTTGGCTAGAACTTGTCATGGACCTGAGAGTAATTCTCTGAAGAAACCCATAATGGAACACAGTTGGCAGGTGTGCCAGGACATTTCTACTGATGTTCCTGCTGTCTCCTATTAGTAGATGTCTGTAGTCTTAACACATCTCTGTTGGTGGTCACCCCCCAGCCCATGGAGATGTGGGGGACTTCCAGGTACTGTTTGCTACCTCCTGAAGCAGGTACCTGCAATATGTCAGGTGGATTGTATTCCTGGGCACCCTCATGTAATGCTCCCTTGCTGCAAAGGGAATCCCTGTAACCAGCCCCAGAGTTGTTGCTAGAACTCTATCACGTGTGGCCACAAACAGTTAGGGTTTCTGTGCCAGGAAAGACCATGTCTTTTAAAAGCAGCAGGGGTAAGTGGCCTTAGCAGCAGTTTGGGCTGGTTTGTGCTGGTAGGAATAGGTCTGTATGAGAAAGTTTCATTATATAAAGCATGCTTTCAGGTGAGTGATGTTTAGTGTGAGTTTATGCCACAATAGGTGGGACCATGTAGCTCACAAGGTTGTGTCAGACAGCTGAGGACAGCTGTCCCCAGTTGACAGGCTTCCAGAAGGCCAGGGCTGACTGGGCTGTTTGCTGGAGTTAACAAATGCACTTTAAAGACTACAACCCTTCTCCCAAGAAAGTAAAGTCTGTGTCCAATTACCTGCTAACCTAAAGATGTCAGAAAATGCTTGTTAATCCTTCATGTTGGGCATGGTCTGGACTTGATGATCTTGAAGGGCTCTTCCAACCTATTGATTCTGTGATTCTGTGTTCTTGTAGTGCACGTGTGGCTTTAGCAGAGGCAACATTATGTTTGTGGAAGAGCAGGCACTTCTTGCAGTACTTCCAAGTGGCTTTTCCCTCAGGGGTTTCTGTTAAAGTCTCGGCATCTTCTGACCTAAATCTACCTGGAGGGGTTTTCCTGTTACTGAAATGGAATGTATTTTTTGTCCACAGACCTTGACAAACTAGACAATGAAAAGAGAGAGCTGATTCAGAACGACATTGCTGCTCTTCATCAGTTTTACTCAAAGCACTTGGACTACCCTGACAATGCTGCCCTTGTAGTTCTCTTTGCACAAGTAAGTTGGCTAGAACACAGCCTGCTTAGGTGGATGGTGCTGTAGGAGTTCATTCTTTCTGAAATGGGAAGAATGTCAATAGCAATGGAAAGGGTAGCTCTTTGCTTGTCTTAGGGACAGGTGACTGTACTTGATGGAGATCTGCTTCATTGAGCAGTAGTGGCTGGATGTACCCCACTCCCATCCTGAGGAGAGAGACTCTTGTCTGCAGATGTTCCCACTGAAGAAAAGGGGAAACAACCTTTAATAAACCCTGTCAAAATTAAGCTTCTTGTGGGCCAAACACAGTGTGGCTGTTGTTGAACTAGCGTGGAAGGCTGCTGGCCTGAGGCCCCGCAGAGGCAAATCCTTCATTCAGGCTTCAAATTTGTAGAAATCCTTGCTGGTCAGGTCAGCATTGTGTTTGACCTTCACAGGGAGTAAACTTCAGAGACAGAGAAAGAGCAGCAGAAAGCACAGTCTAAAACTTTTATCTGGTGTGTGGCTTTTAAATGTAGTCAGGTGGTTTGGCCATCTGGAGAGATAAAGGAAAGACAGGATGTCTTGTTAGATAACTTCTGATATGTCACTTCTTTTTTTCTCACCTACTTTTCATATGCATCTGAATTGAATGTATTGTAGTGGATGGAATAATACATTGGTGGAATACTGAAAGATCCATTTTCTTTTTTTCCTCTTTCACTTCAATATAAGCTAGTTTTGTACTTAAGTTTCTGAGTAAAATAATATCTTGAGATGGGGCAGATGCTGACTTCTGTGATGAAAGCTGAGGTGGAAATATCCTAGTTGGTAGAGCTGGGCATCTTACAAGAAGGCACAGTTACTATTTCCTTAATACAGAGGTACTCTTACTCTGTAGGGGAATGATTCTTTAGGATGTTTAGCATCTACTTACCATCCCTTGTGTTGTTTCTAATTACACATCTTCTTTCAATGACAAGGGGTTTTTTCTCTTTTGAAGACTTTAAAATTTATATTTGTCAGAGGGATACTTTTAAGATGTTAGTACAACCAGTTTCTTGTGGTATTTCTGAATAATTTTGTTAGAATGTAGCCCAAATTCCCCAAAGATTTCATTATTTTGGCTGTAATGACTTTTGTTTCATGTCCTGTCCAAGAGCAGCTCCACTAGATTGTGGTACTTTCACTGACTTCTGTGAGCTGCTGACTCCCAGATCTCATATTCCATCCAGTCTTCTCTATGGATGTCACCCATAGGTGTTACCTTAAGCTCATCCTGATCATCAGGGTGAACTCTACCACTGTGGACATTAGAATTTTTTCAACTAAAATCTCCAGAAGTATCTGGATGCTTCTCAGAAGTGTTTTACAGGATGCAACCTTCTGAGGTGTTAGTCCCAGGATAAATCTTTCCAGAAGAAAGGAAGGAATGCTTGTACTTGAGCTGTACAAACATGTTTCCTAATAATTACTTAACTTGACCTAAAACCAGTGGTATGGATATGCTGCTGCTCCTTTGTTTTCCTTCAACACTTACTCTGGCCTCATGTGGTGTATTTTGTTCCTCCATTCCCCATTGTTTCTCCCTGTTGTTCAGGGCAGTCATTTGGGACTTGAATATCTCTGAGTGCTTCTCACTGCTTTTAGTGAACTTTGCCTGATGCTCTTCCTTACACAGCTAAAGTGTAAGTGGTCCTTTTGAGTGGAATAGAGTGCTTTTGTCCCAAGTCCTTGCCTTTCACTGCTCTCTTCTCCAGCTGTTGGCATCATTCTACTCACTTTTGTCCCCATTGAATATAGCTCTTGAGGCTGGAGTTTTTCTTCGTGTCTCACCTTGTCATACTCTTGGAACAGTTTCTCTCTTGCCTCAAGTTCCAGCATCTCACCCTATCCTTGAAGACCTTGCATTTCGTGCCTCCCTTTGCACATTGCTCTTTTCCACCATTGGGAACAACCTTGAACTCCAGTTTTATTGCTGTTGTGTCTTTACACCCTCCACTTTGCCTGTTTTTAGTCATGCATTCATCTGGTGAAACCAGTGATGTCTCATCCCTTCTAATCCCTCTTCTCATGTCATTTCTAATATGATACTTTCATGAAGAGTGTTGTCTCTGGCTTAGTGGAGGGCAGTTGATGGTAACTCACTACATATTTTTAAATATTCCCCTGTGATTCAGAACCATCAAGCTGTTCTTTATCAGCCTTTGTAGCCTTATGTTGTTACTTGCTGTTGATATTATCTTTCCCTTCTATTGTTTTTGCATTCAGTAATTGCATTTTGGTTTTGGTTCAGGTATGCTTGTAAATTGGCCAGTGAAGTAGCATGCCCATCTTGAGAGACTGGGAACATTTGGGTGCTGTATTGCTAAAAATAACAGGATAAAGATCAAGCAAAGATGGCAGAGATACTGATGAGTGAACCAGAATACTTGCCTTAATTGTGAACTCACCCTGGACAGTTCATACCTGAGGAGTGGCTTTGGGTCTTTGTGTATTTCTAAAAGCCAGTCCAGGCTGCATTCCAGCTTGTAGGGCATATCACTTTGCTTGGTGAGAAACCTAGTCTAGTTGGAACCTGGAAGGTATCCCTGCCTCTGGGGATTGGAGAAAAAACAAGAGATTGGAAGTCAGTGTTTACAGTCCCTTCCAACCCAAACCATTCAGTGGTTCTGTGATTGTTGTTGGTAGTACTTGTTGTCAGCTCTTACCCTTTCCAAAACAAATACTGCACTATACTTGATTGACTGTTCCTGTGCCCTTTCTAGCTGTAGCTGGACTTGGCCATGTTGTTTTAGTGAGTAGTTGTTTTAGTGTGTTACTGGTGCTTTTTTAATGTTTGTAGAGAGGTAATTGTGAATGTGGAGAGGGTTCTCTTTGTGTTGGTATGTGTGTGATTTGAAGTGGAAGTGGAATAAAGTACTTGACTGAGGTGCTTTTTGGCACTTAAAGTCATACAAACCACATGAAAAAAGCTCAAACTTCTGTAAGATTCCTTTGACTTGGATGAGAACAAAAGTGAGAAGGTTTTAAATCCTGCTTGAACCTATTCTATAAGAGAGTTTCGTGAACAAGTTCTTTTGATCCTGTGTCGGTTTAAATTAGGAATGCACTTCCTCTCAAACTCTATCATTTTTCTGTCCCCTCCTATTCTATGTCTTTATGAGGTTCAAGTCTTTCTCAGTGCTTTTGTTGTTTTCACATGTGCTTTAGCTGTAGGTGATATGTGCAGTCTTTGATGGCAGGTGCCATTGTGGCAGGTCTTTGTGACATATGCTCCATCAAAGCTCTGCACTGCCCCAAACTGGATGAGTTTGCTGCCCTTCATTCCCACATTGCTCCTTGCATGTGCAGTTCTGCTTTGGATCTTTCCTTGTTATGGCCCAGTGAAGTCTCTTTGCCCCATGTTGGGGTGAGGTTTTGTGTGCTCTTTTCCAAGCCCCACTTCTCTTGGTTGGCCCTCCAAGGACCAGTTAACTAAATGTGTCCTGAGCAGGTACAAGTGTTGGACTGTCAGTTCTTTAGTGTCCTGTGCATTCCTTTAGAGTGGGACTTTGTCCTCACTTTGCTTGTTGAGATGTCATGGAACTCCCTGTGAGTGCTGGAGAGGTGGATGGAAAGCAAATTTCTGCAGTTGTGTTTGATGTATGAGAATGTGACATGTGAGTACATGTGGAGTACTCAGCTGACCAGAAGCTGACCCAGCACCTTTCTCTTTTTTCTTAGGTTAACTGTAATGGCTTCACAATTGAAGATGAAGAACTCTCTCATTTGGGATCAGCCATATTTCCTGAGTAGGTTGATTTTCATATTTTAGAAGATAAAATTATCTTACTTAAAAACAAATATAGGAAGGAGATATCTACCAAAATAATTAATTTATCTTGTTTTAAATAGCTTTAAGTGGCTAACAAAATGTGGCAAATTATTTGCAGCAGTTTTTCTTAAAAAAGCAATAATTTTGGTAAAATTGCACTTGTAATTTGTTTTGAAATTTAGATTGTGAACTATATTCAGGTTGGTAAAAAACACTTGGGTAGCAGGTTCTGGACAGGGACATCAAGTAATGATCAAAGCCAAATGAAAAGGATTGCAGGTGACTTCTCTGTTTGCAACTTCCTATTTTGGCTGGGTATAATCCTTCCCCTGGTGATCTCTGAACAGTATCCCTTCTACCTTTGTTCCTTGGCAAATAGTAAATCCCTTTCATAGCTTCTTTGAGCCTCCTTGCTATGACAGTGGAAAAAAAAATATGTACAGGCTTCTTAGTTTTACAAATAAACTGCAGATGTTAGCTGCAGTTCATCAGCAGGGGACTACAGCTTTCTTTAGGGCCAAAAAACATTTATTGCAGTTCTAAATCTGTCCTTCCCACTTAATATTGTTGCAGAGGAGGGTATTTTTTGCCCCTGATCTTTGCACAGCCTGTATGAAGGTATTAGCACTGAGGCTTAGTTTGACTTCCTGGTGAGGCTTGGATTACTCATAGCTTATCTGTGTCAAAGTAACCTGAAACTTAGGGATGCCCACTCAATGCTGGATGTGATTTTGCCAAGTGCTGCAGACAAGCAGTAGTACCTAGTCCTTGCTTCACAGATGATTCTTCTTCAGGCAGGTCTGTCTGAAGTTCATACCCCTGATCTACAGATTGGAAATTTATGCCTTGAAATGCCCAGGATCAGAATCATTCTAGGAAGAGGAGAGTATTGAACCAGGATGTTCTGGAAAAATGTCCAACGCCATCCTTTGTTAATGCTCAGAATATGAGAGTCAGATCTTTCCTACTTAGCAGTTACGCCTATGAGCTAAAAATACTGAAGAGACAGTTGTTATTTTGCTAGATTGGAAGAGAAAAAATTAAAATTACAAATTTTGCCTCAGATAAGCAGTGAACTGCACTTTCTGCGAGCTAGGTAATAAGGAGGTTTACTTTTCTCTATCCATCCAGGTGTTTCTCCAAGTCATGTGCTTATATAACAGAGAGAGACCTACTCCCTCAAACTTCAAACATGGAGGCTGTTTACATTTGAATAGAAGCCAGCTAAAATTTTAACACCCATCTTAACTTGCAGTGAATGCAGTGAGGACTTTTGTTTTCCTCTGTTTACTTGCTTCCTTTTAGGTTAAGCATGTTTTTCTTTCTCCTCTGAGGAAAATAGTCTGTCTTTACTATCATGTTGATAGTAAAGCCCTATGAACATACCTGTCAGATGTCCTATAGCACTGTAAGAAGAGGAAAATAATAACTTGCCTAGTTCTGTAATAATAGGATTTAAAAATTGTAATGATTCATTTGCACAGCCATTCTCCATATCATTAGAATAAATAACAGTACAACAGATTTTTCCAAGGTTACCTTCATATTAAGTCTCAGAATAAAAACAGCTTAGAGAGGCAGACTGAGTCAATCTTTCAGACTTATTTATTTTGTGAAGTGGTGCTTAACTTTTCACCTGTTGCTTGTGGTGGTGGTTGGGGAAAACATTTACTTTTCTACTTTTACAGTGTTGCATTGATGAACCATAGCTGTTGCCCAAATGTGATTGTGACTTACAAGGGAACCTTGGCTGAAGTCAGAGCTGTTAGAGAGATTGAGCCTGGAGAGGAGGTAAATGCAGTGTTTGAATGTGTTCTGTTCTCGTGCAACCTGACAGGATTCATTCTTCTTCTAAGGGAAGCAGAATTTTAATTAGATGGCAATTTAATAACAGGAAAGAAGGATCTCTTGTTTCTCAGAGAAATGCTTTGGAAAAATTAGAGTGGCTCTGGAGGGTTGAAGGGATTTTTGGAGGCAGTACCCTGTTTTTTGCTAAAACATGGGAAGGGCACCTGCAGCAGTCACTGTGCATCTGCCAGCTTCTCTCTCAGTTTACCCATCTGTAAAATGAGGCTGAGTTTACTGATGTTTGGCTGGTGCTTTGAAATTCCAAGATCAAAGCAAATTATTACTGCTATAATAGTTCCCAGTATAATAATAATGTGTTGAAATTGAGGCCAGAATAAACAAGGTAAATGGGTACAGATAAATCCTCTGACTGCTGTTTGGACAGAGCATCCACAAAACATGGGACTTGGTCATATCACCTCAGTGGCATTTGCTGGGAAATCACAGAAGAACAAATGCGTGGTTTTGGGTGGAGTGAAACTGAACAGAGAGGAATAAAAATCTGTGAAATTGACTAAGGCTCTGGGTTTACCTTGAAACTTTCTTAATCAAATAATGAATTTGGCAGAGAGTTTTAAACAGTAGAGCTGCACTTCACTTAAAAAAAAGTAGATGTTAAACAGATTTGGGGAAGATTTTCAAATACCTGCAGGGAATGAAGATACTGAACATCCTCTCTGGGGATTGTGTTTGCACAGAATTTCAATGGCTCATTTGTAAATGTTAATTCAATGGGCAAAGTTAATGCTGATAAGCTCAGATTTGATTTTTGGTAACATCTACTGTTTTCTGAGGTGTGTGATAGCAGCCTGGAAGAAAGGTAGAGAGGTTGTTTTTGTGGACAGCTATAAAGCTGTTCCCCCTTGAGAACAAAGTGAGTTTAGTAGCTGTAGCCAAAGGTGAATGACTCAGGTGAGCAACTTCTTGTGATGCCATTTGCCAGTGATTTGTCTGTGATGTTGGCAGTCGCTGCAAATGCATTGTGGTAACAGGCAAGGACTGATTCTGGCTTCAGAATTTTGTTGTGGAATCCCAGACATTTTCAGCATTTTGGGGGAGGGTGTATCATTAGAGGTAGAGATGTGGAGTGTTTACCTTGCTCAGCATCTTCTTCAGGTTAAATTCTGCCTTAGAAGCTGCATCAGCTCTCCAGGACCTCACAGGTTTTGCACATTTGCTTTTTTGACACCTCAGAATTTTCTGAACATGAACTGTGGCTGTGTGTGGTCTCTGTGCAGTCTCCCAGCCTGTGTCTCCATCTTCAGGCTCCGTGTAGCCATTGCAGGGCAACATTTTAAAGGTTTTTTTGCCGTAAATGTGGTTCCTGCATTCCACATGCTTCGAAAATATCCAAGGGGGGAGAGGGGTGTGAGGGAAAGTGTGAGATGGATACGCTCACACTTAAGAAGAAGGTGCACTGTTGAAATTACATGTTATTTTACTTTTAAAGAAAAGAAAAACTTTTAAGTATAAAGACTGAGCAAAGCATTTCAAGTTACTATAAATGAGGAAATGGAGCTAAAGCTGTTCCTTGGTCTGCAGAATGATCAACTGTGCTGTGCATAGGATATGTTTCTTGGGGCAGATTTCATTTTAAAAGCACAGCATTAAAGCTAGTTGCAGGGGTTCTTTTCTGAAGACCATTGAAATAGAGGAAAACTTAAGAATAGTCTATATGAAGGGCCTTTAAAATGTTCAAAAGCAGGTTTTCTTTGCTTTAAAATACTGCTGCTGAAGTAAATCTGATATTCATTCTCCTTGAACTGGAGCACTGGGCCTCTCTTCTTTTCAGAGGTCTAAAGGTCTTGTCCCAAGTTTCTAAATCCACTAGTGACTGCTGTTGCCCCAATTTTTGTAGGTTTTCAGAAGGAAAAATTTGAGATTCCAGCCTCCAAAAAACCAGGCCACTGTAATTTATCCTAGGCTGGATACCTGAAATCATTATTTTACTTCTGAAAAGTAGGCATCTCTTTGTAGTCTGACAGGAGCCTGAGATTTATGCTGTGATGGTTTCCGTATCCACACATGAACCTTGCTGTCCTGGGTGCAAGCCAGAGTAATATTTGAGGGAAATTCCATAACAAATAGGAAAGGAGCACTTTTCTGTCAGGTTGCATTCACAAGTGACAACTCCTGATACTGCCAAGGGGCTTGGAATGTGAGGGAGCAGGCAGGTGATGTGGCTGCAGGGGTCCACAAGCAGCATGAATATGTAGTTGTCATACTACATATATCAGAACTAGTATAATAAATATGTTTAGTGATGCTGTTTCTCACTAACTGGTTTTTGGTGTTTTTTAACCATTTAGATTTTTAGCAGCTATATTGACCTGCTGTATCCCACAGAAGACAGAAATGACCGGTTAAGAGACTCCTATTTCTTTAGTTGTGATTGCAGGGAGTGCACTACGAAAGAAAAGGTAATGGATTTGATATGAAATATACTTCTGACTGTGAAGGCACCTACAAAGTCCTTAGATGTAATATCCTATCTGGCTTAATTACATTTTGGAAAATAGAATAATGGGGATGGGGGGAGGTGGTTGTGTTTTTCTTTCTGTCCAGAATGCTTTGTGATACTCATTCTTTCCACTGTAATCATGACACGTCAGGAAATATCCTGGTAGAGGCCTATTTAAAGTTGAGCTACAAAGCAAAGATGAAAACATGGTTAAAAGTAGATCATTATACTGTGTCTGTGCTACCTGGCCGAACAAATTTAGCTCAGAACTTTTTTTGTAATTTTATGCTTTCTACCAACTCCCAGCAAGTAAATATTGTTTGGGACATTTCTGGAATAGAGTGCTGCTGCATTTCCTGGTTGGGACATTTCAGTCAATTCTAGGGGACATTTTTTGGCATGTCTGGATGGTTTGGAGACCCAGCAGAATCTGAGGAATGGTCTTTTCTACGACAGCATCATATTGGTCTGCTCAGGGACATTGTGATTCTGGGTCACAGCCCTTTGTGACGTGCAGGCCAGAATTATGTTCATTCAGCATGAGCTGGTGCCCCTCAAGGGATAAAGGAAGATCCAGACAGTGTTCCTGACAACAAGGTGTTAGGTCTTTTAAAGAAAAGCACTTCTTGGAGGGAAAAGGTACCCAAACCCAATACTGAGATACTGAGACAGCTGTGCCTGTGCAACCATTTGGACCTCCTTCACTGAAGGTCCTACAAGAGTTGAGCTCTTATGTATTCTCAATTGTAGCTTATCTGTCACTCCAGCCAAGATCAGTCTGCCTGGCATAATCTAATCCTTAAATTCCAGATCAATTTTCCTCCCATTTTCATCAGGCATCCTATTAAGAGCTGCTTCCCACATTGACTAGACAACCATCTCCTTCCCCTAAATGGTGTTATCTTCTGTGATTTTTTTTCCAAATAGTATCCAGTATTGTTGCTTGAGGCTGTTCTGTTGATACCATATCAGTTGTGTTTCTCCCCACAGTTACCTTGATAATTTTGCCGCTGAGTTTAATGAAGCCAGGATTTCATCTGTGATTTTCAACCATGTGCTACTCTGGGAGTCACCTGTCACTCAGCCTCCTTCAGTTCTGGAAAGAGTCCCTGTAGCTCTCTCAGCTGGCAGATTAAATAATAAAAAGAAATCTAGTAACAATATGAAGCTTAAACAGCAAAAAATTGTCTTTAGATTGTAGCTGACCCTTCCTGAAATGGTATGTTAAATATAAGAGATGAGAGAAGAGTAAGTGGAGCTGTCCAACAGAAATAACAAAATATATGGAAATGTCATTTTGTCTGTAGATCTGAAGGATCCTTTTCTGTATTTAAGATCATGTCATTTTCCACAGAGACTTGGTAGTCAGCCTAAGGTACTTGAGCTGTTATAGCCTTAAAACTATGGCTAAATTTGTTTTAAACCCTGATCTCTTGGAAGCAGTGAAATTTCTTATGTAAAGCGGCTTGCAACACAAAAAAGCTCTTCAATCCTTCAAAAGAAAGGGACTTCATGGAAGTAGAGAATGGCAGATGAAGTGGAGGGCCAGGGGACCCTAGGATTTCTAGCCAAGGCTTTAGAGAAAAAATTGCAGGTGCACATTCTACCTTTGTTTTTTCATTCTTTGAAGAGCTTAAGTTCACATCTGTGTCTTTTTATTAGAGAAATTTTGTATAGCAGGTGCACTATTATTTGTAGGGCTTGAAACCCGCCTTTGTAAGGTCCATTGTGTTTCCTTCAGGATAAAGAGAAACTGGAAATCTGCAAGCTGAATGATCCTCCATCAGCAGAGACAGTAAAGGACATGATCAAATATGCCAGGAACGTGATTGAGGAATTCAGGCGAGCCAAACACTACAAGTATATCCTTTGTCTTACCCTGACTCCACTGGTGTGTGTCCTAAAAATCTTGCCTGCTGGACTTCAGAAGTACGTGCAAGAGAAATATACTGTGACGAGTAGAAATTAAACTTATCTCTGTCCTCTTCGTGTCTGAAGGCATTATCAAGTAGTCATATAATGAGAGGCCATCAATCTATTGTGTTCCTTGACTTCTTCCTACCCCCTGGTGAATTACTGGAGATCTGTGAACTCAGCCTGGACAAGATGGGTGCAGTGTTTGAAGACAGTAATGTTTATATGTTACATATGATGTACCAGGCCATGGGTGTCTGTCTCTATGTGCAGGACTGGGAAGGTGCGCTGTGTTATGGGCAAAAAATTATCAGACCTTACAGGTAAATGTGAGAGACTGTGGTTTTTTTAATGCTCTAATTATGCTCTGAACAATTAAGACAGGTTTGGGCAGAGATCACTTCTCTCAGTATATATGGTATAAACATTCTACCCATGATACCGCTACTCCAAAAGGAATATTTAAATGCCGGGGCAGTGTTTGTTACCATGAGAATGTGGTCTACAATATATAGTAGAAATATATTTGAGATCCTTGCTTTGGGTTCTCAAAATAATTTTGTGCCACCTTGGGTGCTGTGCTAGTTCTGCTTAGCTGGATAAATGTTGGTTTCTAAAATACCGTAATTTTTTACAAAAGAAGGACTTCCATCTGCAGACAGTATTTTGTACAAGGTAATGGAGGCAAAGCCTGTGTTGCTGTCAGCCTCCCGCAGTCTCCCAGTCCTCTCTCCCTGCAGCAGCACAGTGGGCACGGCTGCAGAACAGAGCCGTGTCCCAGCGCTGGGGCCGAGCAGCAGAGGGAGCTGGAGCCATGGTCACTGCCCTAGAGCTGGAGGCGTGGGAGGATGCCCAGGCTGAAGCCCTGTGTGGGGAAAGGCAGCACAGCCTCTGCAGGAGATACGAATACTGTTTCTGATAACATTCTCTGTTTTTGCAGTAGTGGTTAGAGCCAGCCAGTTGCGCTGGCTGTGTCTGGTCCTGCCGTGAATCTCCCAAACAGATTCTTGTCTTGAGACGTGACTTTCTTGCCAGCTGGGGGGAGCGCAAGAAAAGCTCTCCCTTTGGAACAGATGCCAACATAAAGTCACAGATCACTTGGCAGAGAGCAGTGATACAAAGAAAGAGCCAACATTCCCCCCTTGGGGGCTCAGTACTATTTATCTTCCCTGGGACTTGCCCAGCTCCTCTGGCTGTGAGCCTGGCATTCCAGGTCAGCTCTGCCGAGGCGCACCATGCCCGCTCAGTGTGTGCGAGCGCAGACTGCCATGTGTGCCCCACACACTGCCGAGGGCCCCTTGCTTTCCAGCCCACCAACCATTGTGGAACACACAGAGCTACTGCTGCGGGTGCAGGATAGCTCCAAAAACTCATAACAATGCAGGCTCTCTCTGTGGCTGGCTAGATTAAAACTAGTGGCAGAAAGTCCTTGCCATCTGACAGCTGTTCAGAGGCATATGGTAGTTTCAGTCCAGTTCCCAGCTGACAGGCGTCCCCATCCCAGACACAATTGGCACTGGCTCTTGGCAGTCACGGCAGAGGCAATGAGCGCTGAATGGGCAGGGGCAACAAGAGGCAGCTTCTTGCCCCATGAGAGGGGGACAGAACTGGGAAAATGCTGTGGAACTGCCAAAGTTGATGAAGCTGAATTTCTTTCTCTCTTGCAGTAAACATTATCCCTCCTACTCGCTGAATGTTGCCTCCATGTGGCTGAAATTAGGGAGACTGTACATGGCACTGGAAAACAGGACGGCTGGAGTTAAAGCCCTGAAGAGGGTATTTATTACATGTAATAACACCAGTTCAGCCATGGGGTTGTTGCAAGACCGTGTGCTTCTCTGTCAGTGAGCCTTCTGTGGTAGGAAATGCACCATGTGTTAATATATTTGATCACTGGATTTTTGGCTCGGATTTGTTTTTTTCAAGAGATGGAGGATGGGTTTGCTCTTGGGTGCCTTTTCACAGTGGGCTAATACTGCAGCAGCGGGAGTGAGAATTATACTTAAACATTTGCTCTGAGTTCTTCTCTGAGCTAAAGCTGCACTAGTGTAAATGAAGCAGAACCCTATCTTCCCCTCATTTGCTGGGTAAGGGCAGGAAAAAATGCTTGGCTCTTATAAAAGGCACATAGTGTTTCATTGAAGTCTGTGATTTCTATATCCAACTTAAACTAGGCATGCTTTTGGTGGTTATTTGTTCTGGAACCAATCGATTTTTACATAGCTGAAGGGAATTCAATGCATCTGGTATTGCTGAAATTGGCAAATACAGCATTTTGGTTTTATGTTTTTCTTTGCTCCTTTTTATCAGTTTGTGCCTTATTCTTTCGTTTTTTATTCTGCTATTTTTTATTAGTCTATACTATGTTTCTTGACTATTTTCCCCGGTTGTTGTTGGACAGAAATTTATTGTAGTTTCTTAAGCATTGGTGACTACTGTAGCATATAATGACTCATTGTGGAATGTCAGCATGTATTTATTTCTTCTTGCTTTTTAGATGCTGGCAAATAACAGCACCATCCAACCATGGTGAAAGATGCTAGAAGAATATATACTTCAAAATTTAACTGTTACCTAGTTTGAAATTGGCATAGGTTTTCCTTCGCTGTGGTGTTAAACCCTTGAGTAGAAATGGGAATTGTGCCAGTAGGAGCATGGGATGGGGGGTAGAGAACTGTGAGGTAAATTTGTTAGCATAGTTTCCTAACACAAACATTTTCTAATGACTCACTTCCAGATGCTGTCTACAGGAACTGCCCAAAGTTATCCCAGCCTTTGATGTTGGAGATTTAGTGGAAAAGCAAACCCATTGTTCCCTCTCAGTTTGTGAGCAGCCCGTCCAGAAGGTCCTCCTTTCTTTTTTTGGGCAGGAGGAGGACTGGAATCATTTCTCACTGCTGAGGTGGAACCAAAGCCCTTGTTGTACTGACTTAAGAGTTTCCCAAGAATGAAATGACTGAATGCTCAGACGGCCAGGATACTACAGTTCCTTGCTCTGTCTTAGCACTGTTGATCTTTAAGCATTCTCAGACTTACACTGAACTTTTTCTCAGTTCTGTCTAGTGCTTCTTATCACATATTTTCTCAAGTGGAAATCTTGCCCCGGCACACACTCCAGGGCAGGAAAGGTGCCAGTCAGGGGTTTGGCTGCCTGCAACATCCCTCTCATGCCTGGAGCAGGCTGCAGGTGAAACACCAGGGAGCTGGGCACAGCAGCGTCTGTCCGAATCTTAGGAATACTTTTACCTAAGAAGTTGCTTCCTTCCTAAAGCATTGGCAGCCCCTGAAGGAGCAGAGGGTTTACAGACTCAAGTTTGAAATGCCTCAGCATTACTCCTGCACTAGGCCTGCATGTCTCTGGCAGCTCAAGGATAAATTGGTAGGAGCAGAGCTTGCTTAGTTCTGGCTAAGTCCTCTGCTGGAATATTACCTACTGCACTTGCAGTTTTCTGTCCTGGAGCTGGTTGCATTCAAAGTAGTTTTGTCAGGAATATAATTTTGAAAGGTGCTTTGGGCTCCTTTAAGATCAAAGATGTATTCTCTGAATATAAAACCTTTATTACTTAGTTTTGAATTTCATTTTATTTCCTACTGGGTTTATGACTACAAGGGGACAAAAAGTAGCTAGAGGTGTCAGACTGCTTCAAACCTCTAAAGAGAGTATTTATAGCCTGGTGTTATATATGAATCAATTGTGTGAATATTTTTTTTTTCTTTTCATAGGCAATTGCTATCATGGAAGTAGCACATGGGAAAGATCATCCATACATTTCTGAGATCAAAAAGGAATTAGAGGACCACTGAGCCTTTGAATCTATGCAATCCTTAAAACCTTTATTTAAAAAGCCTTGTTATGGAAACCTTCAGGAGCGCTTTGAAAAGCGGTAGAGTATATGAACACAGTTCTGTGCTATAATTGGAATGACAAACACACTTAGGCCTAGCTTCCACATATCTATGATTGCCTTTTTTTTTTCCTTAAGGAAACCTCCATGGTTTATTAAAGATTATGCCTTTTGATGGCTCTTGTGTGCAGAAATGGCCATTTTTTTTCTTTAGGGATGTTGGTGTGGATCTTATTTGTGTAAAGTAAATAAAGTGGTCTTGGCCCCTCTTGATTCCACTTGTACAGATAAATGGGTACAGTAGGTTTGTGTTATGTACTTTTGCCCAAATAGTTCTGCTCATTCTGACAAGTTAGCAAAAAGCCTTACTTTTTCTGTTGTGGTTTAGGATGTGTTTCCTTTTTCTTGCATCATTTTTATTTGCAGTGGCTTAACTGAGAGAGGGGGAAATGGGGTGATGAATTCTGTACATTTTACAGTCACGTCACCAGTGTTCCCTCAACCAGTTAATCTGCAGGTCCATCACTGCTCCTGGCAGATGAGGATTCATCACAGCAAAGACCTAGAGCTCAATTTCTCTTGTACAGAAAATACTGACACCTATGTCGAAGCTTGAAGGCTTGCACAAGACATGAACTATACAACCTTTGGCTTTTTAGACTCCTTTACAAGTTAAAGTGAGTTATTGGAGAGGAGAGCTGGTATTTCCTTAAGGCCATACCTTCGCCTCCAGTGGATTACAACTATTGTAATAATATGTTAGCAATTCTTTTTTAAGAGAGGAACAGGAACACTTTTGAGGAAAGAGTCCAGGACTTAGCTTTTTCTACCCATATATAAAACATGAGGATTTTTTTCCCCTCCCTTTAGTTCGGTGGCAAGAGTTTGCTTTTAAGGATGGCCGGGGGGGGGAAGAGTGCAGCTGTAAAATTCTAGCATCAAAATTGAAATATGTTGTACAATAAAATTACCTGCCCATTCCTTAGTCTTTTCACAGCTTATAAAGTATGATTAGAAAGACCACATCACCCTTAAGAACTGCATTGTATTTTCTTTCTTGTAAGCACTGCTCTGAAAATAAAACTGCTAGAACAAGGGTTTGTCAGCTCATTTTGCTGAAATCTTTCATTGCTCTCCAGCCAGCAGTTGTTGCTGGAATACATAAAACTGCATCAGATCTACGCTTCCAGAAAGCCAATGCCATTTAACCACAGCCAAGCCTAGGAAGAGGGCACTAGCTGACTATTTTTGTCCTTTATCTTGTCAAATAATCTCTTGTCCTGGGAAATAATACCTTTACTTCAGCAAGTCTGTCCAGAGCCCAGACCACACTTCAAAGAATTGGATTAGCTGAACATGAGGCACCAGTGGGAGCCTTGCCCCTCTGAAACTTGGATGACTATTTACAGAAGGTTATTGAAAGCTCACGGTGGCCCTGGCTATGCCTATCAGTTTAACATGGGAAGCCAACTCAGGTGGTGTAGGTGCAAATACAAAACCCTTAAGCTGATACAGAAAAGAACATAAACATTGTTTTCCTTGAAAAAAAATGGTTTATTGTATACTGTGAATATGAGGGACAGCCTTACCAAAAAAACCTCACTGACTGAAGACATTCTCACATTTGCAAAAGCATATAAGAAACTATTTACACAAAGGCAGTGAAAGGGGTAAAAAAATTATTGCAGTCAATTAATGCTGATAGAACTTTTTATTATAAAAAGAGAAAGAAAAGAAACAGTGCAAAAATACTGTCAAAAGTAATCAGTTCTATACACAAGATAAAACTGATAAGCATAAGCTTATGTACTGATATGCATAATACATTAGAATATAAAATAGCATGCATAGATTTTTTTTTAAAGGCTTTCAATAGCATAGAATAGTTCTGCCATTCAGCCCTAACAGGAGGAGTTGGGGGCAGGAAGGGCACATAACTGATCTCTACAAAATGTGCACATACAATGAGGAGGTGAGATTCAGATCACTGTTTTGTGCTAAACTGTCAGGTACAGAATTACAAAACAAATAAAACCAGAAGCATCACAATACTGAAGTAAAACAGGACAGTAAAATCCAGTGACATAAAACTTAAACATGTTACCTCACTTAACACATTTCACACAATAACATATGGGAATATTACAGTCATCTGCATGTGTAAACTTTTTCCTTTGTAAAATAACCAAAGAAAGGTACTTTACTAGTGAGGAAAATGTGTTTTCCATATGGAGCAACCTCAACAGGATAAACATCCTATTACCAGTGTTTCTGGCACTACAGATCTCCTTTCTTTTAAAGACCAAGCAGAAGCAAGAAAATATTTTTATTTAACATACACAAAAAAGGAAGTTCTCATACATTACACCTGTAAGTTGTGGAACTCAACAGCACAGGACATTGTGAAGGCCAGAGGAATAAATGGCTTCTAAAGAGAAGGTAATGTGAGTCATAGAGGATGGATGCATCAGTAGGTACTGCGCACCGAGAGTGGGATACAGCTTTGGCCTCTGGAAGCCCCTAAAGGATTGGCTGCCACGTGCACCAGAGGGGCTGAGCACCCTTTTCTAGATACATCCCTATTTCTTCCTCAACTACCAGCTACTATCTAAGTCAGGAGGTGCCCCCCAACCTGATATGGAAACAGTTTGTAGGAAGCATTCCTCTTTTCTGCCTTCCTGCCTAATCAAGGAACACTACCTCTTAAATCCTGGAACCACCTTACCCAGGTGAATCTCTGGCAGTCCTTCCCTTGCTGTTATATAGTCCTGTAATTCTCCTGTGGAAGCTTGTATTTATCACTGATTTCCAGTTCACTCTCCAAAACCAAAATCCTGTTGTTAAAGCATGTGGGAAACTCTCAGTGAAAGTGCACATAAAGCACAACAGGCAACAAGACTTCAAAGAAATGCCAGTTAAAAACAGCAGAGAGAAACCAATGGAACTGTAATCTAAGATACTCCAAAAACACTGACTAAATTTATTTGCTTTAAATATTTATATAAACACTGCTATTTTTGACCTGTGCACCGTTTTGTTTCACAAGCTAACAATAATTTATGGTTAATACCTCCATCTTGTTTGCCCCACAGCCATCTGTTCCCTTCCTCAAATCCCAATCTGTGCAAGCAGCTGCATGTATAATGTCCTTCTCTGTAAAGGCTTAGATGGCATCTATAGCTCCCTTAGCACCAGATCCTACAGGAAAACCTCTCTAGAAGGCTAAGAGTGAGCTGGGGACAATTGCTTTTGTGGTTTTGGAGTTGCAGTCTTTCTCTTATTGGCATCAAAACCTGTCCCAAACTCCATATGCCTTGAAGTATACATCAGCAGCTTTATATTCATTTTGTAAGAGAGTGGTCAAAGCTGTTTCATGCAGCTGTTTTCCTGCAGCCCTTCCTCATGACCAGCTCAGGAATTCACTCCTGCAATGTGCCTTTATTTCCTGTAGTGGCTGCCACCCTAGCATTTTTTATTCACCAAGATAAGCAACAAAATTTAACTCAGACCTCCCACAGTGATGCATGAGAGCTGCTACAGCAGCCGACATCAGAGATCAGTCTGACAATTCCACTTTCTGAGCACACAGACCACAAACTGTTAGCAAGGCTGACAACAGCTAATTCAGTTATCATCTCCTCCCAGGAGTGGGAAGTCAGCTGTTGGAAATGCGGGATTGTCAGTAGCTCTGCTGAATTTTCCCTACAGATTTCTGTGCTATATCCAAGTACAAGATTAACCACCAACATTTCTTTTAGAGTTGCTTGTGAACTACACAGACAGAGCGGGTATTGGATCAAAAAATGTCCTGGCTGACAATGACAAGTGCTATTGAAGCACTTAAGTTGGAAAAGAATGAGTAAGTCTATGGTTTTCCATTTGCATTTCTGTTTGTTTACAAGAAAGTAATTTAAAAAAACGCCAGCTTTTGAAATCATGCAAATACTTAATAATATCTGTAGCTGAAGCAGCTGATTTAAATAAGTAGAACAGAAATGCACTTCAATATACTTCAAGGACTGCGCTGGCAATAGGTTGAGTAAGTTCTCAGAGATATGTCTTCTGCCAGCTAAAATTAGTTTAGGGAATTCTGATAAGGCTGAGCATTTAGGATCCATGTATGCCTATAAAGGAAAATGTTTGTGGGAACAACCTTCATCTTCCCTCTGGTAGTCAAGGACAAGAGGTGCCAAAACAAGCCTTTGTAGGACCTGAAACAAGTAGGACCTGAGCAGCTGGTGTCCACCATCCTCCAGTGTGACTGATGGAGGACAGAAACCGGATCCCCACAGAACTGAGCAGTGTCACAACTTAGCTGTCATCTCTCCCATCCCTGCTCGAACAACGGGAAGCATGAAATGCTTAGACGATAGCTTTAACCAAAAACCTGATGCCAGCACCTCAATACTGTAGTTGGTAATAGTTTAAATTAAATAGGCAAAGGTTGTTAAATACAGATGAAGAGTGTACTAAAAGGAAAACTGATAAAATGGATGCCCAAGGCAGACTTACTCATCTGCTGCAAGTTCTCTCTTGGAAAGCATCAGGGAGTGTAGGCTGAACATGCCAGACTGCAAGGTGGGTGCCCTGGGAGAAGACTGCTTGTATCAAAATTCCATTCATTGATGAATCATTGTGAGATTTTCAGTCCAGACTTTACTCCAAATGGATGAAACTGGTCTCAAAACTACTGTTATGCTTCAATGTTAAAAAATATGCAACACAACAAACAGCAACTCCAAACTGTCCTTTTCTCTTCAAGGGTTCTGCTGTTTAAAATTTAGTCTGCGGGACAGAAACTAAACAGCGCTGTTGCTTTAAGGCTCATGTGTTCATTCCTGCTATGACTAAGAAAACTGGATGCAAAATGCATTTTCCTGTCACTCCCTAAAGGTTAGAGAATACTGCCCAAGCAATTTTGGCCTGATAAAACTATAACAGGTTCAAAGTGAGAAGGTTCATTTTTTTCCCCTTACAGAACTGTATCACATTTCAACTATAAAACATCAGCATGCTGAGGGCTGCTTGTAAGCTGGGGTGGAAAGGAACCTCTGAAGACATGCACCAGCCCAATTCACTTATGATATTAACAGATCTAGTCAAGATAAAATCTAGCAGGGAAAAATACATTGAAGTCAGATGAAAGGAAAAATTTAAAATTACCATTCTTTGACAATGAAAGGGAAAAAGTGACTCACATTGGCCTCTATCTACCATAGCAGCCACATTAGGAGTTAATTGGAAATGACTGTTTACCACATGGCCACTTATTTGGCTCATTAATGGGCACTGACTTAATTTGGAAAGAAATTTTAGTGCCTTTTTCTAATTAATGTTTTTCTAAGACACCTATGATGCATCTTTGCATTAAAAAAAAATATTTCCTTAATTTTCTTGCCTTCAAACACAACTCTTCACACTCTCTTATGCAGTAACTTTCCTGTGCTCACAGTAGCAGCAGAAATACACACTTCAGCCAAGAGCAGATGAATAATAAGACATAGGAACAGATTCTTTTCCCTCCTGATTTTCTACTTCTCACATCCAAGTGGAGCAATGGGACTTGACAGCTCTGAGTTCAAACTTAATTCATCATTAGGAAATTATTCAAAAAGTTATAATGAGATAACTAATTTAATACATTTTGCTTCAAGGTTTATTCCTTGGCTTCTTTCCCAGATATAAAGCATCTCTCTGCAATTATCATGCAGATGATGCTGAAAAGACTTTAAATGGTTGCTGCTAATTTAACGAGATATGTTGGCACCAGCAGAAAAAAATTAGAGGAAAACTGAAGTTGACTGAAAACTCAGCTGATCCTTAAAAAGAACATGGTCAAGGCATTACAACAAAATAATTCCTCTCCATTTGTTGGTGGCTACAAGTCTTCACCAGTAACTGTCATTGTGTTAGGCCTGTATTGCAGAGCACCAAATCAACACAGGGCCGTTTTAAACACATTCAAGAAACATTTCGGTACAGAACCTTAGCTTAAGCTCCCCACTGATTTTAGTCCCTTTAGTGCTCAAATTAAGAGTGCTTCTAGGCTTAGACCTTTGTACATTGACCAAGGTTTGGAGGTGGGGATGCAACAGAAAAGCAACAGTAGGATTAAAATATTAAAAGAATCTAGGGAAGGGGTACCGAGAAAGGTGATTTCACCATGACAAAATAACTGCATTGCATCACTTGCCCTGAGAGGCTGTGAAATCTTCACCCTTAAGAATTCTGAAACTGGGTGTGGTGCTGGGCAAGCCTATCCCAGCTTAAAGTCAGCAGTGGGGTGAGCAGGGCTGAGTCCAGAGACCTCCAAGGCACCTCTCTTGCCTGATTCCTTCTCTAACCACCCAACAATAGTTCACACATGAAGACGAAGGCAACTGGAGATTCCTAATTTAAATGAGATTCCTTTTCTACAGAGGGTGAGCCTCAAGGCAATAATAATTTCAGTGTAATTCATGAGAAGGTGCTTGATTTGGCTTTTTTCCAAATACATTTGGTTGAAAATTCCCTGCTGTTCCATGCTCAGACGACCAGAGTTAGTGGAAAGTCATTCACTGACTTCAGCCTGCGGTAGGTCACTGCACTTCACCCTACTTTGCTTCCTATGAATCCCTTCAAGGGTTGCACAGAGCAGCAAAAGGCCTTCTTAAAACGATACAATATTGATTTTTTTCAATGACTAATCTAAAACCATGATTCTGGTGGAATTTGAAGAGTTTAGCACCCAAAGCTCTCTGTCCTCACAATGTCCTGTGCTTGAGCCCTCTGTAACGTGCCCGGCTGTACGTGCAGAAGCTCATGTCTCTGTGCTGTGCACCTTCAGCTTCTACTCACACAGAGCTGTAGCTGACATCTAGCAGATCTTGTATTTACCAAGGGAGCCACATACTGGGTCCAGAATGTTATGTGAGAAAAAGCCCACTGCCAGATAAACTGTAGGTTTCAGAAGCTGTGTAGCAAAATAAAAGCCAGCAAACTACCTTCACAAAGGATTGCTTTCCTTACAGACATGTCACAATGCAGACCAGTCATGTCAAATGTGGTTCACTTTGAAGGTCACTATAAGTTTTACAAGTTATTAAGGTAATTCAAAAGTTATTCCAAGAAAAATAAATTATATTTTGTATAAAATAATCCATGGGAGACTAGTAAAGATCCATCATTCCTTACTTTCAAGACAACTTTAAAAAGTGCAATATATGCACACAGTGTTGTCAAGGCAGTTCCCCTTGTTAATCAGTAAGGTTCAGTCAGATCCACAATGCTGGGTCTGGGATGTTTGAAAAGATTAAATAAGTCTCGAGTTTTGCAGGAATTGTATGAGCACTTGATAGACAAATTTGTACTGGGCTATGGTCTGGATCATAAACACTCTCTGCTCCCGCAGGTGTCTCAGCATCACAGGAACATCCATTTTCTGTAAAGCAAAGGGGAAAAAAGGCATAAGGATGTGGGTTCATTAAATCAAACAATCGCAGTCTCAAATATCAGTTATCTGACACAGGGAACTATACTATAGTTATAGAAGACAAAGGTTCTGTGGACAAAATTAAACGTGCAGGCAAAGATACAGATCCTTTCACTAAAGGGGAAGGGAACTCATTGCCACCAAAAGATCCAGAAACTCCAACATCTGATCTGTCACAGCCAAGTGTATGTTAGCAAATAACACTCCAGGAGAAGTATGTCTGTATATTGAAACAAGGACCCAGTATTCACAATATGTGTTTTGCAAACTCCACGCCAGCATCAGTTTGCTACTTACTGAATATCCACTGAGACATATTAATGGTTCTCCAAGAAGGCATCTTCCAGCTTAGTTTCACCCAAAAGAAACTCACTTATGTGCCCTGAAAATGCTCTGCAGCAGGAACTATTTTCTATACAGCAGGAACTGTATTCTTGAAGTACAGTAAATAGTCACAGATAAGGAAATCCACTGGGAAGGCACAGCCCTAACCGCATTGAGCAGGCACAGGCCTATAATGGTCTGAACTCAAAACCAAATGAGTTCTGTGAAACAGAGGCCCGTGAGGTGAAGCGTTAGAAATCACTTCACATTTCATTAGGATGCTATCATCAGATTTCTGGCATTTAGGGAGCCAAAACCTATGATGCTGTTGTGTTTTATCTGTTACAACAGGTACACGAGGAGCTATTGAGAATTTGTTGAGCCATGAAGCTCAGCCTGCCAGGCTCAAATTCAAACAGCGTGTAATGCGAGCCAAGCTGAGGGACACAAACCTGTGGCAGCAATAAATGTGAGCACTAAGATACACACTGGTTTTGAGGAAGCTCTTAAGCAGTTCAAGATATAAAACTGGAGAACAGCTACAGTACCAGGCAACATAAACTGCACTTTGTAATGCCTGCTTGCAGAAACACCAAGAGGAACTCAGCAAGTCTTTTGACTGAGATTGGTGCTAACTCTTGGAGGCCCAACTGAGCATGGAATCTGCTTCCAGGCACATCTGAAGTTTCCTGGAAAGTTTAAAATAAAAGTCACGCTGCCTATCCATTTCTGTCCATGTATATAAAACTCAGAATCTCCATTCCATGTAAACAAGTATTAACTCATAGGCTATCACTTTCTGAAAACAAGGCCAAATATTCTGCCACATAGCCCAACAAGCTGTTATAAAAGGGCATCTCTGGAGAGTCAACGAGTATAAATATTTGGGATGAGTAATGTCATATTATTACCAAACAGGTGCAAAGAAAAATGGAAGCTCTTTCCAGTTAACTTGGCTAACTGGGAGAAAGCCTCCCTGTGGACTCAGATGCTTATGAAATGGTCCTTGCTGAGCAGAGTTGTGTGGAACCTGATCTCACCTGAACAATTGTAACAAAAATGCAGGCCAGTCTTGACCTGCACATCATGTTCCTCTCTCAGCTTTTTGGTGCATGACAGCTCATTGTTTTTTAGTGAGCACACAGTGATCCATGCACCTCCTCAAAATGGAGATGGCTTTGCCTCATCTCAGAAATGGAAGAAAACCCCATTCTGCCTATTCCGCCTTGCTATTTATAGCCAGCTTAGTATTTGATTCCAGGTAAGGAGAATCCTTAAGTTCACCTTCATTACAATGTACATGTCAAAAAAAAAAAAAAAAAACCACTTAACACTTCGCTAAACTGGCACTTGCAAACAGAGCAAACAAAATTGCTACATATTTCTGCCTCCCAAACTAAAGACCTCCCATGTGAAAGCATGCTGTAGATGCAATCATGAGTTAATGTCCCAGTGCCAAGTCTGGACTAAAAGCTGATAGAGCAGGTTCTCAATTACTTTCTCGTACTATGTGTCTACAGCAGTAAGGATGTAATGATGTGACATTTACTTGCCATGCAGCAGTTACTGAAACCCTATCCCTGCAATGAGATACAGCTTCAGACTCAACCAGCCATCGCCCAGAAGCCACAGTGACTGAAGCTGTATAGAATTTGATTAAACATGACTTTTTTACCTAAACCTGAAACCTCAGGCTCAAGAGTTCTGGTTTTTATTCCAGCACTGCTGCAGGCTTTTCAAAATTGTCTGTGTTGAAATTTTCAAACTCCCCCCTGATTTTCCTTCACTGCTAAAATGTTAATACATTTACTTGCTAGAACACTTTTGTGAAAACCAATTCCTAAGACTAAAACATTGTAAGTGATAAGTAATTTTATTTCAGGACAAAACCCCAAGCAATTCTACTACAAAATAAATGAGAAGGAACCCCTCTGTGCAGAATCTTTCATAAACTGAAAACATACTGTTAAGATTTTTTATCTTTTTTACATTAGGTTTTAACAAATCAAAAACATTAACTTGGTACAATCTAGAGAAACAAAGCCTATAATGAAAATTTTATTGTAAATGATGATTTTCATTATTAACCAAGACAAAAGAATGCTTTAATTAAGGGGCATCAGAGAAATCCCTTGTTATTGAGCACTACCATCAGGTCCCAATGAAGTTGATGAAAACTCATATGAATGATGTCAAAGCTCACTCCCATGCTTAGATGTTGAGGTGCCAAAGCTACTCTTTGCCTAATGGGTGATTTCTGTAAACCACAGACTGACTTCTGTAAACCAAGGTGGCCAGACCCTGTTGCACAACCCTTAGAGTTTGCTTCTGTGCACATACAGAGGGTGCTGTAAAGAAGACACAGCTACACTGATGCTCACAAGCAATTCAGGATGGCTCTTTTAACTCTCCAGCTTTCCTCTGGCACACAGAAATTTTGTGGCTGCTATGTGAACAACAGAAGCAATCACTACCATACATCAGTGCATAAGGAAAGGCAAGCACGGTCAAGAGTTGGAGCCATTGCCCCACACTGGAGCAGCTACAGAGCAGCAGTCACCACTGGGAGGCTGCTGGATTCCCAAGGCACACCCCTGTGGGCCCTTTCTTGGCCAGGATACTCCCTCCTTTCTCTTTCTCCCCCAAACGAAAAGCAAAAGAACAAAGTGTCAGCTGTGACACAGATCTACAGGACAGCTTCAAATTTCGGTGATGTCTAAGCAGAACTGGAGGAGATTTGTCCCAGCTGATCTGAGCCCAGGATTTGAAGGGGTCTTGTAACTCCTGAATGATGAGCTGATGGAGTCCTCAGTCTTCCCTGAACTCACCTAGTGGCTGATTATTGGGAGGGGCAGTTGATACGTGTCTATTTGTCGCTCTTGCTGCATTCTTATCTCTACAAGCAGCTTTGGTCTTTGAGCATTGTTTTTGGCAAGAGAAATCCCTGATTTCCACAGCTGTCATGAAAACTGTGTGGCACATTGTTAGTCAAGATGAGATGTTCTTCCTAGACAATTTCCCAGTGACAGATGAAAATTAAGTTGCTACCCATGGTTGTTCAACTGGAGCTCTTGCTCTTAACCCCAGACTGTGTTACTTGTAATGCTGGCTGCAAATTCTAAAGGCCTGTTCCTCACAGGAGTATATAAATACATTTATTCCTAAAACACAGTTAAGTTTCATTCCAGGTGAGGGTACAAGAGAGAAGCCGCCGCCCAAGGAGAGAATTTAAAGAGTGGAAAACTTCAGTTAAAATAGCATGGACATTATTTTCTAGCCTCTCTCAGGTGGTGCTTGTAAACTATCTCCACACTTTTAATTATATACAGGTATGAATTAGACTAAATTCTTAAAAGAGGGAAGAAAGCCCTAAGTTTGAATGTATTAAAATAATCCTAATTTAAAAAATGCATAATATCAACTATACAGAAAACTACAGCAAGCAACCTTCCATGGGGAATCTCTGCCTGTCACATTTAAGATCCTTGTCTTGCTGACAAAGGTACTAGAAAGAAAGCACTTCAATGCCTTTTCATTTCAACCTAAGGAATGTAGCCAGTTAGCCAAGGGACGAGCTCAGGGCTTGAAAAAGAAGCTGACTTACTTCATTATGCTCCAAGCAGCCAATCATGAGCTCTGTTAGGATCACCACCCCAGTCCTCCCCACCCCTGCGCTGCAGTGGACCACGATGGGAGGGTTGCAGGTGTTGCTGGTGTCCAGCACGCTGTTGGTGTGCCGACGCACCGACTGTATCTCCTCCAAGTAAGCTGCAAGAGGAAAAAGCAGGCAAGGTTACAAACATCTACATGTCTAAATGAAAAAATTAGGAGGGGAGGGGGAAAGAATGTGGAAGTTACTATCTGTCAAAGTGGTAATAATTTACATTTTTTATACCATAATAATTATCTTGGCCAGGATGCACTGAACAGTACTGCATCCAGCAAGTACCATCTGGGTGTCAATTATTACTTGGGAGTCTGGTCCTTTAAATAATTCTTCTAAAAAATTCAATTCTGTTTTCCCCCTTGCAAATCTCCAGGTCCCGTAAGCAGATGATTCTAGACATTACTTACAGCAATTCCTGTTATTAACAGGCTGGGATCAAAACAACAGCTCAGTCCCATTGAAACTACTGCCTGTCAAAGCCAGTATCAGATGGGAAGCAAGCATCCATCTGCCCTGTTTCCTCTCTTCCTTCTCCCTTCTAGATTGTGACAGAATCTCTCCCCCACCCTCTGCTCAGGGTTTGTTTCTCAATAGCTACAAGCCCTGCTGGGGAGATCACTGCTTTGTTTTCCCTGAAGCCATCTGTAGAAAGCTTGGGACTCGCGAAGTGCTGCCTTGTGTGGCTCTCCTAGCATTATTCAACACATCCTGCTGTCAGACCACACTGAGAACCTCACATATTGGAAGCTCACTTGGCTTCCCAGCACTTTGCGAAGTGAGTCCTGCTCTGACCCTTGGCGTCAGGGCACTGCAGCCCCAGCTGTCCTCTCCCCACAGGCAGGATGGGGCTGGAGGCCTACCAACATCAGAAAGGCTACATTTTAATGGACAAAGGGAAATGGGATGCTAAGTGGTGGCAAACAATGGAAGAGAGGTAATGGGGACAAGCAGCTTCCAATTACAGGCATGCCCATCCACAAGTTTGGTAGGAGAAACAAAGCATGAAACAAATGAGGAATTGGGCAATAGCATTTCCTTGAAGACAGATTCCCTGGTACTCCTTTGCTGAAGCTGAAATGTCATTTTTTATTTTTTGCCTTAGTGACAGACCTGGGAAAAGCAGGATGCACTCAATGGTGTACCATGCAAAGGAGAATGCATCATCACTAAAGGACTGTAGCTGTGGCAAGACTGAATTAGAACTAATGGATCTTCCTGAGAGAGGACGTAGCTGCCAGAGAGCTACACTGCAGCTGCAAAGCTTTCAGGAACTAAGAGGGCAGGCATCTCCCACACATCAGTACACCATGTACAGATTCCGTCAGTGCTAATTTAAAGACTTCTACATTATTTCCTACTGTAGTGACAGAGATGTGTCTTAAGTTAAATAATGGTTGAATTCCTATTACTTAATATGGGACTGCTTATTACTTGGTAAGAATCAGGAAGTGTTATTTACACATTACAGATGAATACAATTGCTGTACTTTCAGAAATGCACCAACCAGGGCCATATGTAATTGGGGAGGCCCTTAAGCACTGCATGGGTACATGTGGTTACAGGAGTGGCAGTGAGTTCAGACTTCCTGCATGTGTGATAGAGCCCTGTGCTCTTTTGCAAAAAGGAAAACTGGAGGAGATGTACCATATTTCAATAGCAACTGATCCTTTCTAATCACATTTGTGTACAGCCTATTATGTCCTACATTCATTATGTAGTTGGGAAATGGCAGTAACTTACACCGACAGATCAGCAGAAGTATGCTGTTATTTAAATTTTCCTGAGTTTTTGGCACAGCTGCTGCCTTGGATTTTTCCTCCTGCTAATCACCTTAGCTCCTACCTCTGGAAGCCCACATTTTTTTCCTCCAAACTGAAGCAAAGTAAAACCTAGCTGGGGCCTGTGTACACCACAGCAACAACGACTTGATATCGATCCCAGTTGTAACTAAGTACAGTGAACTGAATCCAGTGTGAGCAATCTTTTTCTTGATGTATCATGCAAAACAAAGAAATCTTACATAAAAAGCCTTGGACTTCTTCTGGACACCCGTGGTCTGGCCAGTCAGTATACTGCAAATGCCACACTGTCCTCTCCTGTCCAGAGAGAAGATGCTTGACCTTCAGACCAGTAGTTGCAAAGCAGCCAGAGTCCGTGCGGAACTTGGTTGTCACCTTGAACTTCCCGTAAGTGGCTGAGCTGTGCTTAGAGCCCAGTTTAGGCCAGTAACGATGGCTCTTACTTCTTCCTCCCTCCTTGATAACAAAACAAGACAAAAAGCCATTAGTTTCTGCAATTGTAATTCTCTACAAACAAAGGGCATAAAACTCTCTGGATAAGCCAAATGTTCTTATTTTAAAGCACTGAAAGAATAAGGAGCATTCCACAAAGTAAAGAAAATACTCATTAAAACTTAAACCTCTCAGCCATGTAATATTTTTAAGTGTAAAACTACTTGAAGACTCTCATCTCATGACAAAGGACAGCTACTGCCTACAACACCTTGGTAAATATTCTCCTCCTGGGGAAGACTCTCCTTTAAATAGAAGGAGAATCTCTTCAGCAGTTTTTAAGTGTCTGTTCTTGATCAGCCTTGGGAACTGGACAGTGACTTGATGTGCTCTGCTACTCCCTGTGTTTGCTGAAAGCAACCAGGCATGAAGCCGAATGTGATGTTAGTTAACATGTGCCAGTTTTTACAACATAGCACATAGTTCTTGGATTACAATAGGAATAACTGTGTTGCTTGGCATAAGAATAAAAAGTTGTGGGGTGTTTTTGTTTGTGTGGGTTTTTTGTTTGTTTTTGTTTTTTGGTTTTTTTTTACATGGACACTTCTATGGAAACAACAGTTTCTGGTCTCATTTCAGCTGATAAGGACAATGGTATATAGAATTGGCCTTGGACAGTGTGGAAATTTCTGTCATTTTAACCAGGAGCAAGTTCAGTGCTCTCACATTCCAATGGAAACATCTTTGTTTGGCTTGGCCCAAGCAGGGGGAAGGAGGGCTCCTGCTTGTTTCGCATTAGCACTTGCTGAACTGAGTGTCAGAAAGTTAGGAAGTATCATATGAGAGCAGTGCAGGCACATGTTCAAACAGAGCCAGAGGAAAAGGGGATGTTGACAGAAAAAACAGGTTACTGGAGTGGGAAGTGATGATAACAGGAGATTGGCTCACATCAGAAAGAACTATTCTGTGATTTCACGTACCTCTTCAGCTGTGACCATGGCTATAACATTCACCCCCTGTTCCCACACCATCTGCCAGAAGTCATGGCATGTGTGTGGCAGGGGCCCTTGGGTAGCAATGTAGTGCCACTCCTCTCCACCTACAGTCACCTGAAAAAAAGGGAAAAAGAAACAACCAGTCAGTGCCTGAATTTTCAGCAGCATCTGTGCCAGAACTGCCTTTTAAACAAAAGAAACTAAAGTGAAATCTTTACGTCTTTGTTCTTCTACTTTTGGTCAAAATTATGAACAAAAATCATCCTTTTGATAAGAGCAAATCTGACAAAACATAACCTTCAGTGCTTCCACATCCTGTCTTAATGCCCATAAGCATAAAGCTTTGGCCTAAATGCCATCTATCTATCTTGCCATTGCATCTGGATCATACAGACAGAAAAAGAAGGAAAAAACCCCAACAATCAACCAAATAAAAAAATCTGGGGATTTATTTTGAGGCCCTGTGTCTGATATGGCTTAAGAACAAATAAGCAGCTGAGTGACATCCCTGAGCTTGGTAGCAGACCCAGGATGAAAAAAAGCTGAGAACCAGAGGAAGTGCCTACATGCATTAAAAAGGTATCGCCCTGCTGCAAATTAACACAGGGTAGTGCAGAATGCCAGAACAAAAACAACCCTATGCCTGACAAGCAAAAGGCCTCTGCTGGGTAGGACCTCCCTCAGTTATTTTCTATTCAGACAAAAGTGATTTATTAAACAGCCTTTTCTTACACTGGTCACTGCTGAAGATGAGGCCAAGCCATCCCTAGAAGATGCAGCGATGGCCACACTCTGCACATAACAGAGCTTGATAGGCCTGTTGCCAGGTAGAGATGAGATCAAGACAGGCTTAATTTCAAGTTACTCTTCCTCACTCACCTTGGGTTTTTCAGTTCAGAACATGAAAACTACCATAAAGTAAATCCAGCACATCAAATGGCTTTCAAATGCCATGAGAAATTTAAAATTACCCAAAACTGTAGTCACGTATATCTATTTCCCAATACACAACTGGTTTACCAACCACATCTTACAGAAATATTTGTGTATTTGCATGACATGTAATGAAATACTTTTCAAAGCATTAACACACAGATTTACAGACTGTAAATTCTGTAGTGCCCTGAACAGAGCCAGCACTACCTTGCAATTAGCCAGTATAAAACACTGCTTTGTTTAACTGACAGAGGCAGTTAAAAAAAATTACTTGTGTATAAAAAAATCATAATTTTATGACACATAATTTGCTGTACATCAGAAAAAGCTTACAAAATTTTTTTTCTAACATTTTAGGTAAAAAACAAAGTGCTTTTGGAACTACTATGTATCATTTCAAAAATATGCTTACCAGAAGAATGAGACAAACTCATTGTTTTGGAAAGTTGAAATATTTTTCCTTCTCAGGCTAAGGCCTCCTAATTCTGTTTATTAGCCCAGAGCCACTTCTCCCAAGGTTATAAATCCCAGAGAAGATGATTTACAACAAAAATGCTGACACATCCATAAATATCAATGTACTGGCAGACAATGCTATGAGGAACAATCAATAACTCTGACAGGTTCAACCACATACTGTGTTTGAGGTACAAGTCTTTGAACACATTTTCAGAAATAAAATCAGTTTATTTGTTAGTCAAACAACTCTTCATTAAGCTGAGATGCTTGGGTTTTTACACCTGTAAGTAACATAGTTTTTGTATGTTATATGATAACACTTCACTGAAAACTGTTCGACCCTGTACATCAGCTCCTTTTCTTTATTTCATACTATGCAGTATTTTCTTTTTTGAATGATGGTTTAAAAACTGCAAGACCAACGCTAGTAGACTTCTTAAGTTCTTGTCCTAGACAAAAGGAATACAAACTGCACAGTCCTAAGCATCATCCTGTACTTGGACGGATGGTCTGCGGCCATGAGTGCCAGTACAGTGTCACTGAGCTTTTAAAGTCAGTACTGACCTGACAAAAACAGTCAGATGAAATACTCTTAAGAACCTTTGTGCTTAATCCATAAATCTAATTACAATTTTTCTCTTTGGTATAGATGATAATCTTTGTATCTTAACAGAAACGATCCATGGTAAATAAGCAGAGAATTATTGTAAAAATGTGGGTCTTGCAGACCAAGCAATAGGAGCTGGAATCCTCCAGGCATGGATCTTATCAGGATGATAGAGGAGTTTTCTTTGTCTTCTTGGACTTCTGGTCCAAGCCTCCTGGCACATGACATGAAAGGCCCATAAACAGTCTGAAGGGAATGGGATACCTGGAATGTTTACTGCAGTCTAACTGCAGGAAATTAAAAATTAAATATTGGGCTGAAAACATGGACACACACTGTGCTGTTGAGGTAAATTTCACAGATGCAATTTCACCTTCTAAACAAAAGCACATCTGCTTGGCTTCCGAAAGCGCCGCTCCGAGTGCAGGAGAGAAGCCCTGCCAAGGCCCTCTGTCAGGCATCAAAGTGCTGCTGCCTGTTCCTGGGTGCTCCATGGGCACGAGATGTGCCTGTGTCCAACAGCGATCCACGATAAAATGTGGGCTCAAAACTAGCCAGGGAAAATAGCATCATTTAGGAATAGCTTTTTCTCCACCTACTTTGTAGGTAGAAAGTTTAGGGCTCAGAAATTCATTCATCATTTTGCCTGATTATGCAAAAACTCAGTATCTGCTTCCTACCAGGCTAGGCAGAAAAGTGACAAACTGCCAGGATCCTGGTTTGAATCACCAGGATTTAACACTGTAAATCACAGCCAAGGCCAGCAAGTCTCTTTAAACTTTTAAAAGGCTTTTACTCAAGGAAAATATTAATTCAACAGGATGTTTTATTCATTATTTTTGAATTATTTCTTTTTAATTTGGATTTTGACAATGAGAAAACACAGACAACCCTCTCTTACAAGAGAATCTGTCATCTGATGCAGAGGATTTCTGTTACTTCTCTCAGGATACATTAAAAGCCAACAGAGGGCTTTGCAAATACTGCTGGAAGCTTAAAGAAAACAAGCACCTGCAGTCACTGGAGCACAGTTCACTGTTAAAACTGACCATACTTGTAAATACAGTCAGGTCGTATCCTTAATTATTTCTATATTGAATTAACATGAAATCTGACGTTTCTTGTTAAAAACACAATTTGAAACATGGAAGTCCAATGCAATTTCCAGTCAGAGATGCAGGGACTTCATTGGTAAGGTCAGTGCATACTTTAAAAGATTTCTTTATCACATTGCAGGTATTGGGGCTGACCTAATGCATTCCCATGAGGCTTGAGAAATATGGCATCTCTTTCTACACTAACCAATAGAGTCATTCCACAACAAGCTGGCAGAGGTGGGCACAAAAAAGCCAGGATGCCTCTCTAAAATGACTTCCCGGTCTCCAGCAGTTAAATCAACTTATGCATGTTAGTTGACAGGGGACTTGAGAGATGCCCACAGTGACACACAAAGGTATAATGATAAAGCTCCAGAGGTACAGAAGATGCTGCTGTGCAGCCAGAAATGCAAACAAAGCTTTAGCACAGCTTCATTTGCCAAGCAAAACTCAAGCAGACTTTTACCTTTATGTGTGAAGCATTGATGTAGCCAGTATTGTTTTCTTTGGTCGGCACCAGCTCCACTCGGTTCTCCTCATAAGGAACGACCTCCCGGATGCGGTTGCGCTCCGTGTTTTCAGGCAGAGCAGCAGTGGTGAAGATCCCATCTACCTTTTTCTTTGGAATCTGCTCGTATTCTGTAAACACCATCCCCTCCTCCAGCTTCCTCTTCAAGATTTTGCACTAGGATTTAACAGAAAGAAGCACTAACCCATTAATGCTTCTGCGAAGAACATTTGCCACTAGACCGATCCATCCATTCTTTGAATTCCAATACACAGCCATAACATTTCTCTCACTCACTCCTTCTGCAGTTATCTGAGGAAATATGACACACTTATTTCTACCAAGTGAAACCGCTGGCAAATTTTACAGTTTTACATTCCACCTCCACATTTTTGAAGACTGATAAAAACACTTTTTTTTTTGCACAAAAAGCAAACCTGTTCTAAATAATCTTGCTTCAGTAAGAATTTCATTATGAATATATGTTTTCAACATAATAGATATTTTGATTTTTTTTTTTTTCCAGGAAGAAGATCTTACTGCAAGAAGTGTGATGTGGCCCACATTTTCAAAATACTGCCCAATTCACAAGGATGCAATGTCTGTGGTTGAACACAACCCCACATACAGACAAGATGGAGGTGAAGTGCTACTCCCTAAGTACCAGACAACACAAGGCTGCGAATTTCTATCCAGAAAACCAGAAAGATTTTTTTGCAAATGTGCTTCTCAAATCTTAACAGCAGCAACTTTTTAATATCTAAAATTCCATATACACGCGCACACATACCCATATGTGCAAGGATCAGGAGGCAAACAAATTCTTTTTTTTGTAATTTAATCCCATTAGAGACATTAACCAAACTCCTTATCTGTATCAGAATATGAAAGACAGTGTCTGTGGGTGAGCACTTTGCCCAATCAAGTGAAAAATGTGCAAAGTGTTAGATTTACAGATTGATCTTGCATGATATTGTACAGTCAGGTGAAACAGAGAACATTTTTTCCATTTTCATGGAAAATGGTACTACTTCAGAGGTAAAAGGTAAAATGTTCAAGACATTTGATGCTTTGCCTGCATTCAAAGACATACCAGCATTAGCCACAGACCTTTTGCATTAATGGCTCTGAAAACTTTTAAGAGGGTTTTTTTTTTCACATTTTAAATCAAATGTTTGTATTTTAGATAATTCATGCTGCTGAGAACAAACGGAACAAGCAACATTTCATGAGGCTCCATCTTACCCTCTCATCCATTGGCGCCTTGGTGACTTCATCCTGGCTGTCCTCCGGCACTGGAACCCTAGCAACCGAGAGTCCGTTCAGTGCTGCCAACATCAAGGGCCTCTTCTGGGCCTCCAGGCCTGCCATCTTCTGCTTTTCTAGATTCTTTTGGCAAGAAAAGGCACGTTTTCATCTCTGTGTGATTATTTATAATGCCAGTAAAATGCTGGAATGTTTTTTTAATCTCCAAAATCTGCAACTCTCTGGCCAAGGAATGCAGATGATCACCATTAGCATCGTAAATTCAAATACAACCTCTATTCTTCCTGTTATTCCTCAAAGGCCTGCTCCTACATGAGCACAGCATTTTAATTTCAAAGAAGCAATCCCAGCATGTAATACCGTTTACATGCCATCAAAAGACACACAAATACCATCTCAAGCATTTTCCTGCAGACATTATTCTGAATGCAGGACACAAAAAACATCACCCTGTAACGTTAAAGTAGCACTACCAAAGCCAAGATACCTGGGGCATCTTTTGAAAACCAATAATTTCAATCTATAACAACAAACACTAAAATACAGGCCATTGTTTCTCTTCTGTGATGGTAATGCTTAAAATGAGAAGTCTGATGCACTCAGTTTTTATGGTGATTCAAACAGCACCCATGATATATTCTGCACTAAAAACTGAGCTGGCATGTCCCAGAAACTGAATGCAATAGCAGCCAGGGAGGGATATTATTTATCATATTCATGAATCATATTATGGTATGACATGGAGAACCAGAGCATGAATTTTAAATTCATCCTGCTGCCCCCTCCTTATGCCACTGGGAGCTGAAGCATCAAAAAAGACAGAGCATCTGCAGAAGTACCCAAATTAGGAATATTTCATTCCATTTCTTTAACAGCTCTTTCTGCTGGATTTGGAAGGAGGGATAAGCAGAAGGGGGGTGCATGGTTCTTAGCACACATATGGAAGCTGTGGTCACCAGATGGGTCAGCTCAGCTCCTAGAAACACACGATTGAACCTGAATGCCCTCAGACATACGTATATGCCTTGATTTTTCAAAAGCTTGTGAGCTTTTTTCTCACCACTGGGTTCCTCCAGAGCATTAAGCAAAAAAACCCCAAACATCCAAACCCACTCTGGCTTCTTTTATACTTTGAGAAAGCAGGAAAATGCAAGTATTTTTTCATTGTTTGGGAATTTTATTATTTTTACTACTTCAGAGGTAAAAGAGAAGAAAGTCTGTGCTTAACAGATCCAAGTCACCAAATTACAATTAATATAACACCTGATTCCTGTGACAAAAGGAAGGTCCACACGTGTCAAGATTCCTGATCTAGGCTGAAACCACCTTAAAAGCTTAATGCTAAGGCTATCCCTTTACTTTCAAAACAACAACAAATAAAGGACCTTTTGACCAAAGTGATCGGAATGGCTATTGCAGAGGAAGAACATTCAAACATCTAAGATCTCTTCTCACCTTCATTTCTATCTTAAAATCCTGTAGACTCCTGCTTTTCACTATTTTTTCTTTCCTCAGAAGGTCAAAAGAGCATATGCATGCTTGTTGTTATACCAATGTCTATTCATTAATGAAAAATCATGTTTTATAGTCAAGTATCTATTTTACGTTTAAAGTTTAGGAGTTGTCAAGGACTAAACTCAGTCTCCATGTTGTAATTTAGTAGCTCAGGTTGTACTGCTAACAGTTACATCAGCATAAGGATGCTCAATGGACAAGAACAACAACGGACACATTTAGAAAATTTCTTTGAATATACAGTAGTATTAAAATCTAGCAAGTTACTGACGTAGTACACTACAAACTTTGGACCACTTTCTGCTTTGGACCACTTAGATGCTTTATTAATTTGTTTCAATAATTGTTTTTGTTTCTTACCTCACTGCTGAAAACAAGAACTACAGCATACACTTGGGTTTCTGTGACTGCAGTTGCACTGCTCACAGCAGTACACCAGGTATATATGTAGGTCACTAAGTGATAAGCAGCCCTCATATTTCTGCCACTGCCTTTAAATACTTCTTATTTTAAATTCGTTGCAAGTTTAACAGAACCCTACTTCTCATACGTGAGTGCATTTTTAACAAAATAAACAACCCAGATGCTCAACCACACAGCCTCTACATCTGCTGCTTCTCTATTTAGATACCCAGTTCCTCAGTTACTGGCAAGACTGACAATCCATATTCTAGGGCTACCAGGGTCTTATTCAGATAACTATCTTACACAAAGTGGCAGGAAGGGAATTAAAGATCATTAGAAAACAATCCTGAGTTGCCATTATGTTATGTGATACTTCACCCGACACCCTTGCAAAGGAGGAACAAAACTCCAGAGCCAAAAACACAACCACCCGCCCATCTCAGCAAATGCATTCCAGACTCGCCCTGCCCTCAAATTCTAAAGGCATCAAGGGGGCTTTGCCATCAGCCTCCTCATCCCCAGGTGCCCACCCTGCCACCCACCTCCAGCTAGCACTGCTCCCAGGGTGGTGGCATCCTCAGCTGGGTCAAACACAGGTCTGGCCAGCAGCCAAAGAGCCACAGCTGAGGCAACAGACAAGCCCAAGCAGTGCATGGGATCAGCCCCCGTGATGGCCCACACAACCAAATTGTATGTGGCACTTAATACCACATTTCCCAACTTTAAGCAAATCCACAGCTTCCCACCCACACATTCCCTGCAGTTTACTGACCCAACAGTTTTCTGATATGGAAGTTGACCTGTGTGATTACTAATCTCCAAGAAGCCACCACAACAGAGGAAGGCACTTACTCTTATCATGATCTCTCTTTCTATAATGCTGTCCTCGATAGAAAACATTTCGGACACGGGCCTTTCCTTGACCGGCTCTTTCTTGACCCGCTCCTTCACACTGGTGAGGTCAGGCTCCGAGATAGAGGGCCCCAGTGAAGACCCATTTATTGCCACTTGATCAGTTCGGGAGACACTGATGGCTTTGGAAGGCCCCGGCCTCATGGCCTTGGCCCTGGCTACAGCCACAGAAATGTTAATATGGTCCTGCCTCAGTGCTCCGTTGCTGACACTTTTACGAGGCCCAGGATACTCCGGAGGAGGTTTATTTGGTATTCTAGCCAAGGCAGCTTGCAGCTGAGCACTGTACTCCATGTTCTCATGGAGGGCTGCTATCCGGGACACAGATTCTTGCGTTTCTTCTTCCTCTTCGCTTTCACTGCTGTGTATCAGCATTGTGGCATCAGAAAATGTCTTTTTGTGGTGGTAGTGAGGGACTTGCTGAACCTCGTGCCCCATCTGAACCGACACTTCCGGCTGCACCTGCTCCCGCAAAGTGTTCCTGCGCGGCAGAGGGGCATTCAAGGTTTTTAAGGCCATGGCTTCTATCCCACGCACCATATTGCTGATGACCTCCAGGCTGTGGCGCTTGTTCACCGCCGCGTGGTGCTTCATGGCCATGAGGGGCTCGCTGACCTCCTGCAGCGACTGGCGCACCACGGGCGAGCTGTCCTCCTGGAAGGTTTTCACCGAGAGCTGCACCTTACGAGTGACCAGGTCAGGGCTGCTGCCGCTGACGTACTTGTGCCGGTGGCTGGCCAGGTCGGGCGTGCTGGTGGCAGGGCGCGGGCGCGGGTACGGGGGCGGGGGTCTGAAGAGATAGTTCTTCAGCATGTGGGTGGTGCTGTAGCTCTGGCCGCTCTGCAGCTGCACGTTGGCCAGTTCTGGGGTGCTGACCGTGTGGGATATTGCGCTGGCTGCTGTCTTATTCTGAGCAGCGTTGTTAGGGCTCATTTGGTCGGCCGGGGCCACAGGCTTGTTATAGCCACCCCCCTGGGGCCCGTAGGTGATCATGTAAGGGTGCCTCTCTCGAATCTCAGGCTGGCTGTAAACTAGGTCTTCTGGCTGGTTGTAAGCATGTGTGTTTCCAATATTGAGATTCCTCAAAGACTGACTTTGGTTATCCATCTGGATCACCCCTCTCTTCATTTGCCTCATGACAGTTTCATAATCCGGAGTTGGCCTGTAAGACGGGACGATGATTGCACTGTGTCTGTGGCTGGGGATATAGTCTGTTCTCATGATGTCGCTTCCTGGGATGCTCAGATTTGAGGACATTGGAGATGCCTGGATGAAGTTCTGTGACCGATTGAGGGAGTTCATGCTGTGGGCACTGCATACACTCCCATTGGGTCCATTGCCGTTCAAGTAGCTGAAGTCCATTGGACACCTATCCAAACTGGTCTGAGACCTACAGTAAAAAGTTTCTTCATTTCCATGGAAAATGCTATCTGTGTAGAGCAGAGAGAGAAATGTTGACAATTTTAACCCACAAGGACTTATTCACTGTTTACAAAACTTCAAATGCAGTCTGCACCATCGAGAACAGAGACAGCTTAGTGCACAAGTACAAGAAATGTTTGGTCTTGGGAGCATCCTTGAGCCATTGAAATAGAACTAAAGCAAAGCTACCAGTGTAAACATTCCCAAGACTTAGCAAAATATGGTAGTAGTTCAGATCCTTGTGGGAAACATGAAAGGGGAAAGAGAGGAAGTGTTTTTGCCTGAGGTGGCAAGGAACAATAAAGGGGCATCTCCTCCCTCAGCATGGTGAAAGGGTTCACTGCTGCTGACACCTTAAACTCCAGTGCTGCCAGAATATGGTTAACCTGAAAAATTCTCTCCTCTCTTCTGTTGATACATGGTTGTGTGAGATTCAGAATAGCAGAGGACTGTGAAATTGGAAGTCCTACTTTGGACCAATCAACAGTTCTGAGGATCTGAAGACACATTTGGGTGATCAAAGCTCAGGGGGAAAAGAAAAAAAAAATCCCCAAACAACAAAACACCTTACAGATGCACTATAGAATGTTAAATACTTCAGCAAAGTGTACCTGAGAGGAGATCAAGACATTAACAATCATATCCTGGATCACAATTTTACTGCAAGACTGTCCCTGCTGAAAATCTTGTAAGAAAAAAGTAATAGCTTCCCAAAATGTGAAATCAGCTATTTCTATGAAAATGTAGAAAAGTCTGTTGTAAAACTAAGGGATTTTACAATTCTCCTAGAATTGAGAATATCCTTCACAGCCTCACCTTCACAGTAGAACAGTAGTACCCATAAGTCTACTGTATGCAAGGAACTCTACTAAATGGCTCCTTTTAAAACTTATCAAATTCTACCTTAAAAATAGTCAGACCCCACAAGCCAAAACACTAACAGGTATGATTGAGAGTTCCTCTCTTGGTGAGAGCACTTCAACTGTACCTCTCATGAACTGCAAAGAACAGCAGCCTAACAGACCTGGCTACGTGTATTCCAAAAGGTGGTGTGGTTAAGGGTGTGAGACTCAAGCATTTAGGGGCAGGGCTCCATTCCTAGACTTGATCAAAGTCACCTAGCACAACCTTGTAAGAATTTATTTGTCAGACAGGGGCATAAAAATAGTTAGCCCTCCTTGTGTCTGTAAGGCTAACAATGCAGGCAGATGGTGGTGAAAAACCAGCAGAAAAGGTTGTCTACAGATAGTTTAATGGACAGAACACTATGATTTCTCCTACAGTAAAAGCTTTTTGCTGTCTCCTTTTCCCTCGCTCAGTTTCTCTGAGTGAGAAACTGAGCCCCAGCTGGCACTGCCTTTGAGTACAGCCATCATCATACTCGCTTTAGAAATTATTTTTTCAGCTCACTGAACTGGAATACTAAGTTTAAGGTCCATATAATCATACGCAGATATTTTAGGGAAATTTGAAAACTGAAATTGGACTTCAAACAGAGGACTTACTGCAACATTAACTATAAAACTGCTAGTTCTCCTGCAGCAGCAGCTTCTGTTTGACCATGATAGCATTATAAATCTAGACATAAGGCTTAGGAGCTTCTTTGCATACACATAAAATTGAAGTACATTAAAGCGAAAATATATGCTCTAAGTACCTTGTGAATTATGTGTTTCAGTGTAGTGTTCTCCACACTGGACATGCATAGGAGGCAGTATAAAAGGATGTTGTCGTGGCTGAAATAAAAGCACAAGGAAATAAAAAAGCATTAGAACTTCATTTGCTACAATTTTTGCGACCGAAACAGGAAAAATGGTTCTGTGCCCTCTCCACTGAATACTGCTCTTTCTTACCCAGCCAGACATGTCTTGGCAGTTCCTTATAGAACAGAGAATAATTTTTTGTAAAGTGCTTGCTATATTTTGTTACAGAGCCCAAAGCTGACCAGTTAAGACTCCTTTAAGCTCAACCACCTCAGAAAAAAAAAAAATCCACAATTTCAGCTTTTTAAAATTCTTCACATTTTTATTAAAAGCCCTTGCCCTTGAAGAATTAAACCCAAACAAAACAGACACTTAATCGGGACAAAAGCAGACATGGAAAAATTCAAGGACTTAGGACATTACTATACAAGCAATAGAATCACATATGGACTTAACTCTGTAAATTACATGAACATTAATTTCCATAGATAATGAACTTGAGTTTACACTAATAATCTTCGCTGAAACAAAATTTTTACCACAAGTCTCAGAGTGGGCAATTCAGCATTTAATCAGCAGGATCATTTACAGAAAATAAATCTGAGCTGACTCCATATTCCACAGCTTTTTCCCTTGGTAAACCGACGTGTTTTGCAATTCTACTTTGCCACCTGCACTGCACTGTCCTCTCTGGTGTTACTGAGCAAAGTTTATGAAAACGCATTTCAATATATGAAGCAAGCAGAAAGACAAGGAAGACACTCCTGTCTCATGAATGTGTCTTCCTTAGCAGCAGAATAAGGCCTTTTCACCCAGGCTGATTCACGTAGTTAAAACTATTAAGGAATACTGTGGATGCCCAAGGCAAAAAACCCCACATAATCTGCCTATGCGTGCACATGCACCAAATGAGCACCATGCAAGTTTGCTAGTGAAGAGGGGGTGGGAAAGGGGTAAGATTTACATTTTCTCTGTAAATGGTGAGAAGGAATGAAAATCAAAGATACTGAGCTCGGTGTGAATACTTGCATACAAAATAGCTGTGTTAAGCCAGAGCTGGAAAATATCAAGAGGTATTTTTGCTACAAGAATTACTTCCAAAGGTATAAACCCCTAGTTTCACTGAACAACCTGAGCCAAGGAGACTGCTGCTGACAATTTTAGTAGAGCAGCTGAGGCTGGAACTAACCAAGATGCTGGAAAGAGAAGTGACTTCTGCTAAGAAAGTACACGTGGGGCAGAGAGTTTTCTTTGTGATAGATGTTATGAAAGGTATCTGCAAGAAATTTGGAATTTTTATTTCTAAGGCTCATCTGCCTCCTTTGAAAAAAAGAGAACCCTGGAGTCTGCAGAACAACAATATCCAAATTCATGATGACTTGGATTTTTTAAAAAATCAGGTAATTAACATACCATTATATTAAGCTCTCCTACACTGAGGGGGTTTTTCTGGAAAACCAACATCGCTGGGTGGTCTGACAGGAAAAAGAGACAGCAGAAACCATGCCAAAACCATATAAAGGGTCTTGATCTGAAAGTAAAGAACATGATCCCTAGTGAAGTGGCAGAGCCTCACCCCAAAGATTCCACTTCACTTCCCGTTTCGGCCTACTGATTTATTGCTACACAAGACAAATGAATAGGTAGGTGTATGAAGGTATGTGCAGTTCAGACAACAGTCAGGAGGGCTTTTTTTTTTCCTCCCAAAGAGAACTGTTCCAACAAGTTAAGAGAACAATTATGAAAAAGGCGGCTGAAAGTTCACCGTGAGCAGTCAGCAGCCCAGTGCACTTTTCAATTGATGAACCCGCATTCTTCCTCTTGATCTTCCTGAGACTTTGGGGATTTAAAGGTTGTTGCACGCTTACGTTTAAAACAAAGTGGCAGCAGGATTTGGTTTTCTTTTGAAAGAGCAGATTTCCATTTTTCATATATAATTTAGAAAGCAGGTCACTTTTCCCCCTCATGACATAACAGAGGCCAAAGCACAAAAATGCAAAGCACAGTTCATTTTTTCATCTTCAGTTTTTCATAGTCATTTCCAGGGACCTAACTCATAGATACCAAAAATACTGTAAATATGCCACAGAGAATGCAATACACAGCGTGTGTATTGCATCATGGCACCTTAGAAACACCTTAACAATGGAAGGACAAAGAAATCTGGAGGCAGCTACAGCAGATTTCCTGCCCGTGCCTGGCAAACAGAGAGTGTGACTTTTAGATGTAATGGATTGTATACATACATGCAGGAAAATAACCTGTGTTGAAATCTGCAAGGATAAAGCTATCCTAAAATCAGTACCTGCTTAAGCCTAATTTTGGAACCTTTTCACAGGCTATAACTACGCTGTGGGGAAATATCAAGAAAACACTTGCCCGCATAAGCTTTCTGCCATGCAGCAATAGGGTAATGGACTTTTCACTCTGGAGAGGTCTACAAAGTAGGTATAACCTATACCACACATGAAAACTGGTAACCTGCAGAGAGATAATATTGCCCTCTGTCTAAGGAACCAGAGCACTACTGTTACAGAAATTCAGAATCTGTTTAATAAGATTAAAAAATACTGACATGCTAGATGTTAAAATTTCATCCAAGAAGAGTTTCTTTAGAATGGATGGGAGGAAAAAAAAAAGACTCACACAGGATTTTTTTTTTTTGTAAATATTTCAGGAAAAAAATCATGCAGTTTTGTCAGATTGATAGTGTTTATGGGAATTAGTTAAATGGAAATAAAAACAAGTTAAGAGAAAACTCTGAATCACAGTCCTGACTCTTCTAATAGTTTAACTTAAATTAACAGCAACTTCGCACATTAAGTTGGGTTTCAACCCAAGAAGCTGGTAAATTGTAAGTAGTCTTTATACGAAAACATGAGGATTGAAGAAATGTGAAATGTAACATTATGTAATGAATGGATTTGATGCACAGAGCACAAAACACTTCAAATTCTTTCTAGAGGATTATTTCTCTACATATTGAAATAGCGTCAATCCACCAGAAAAGATGCTCAGTTTCTGCAGGGCAAATAAAAATATAATGCCTTGAAGACTGTAATTTTTACTACTCAGTGGTGATATTATCCAGTTAATCAATCTGGGCGGTCACACCCCTGAAACTCATTCCAGTCATACTGCCAACAAGAAATGAGTTAATGGGCTTATTTGAAATTTAGAAAGTAGTGCATCTTACACAATGCCTCATCCCATTAGAAATGGTATATATATTCTTAAAGACCTCACAGTGGCACGTACCAGAGATGACCTACTCCAGGTTGGCCGTCGTCGGATAGGGGGAGGAGAATTTGATTGTCTGCGGAGGAAAAAAACAGAAATGGTAGAAACCACAATATCTCAATTCTGAGTCAAGAATGAATGGGAAAAACAAGACGTGAAGAATCTGTTCATATTGCTCATTACTGAGATTTTCAGACACATGAATAAATGAAAATAATTCAGGTTCTCCTTTAAATGCAGGAAATGTTCTCATTCCAAACTATACATGCCTTTTGGTCATTATCCTATCTGGCTCACTTGGAAATACAAGAAAGAAAAAATCTGGTTTAAAATGGATTTTAATAGTCTCTAAGCAAAAAAAACCTGAACATGGCACACAGGTAGAGTCTCAGGTGACTTAATGGGGACATTAAAACAAGGACAATCTTATGAAATTGATAGCAATCACTCCAAAGCAATGCACACATATCAGGAAGAAAAGGAAAAAAACCAACTGGGTTAGACAATACTAGCAGAGCCACATACAATGTTAAGAGTAGCCAGATGCAGTGGAAGGAACAAGGAGTATAGCAGGAAAAAAATACAAGGAAGGGAAAGAAACAATTTGAAGGAGGTAGAAATATAGTGCTTACGTGAAGAGAGGAAAGGTGGAATTTGTCCTCTTACAGTTTCTGATCTGGTGAATGATGTTATGTGTGATTAGAGGAAAGGCACACAGGAAAACAAACAACTATCATTTTAACACAGAGGGCAGGAAAATTATTTGGCTAGAAAACACACACCAGCATATGCTGTCATCAATATCTGTAGCTCTAGCACACAAGCTTGTACCATGTGAGACCACGGTAAGGAGAGCAGTTCTAATGACAAAAATACATTGAAACTTGTTATTTTATTCTTTGACTTCATTATTAGTCCAAATATTTGCAAGTTGCCTATGAAACTGCTACATATAACATACTCATAGGACCCACATACTTATGGTTCAGTGTTTAGGAAGAAACATGATCAAAAGCTATGACTTCTGAAGTCTGGATTATGACTGGTAACAGAAAGTTCTCTCTGTTGACCCCAACACACAGCTTCAAAGGGGAAATATCCCAAGGTGACAGACTATGGTATCTTGTTTTCTTTCTTGACTGTCACAGGGGAAACAATCAGGACCTCCCTTTGAATTCAGTCCCTCTGGAACCATTAAAATTGAATTTAGTATTGGACTATTGAAATCCATCATATGCTGCTAAGAAATGTCTTTTCTGGTCTTTCACTCACCTCCCTGGAACTGTAAGCAACATGGAAAATCTAACCAGCATCTCTTTTCTGTAAGTGAAAAGATCACTCAGAGCAGTTCACCTCATTGCGCTTTCCTATGCTCTAACTCACCATATGTTAATATGATGTGTGCACATGTGAAAGACCTTCCAATCTTCCCCTCATCATTTTGGCTTTATATTCCAACAGATGGCATTACCCAGCTGAACAGATGGGATGTCCAGCTCTAACTAGAATTGTTGATAGAGATGAGACTTCTTCATGGTAAGTTTTGCAAGAATTAAATGTTCTCTGCTATACGTGCCCAGCACACCATGAAAATTTCTCAAAACTCTAACGTTTTGAAAGCGAAATTCATCTTGATCTGCAAATGTGTGCTGGTGTAAATGAAACATCTCAGCTAAGAAACAGACTTCAGTTAGAAGGAATCCATCTGTGTGAGAGGACTAGCTCAAGGCCAGTTTCTAAAAAAGTGCTCAAACCAGAGCCTAAAGGAGACTTCAGGTTTAGATTTACAATCTCTGCTGTGTTGTGGCAGTACAGCTACGCCGATTAACGCACCCAGGTGTCCTCCCTCGCTCAGCATGTATAAGAGGCAGATAAATTATCTTGCCCCAACTAGAAGATGACAACCAGCACTTTCCAGTGCCCTTAGCTGCTGGATGGGCAGTGCATCTGCTGCTACAGCTCACATTTTGACATGATAACATATGTCACCTTTCACTCCAGTTTAGATTAATACTCTGGGCTATCAACAGCAGACACCAAGGCCTTCAAGACTCCCTGTAGGATTTGGGTGCTTGGGGAGCATCAAAGCTTGCAAGGCTCAGAATGAAATTTCATTCTCAACTGTCTGTCCTTGCTGTTGGTTAAAACAAAACAGGGAAAAAGGCAAAGGGAAACAGAATAATTGACATACATGACTAGGGGAAAAAAAAAACCCAAAAATCCCCAAACCCAAACAAAACCAGACATGCCAAAACTTAGACCAATTCCAAAGCAAGGTGTCAGAAAACAACTGTGAAGCAAAAGTACTTACTCTGTGCAGATTTTGTTCTGTTTGTAAAACTTGTGTCTTGATGCAAACAGACGTGAAATATATTTGGCATTTTCAAGATCATCCTTTAGAAATGAGAAAAAAATAGGGAAAAAATAATTTGTTTTGTTCTTCTTATCAAGAAGTGACGAAAGTTTTTTTAAAATCTAGTTGCAGGAATGCTTGGTAAGGTCCACCACGTAAAGAATCTGGCTCCCAAGAACACATCTAGTGGTCTTAAGAGCATTGAAGTCATAGGATTACTGAAACCCAGTGGTGTGCATTTGCATACTGCCACTTCACTGCAAAGGCACAGTAGGGGCAGGGGGGTTGCAACAATAAAATGGCTCAAGCTTGCTGGTCCAGTTTCTATACTGGCCTTGGTTCAGGGAGATATGGAGTGATTTCAAACAGCACAGAAGAACACCATGGCCCTCTGAGTTCCAGAACATGCACACATTGTAGCTCATGCCCAGTTTCTACTTAGGCTGCTGTATTTATGCCATTCATAAAACACTTCAGTTTTTTTGCAGACTTCCCAGCCTAGGATATTTCAGGACACTGGGAAGAAAATACAGAGATTAATACCTAAATGAAGTTAATTTCTCTTTCTGCATAAAGTACAACATGAACTGTAAGGAGGGTGGTGTTATGCAAGTGAGCCTCTTTGGGAAAGTGGAATTTTAAAGGTTGATTTTTACATAAGTAGCTTTCATGATGACACTGATCAGATCTTTTTCTTACTGTGTGAAAGAGTACATTCTCTTCTTTGTTGATCAACTCTAGAACAATTGAAGACTTGTTATGAGCAATATTCCCAATGTCATTCCACCTGCAGAGTAAAAAAATGCATTGGAGTTTGCCAACACATACATTCAAACATTTCACAAACACAGTTAAGAATCCCTTAGTCAACATCAGTCTCATTTTATGGGAAAGGTTTTCAGTAAATTTTTGGTGAAGAAACCTGGTCAGGAAAATAAGGAAATCATATTCTGATTAAAAGTGAAGGGATATCCAGCTTTTAACCAAAAGCAGGAGAGATTTTTAAAGCTCTCTTTTAAAACACAAATTTGAAGACTCACAACAAAAGACACATTGAAAACACATTAATGATAACCATTTTACTGAACTGTGGCATTTTGGAACTGATTTTAGCCACATGTAATAGAATTATTTTTTTGTAAGTGCCATCCTCCCCAAATCCTGTTTCTACCTTTCATTCAGTGCCAATTTTTGCTAAAGAAGGCTAAGTTGACAACATGGTTATGTAGGCTACGCATAGCATGTTAATACTCTGGCTTTATGTTTGCAATCTTTTTTTTTTCCCAGGTAATTGTCAGGTTGCCCAAGATCTAAGTTATAATCTTCTTACAAATAGCTAACAGACATTTGCGTACATTGCATGCAATCCACGGGGATGGAAAGGGCTTGTTTGTTCTGTTTGCAGCATGCATTCCTCTTCATGTCATGGCAGGATGCTTGCAGTGCATATTTCCAAAGAGTAAGAATCCCAGCACCAGCTCTCATTTCTACATGTAAAAAAACTTCTTGCTTTTGTCACCTGGCCCAATTAAAGGATTATCTAATTCCTTCTCAAAATTAAATATGCAAAACATTAGCTACAGGGAAAAGGGAGCACTAACATTTTTTAAGCTGACAAATGAAAGCTCTTTTGAGGCAACCCTCCCCCCAAAATTCCAGCTGAAGTCCGATATAAGCCTTAGCTACTGACTGAAAATCAGTGCACCTCAAAAAACACAACTTATAGGCTGCACAAAATTCCTACTCTAATCACAGGGATTAGTAAAAATCCACTTCAAGTAAACAGCAGCAGTAATAAAAATACCCACTAGAAGAGTAGCAAATAAGAAACTATCCTCCCTGGAATCATGGAGATTTCTAGCAACATTTTCATACAGAAGAAAATTAATGGATAAGTCGTGATTAACCAAAATAAACAGCAGAAGAAATGATAGAGTGACACAGCCATAATTTTCAAAATCACGGAATGAGAAAGTTCAACATGTTTTTAGTGGGGCACCTAAATGTGGCAACCAGATTTTCAGAAGTGTTGAGCTCTCAGGCTGCCAGCTGTGAGGTTTAATAGATTTGCATTCAGAAGCATCAAAGAAGAAGACATAAAGACAAGAGAAGAAAAGAGATCAAAGCCTTGTAAACTAGAACAAGATACATGACAGGCTACTACAACTTTCCTGCCATCCAACCCATTCACAGACATCAAAAATTATTCTTTATCTAATCTGGGCCAAGAAACCAATCCTGAAAACAGTAAGGTTACTACTCCTTAGTTAGAGGATTGGCACTATTACAGTCACATATGCAAGTAAGGAAAAAATCCCACACATAGAGCTCTGGAAAGAAATTTGCTTTAAATACAAAAGACCCTCGTTTTTACCTATAAATCACAGTCGTCCTTCCAATTCTGTTTTTTATGAAGATTCCCATGAAGAAAATACCAAGGTGTATGTCAGTTCCATGGTTATCCTGCAGAGAAAGGATAATAAATTTAATTTAATAAAGAAATTGGTCAATACGTTTATAGGAATGCATTCTGAAGTACCAAAGAGAAGCCTTTCAGTGTGAATGCAGGACTAACCTATATTTTGCTGCTTGACTGGACTCTGATTTTCATTCTTTCAGAGCAGTTAGCACTTAAGTGGATTCATTGTGCTGATTAGTGAGAAGGCGGCTAAATGAGCTCAAAGTTCTCCTCTCTCAAACACCACACAGACCACAAACTGGCATTTATTGTAAAATATCCCACATCCCATCTTTGTGACTACAGCTATCTAGAGCCCGCAGGAATACCAAAAGCAACAGTTGTCTTTCAGAGCCATGGTATTTCTCCAGACATCTGTTAAAACATGTAGAGATTTCAGAACACCACACCTGGAGATGGAATCCCTCTCAAAAGCTCTACCTTTCACACTTCCTCCTTTAAGTACTCCACAAAAAAGTTCACAGCATGTCACCCCAAAAAGTACTTCCATCTCTATGCAGTTACATCCTCCATTGATTTTCAGTTGTTGGGTTGAATATTCAACTGCACAGATCACATAAAAACAATGCAAAAACAGTGGACTCTAAGAAGTCCCTATTGCTTTTGCAGCTACCCATGTCTCCTTGCAGGCTCCTGTTTGAAAACCATGTGCTCCTGATCCATTTTGCAATCACTTTTCTTAAAAAAACTTTTCCCTTCTTTTGGCTACAAAAGCTTAATACTGTTGACAAAGAGGTTTTTCTACATGTATCAACAAGGAAGAACAGTTCCCCCTCAGCTGCATATATAGGAACTGATTCACACTTTAAAGTGGTAAATAGAGATCATGCTAACACCACGAGTGTGGTTAGAAAGCATGGCTAGAAGAAAGGATATGAGAGAAGTTAATGCACTATGCCTGCACACACTGTAGAAACCATCAGGGCTCCTGCATTTCAATAGACCAGATCAGAGCTGTTCTGGCCTTGCTTGTGCTTGATCCTCAGAAGGCAATGATGGAGTCTCTGCACCTGTTTAACTACTGAGTGCTAGGCCTTTTGCAAACAAACCATGTCTGGCAATTCATCTACAAGATGAGAGTCAGCAGTTTAGTCTGATTAGAGAACAACAGATTATTCTGCTTTGTGCCAGAGGGACTTTTACAAGGCAAAAAGATTGGGAATGCGTGGGGGAAAATATAAGTATTTGTATACGTACAAATACATATATCTACGTGTGTGCATGTATACACACAAATAGCCATATGGAAAGAAAGACACGTAATTCTAATAACATTTTCTGCCAGGGAAAAAAGAGAAACTTTTCATTTTCCCCTTTGAATGCAGTTCTGTTTGTCTCCACAGCCAACATGCTGCTCCTTGATGCAAGGCTAACACCTTCCTGCCATTTTGCAGAGCACCCAGTCTACTGTTCATCCTTACCTTACTGCCACATGCAATAATATCTAATGACATTTCCAACACAGAAATCTTTTGCAATAGTGTGCAGCATTATTCCAGATGAGTTTGAGGAAAGCTTTAATTTCATTCATCGGCAATAAACATTACAAAATTTTTTTGGCAGGTTGAAGGGTTTTTGCCATTCAGCTCCCCCCCTTCAGGCCAATTCTAAGATTGGCCCAAAAGAATCAATTTTGACTTCAGCAGGAAGCTGGTTTTGTTTGGTATGCATCTGCATTTGTTTTTAAATTCCAAGTTACCTTTAACTAGCAGAAAAACTACTCACAATCCACCACTTAGGGTGGCTTGGGTAGGTTAGCAAAAAGAAATGGGTCATGTTGGGAACAGCAGTTTTCAGTTTCTCAGCACAACTTTATCATGGCAGCATGTGCTCCATAAGGCCACACATCCAGACAATCCATGGCAGAATGGGAATTCCAGTGAAGGGAAAGTGACTGCAAACGCAAAATAATCCCTGAAATTCCCCCTTATTAAAAATGCATGGATGACCTGTGTGTACATATAGGAAACCAAGGAAAAATGAAGTTAATGCTTGTTAAGTAGCAACTTAGAAGGACATGAAAAAGTTCTGTTTTCCTATTGTGTTAAAGATGACCTGAGCTGAGATTCATTTGTCGTGGCCACTCTCCCATATACAGCAGATGAAAGAAAAGCAAAGAGCATCTCTCATTCCCAAGAGGTCACACCCTAGAACATAGCAACCTCTTCTGTAACAAGGATTTTCATAGAAGAGAGGTAGCGCTACAGGCCTAAGTAACCCTCATGCTGCAAAGTCCATTCAAACTACCAGCAGTCATTTCACCCTTTGGAGCAGTTAAACAAGTCCTGTCTCTTTTGGACTAATATGACTTGCATGCAGACCAAAGGTTGCTGCAGAGTTCTGCATCGTTTGATTCAGAGGTTTCTTTATAAAATACACTAACATACCTTCACAGGGAAAATTTCCTGTCCAAACCCATCCAGACGTTCCACTTCATTGATGTACATTAGCTCAGCCTCTGCTGCTGTAATGCCACTGCAATTAGATTAACAAAAGGCAGCAAATAGTTCAATATTACACACACACACAAAAATACTAGCAAAAAATATGTGGTTTCACAAACCACTTGAGAAGATACTTTGGAAATGCTGCCTAGAAATGCACAACACAAAGCTAACTTTCAACATTAGGATCATTATCAGCAAATTTTACTAAATGTCACTAAGCTAAGGTATAAACTACAGTTCAAATGACAGGAGGTACAAACAGAACTGATCACATTACTCAGCTTCTTCCACACGCATCAAATCTTTTCCAGGCTTTATTAAACCGTCAGGTTAAGGATAGTTTTGGGTGGAAAACTTGAACCATAGGGGTGCTAATCTGCCTGAATATTATACAAGGTCACTGGCGCTTCTTTAAATGACTTAAAAGGAAGGACCTACATTGTCAAGTTGGCTGTTCAAAAACACAGGCACTAAATCCAAAAGTTGAACAGATTCTCTTTCATAAGAGAGAACAAACTGGCTGAAAACTTTTACACACGTGTCTACACATGCTCCTGTCACAGCTCAGGAATTCAAACAGATTTCAATTCTCAAAAGCAGGTCAGAATAGATTGCAGGTTGCTCCAAAAGAAGGCCACTATTAGTTTTTCTCCTCTTTGCTCCTCCTTACCACAGCTTACAAACAGAAATATAGGAATCAGACAAATACCCGGGAGAAGGGAGGTGGAATACGATCTACCTGCTGAAGTGAAGGGAAGTATTTGTTCTTTGTGTTGCAGAAATAGCACTATAGAGCACAGCAGGTGGGAAATCTTTCCTTTCAAGTCTGTGAGTTAACCAAGATCACACAAGCAGCCCATGGCAGGGAGGCCTGTTCATGAACCAGGCCTGTTCATGACCAGCTTGGAAGCTATTCCTTTGGTTGCCTCAAAGGCCCGGGTTTGCATTGAAACTCAAAACTGAGAAGGGCCTTAGACTCAGAGACTGGTATTTGTCCTTTTACAACCACTTTCTATCATGTAATGGGGAATACAGCATCCTTCACATAATATTCCTATTGCATGTGGACTGTGGGCACTGCGATTTTCCCCATAACAGCACTCTAGAGATTTGAACACTTCCATCACTGAAACACCTGGACAACATGAAAGACGCCTGCTCACAAAAGAAGGGTTTTTTTACTGAATCACTAATACACACACTCCTAGCTTATTAACTAGTAACACTATACTCTGTCTTCTCCTTGAGACTTCAAACCCAATTCCCGTTATTTTCATTTCCATTACACTGAGAGCATTTGTATCCCCATCCTCTTGAAAGAGGCCCTCGGATCACCACCAATCAAGTCACAGGGTCTTTCACCATCCGGATTTAAATGAAATCAAAAAGAGAAAGGAGTCTACTGCATAGCACAAGTAGTGTTACACATGCTTACTAAACCTAAGGGTGTAAATGCTCGTTTATTTGGGATTAAGTTCCTCAGCCATTTCATGTTTACAAAAGGCAGATAATCTTCTGTGATAGACTAATTAAAAATCCAGTGACACAAAGCATAATAGTAACATGAAGATAAGCTAGTTAAACACTGCCAGGAATGCATGGGGAGGCAGGGAAGTACTAAAACGATGGTAAAAATTTGTTTTAAAAAATAACACAAACTTTATCATGTAAGCTCACCTGTGAGTTCGGTGTTCCTGTGCAACCTTTTGAGTCAGCTCCTCCAGGACAGCTTCATCCTGGGTCCAATCCTGTAAGAACATGAAGTAGCATCAAAAACTAGTGAACCAAAGAGAGAGAGGATAAAATGGTAGACAAAAATTATGACAGCAGATGTTTCAAGACTTGTAGTTATAGAGAGAGAACATATCACTGACTGCATTGAAAATTCAAAGCATGGGATGCTGAAAATATGTGAGAAGAACACAAAACTCTGATTTTTTTATGCCTTCTTTTGAGAGGGTAAAGAGATACTGTTAAAAACAGGGGTAAGGTCCAAAATTAGTGTTCTCTATTATTCCAAAATAGAACACAGATAAAGGACGTTTTCCTGGATAAGTACTGAACAAGTCCTTAAAAAATTTGGAAATCTACAAAATAATATATACATTTTAAAAACAGTCCAAAATAATACATAGACCATGGAAAATGAATTCATGAGTATATTTTGTCCTGCAACATACAGGTACTCCCTTCCTCATGTTAAAGAGAGTGCAAGTTTTGCTACTTCTTCAAATATGCATTAAAACCTACTTTATCTTGCTACACATTTCTGAGCAGAAATTTTTATATTCTCCAAATTTAATAACATGTGGTAGAAACAATTCTGAAATAATTGGGAGCAAGTTAATAAAGGAAGTCTACTCATAAATTCAAGGCCAAAAAAAAGGAAGCTGGAAAACTTTCTTGCAAAACCTCAAAGTTCTTATTTTTATTTAAGAAAGCCTTAAGGCTGCATGTAATGTACTTAAATACACTGCTTCTTGCTCAATGAGGCCCTCCCCTCTGATGTTTGCTTCTGCCACAAAAAAATGTGAAAGTGGTAGAATGCTAATGAAAAATGGCATGGTACATGCCTATGCACAGCCACACACCTGTGGGGTGTACTGTGTACATAACTTTGTTCTTTTCACTGCTGAAGAAATGCCATTTGACACACATTGTAGCCTCACAAGATCAAACAGCATGAACACAGCTGCCCCTCCCTCATCCACAGACTCGCTTCACTAATGAATTGATAGCAATGTTCTCGGTGGAGGCTTTTTCTATGCCCCAAATTCACTCAAATCCTCCAACCTGCTTAGGGACTCGTTTGTATCTGCAGCACTTAGCCACTGTTATTGAACTTACAGTGAAATATTTGCTATTAGGTTATCCATCCTCCCCAGAAGAGCAAAGAGAAGTAGTTAAAGAAATGTCTAGAGAAATTGTTGATTTAAGAGTCGGCTTCTGAAGGTGTAGGAAGCAGACATGCTGCTGATCTTCTTAAATTCAGCAATAGCTGCATGGATGAAAGGCAAAATACCACAAAGTGATGGTAAACATGCAAAACAGAAGACAGCTGACCACACCACCATGGAGGCAGCTGACACAGAAAGAGAGGTTAAGAGATGGACCCAAAGAGTAAATTGCTGAAGTGCAGAGAAATTAACCACTTGGAAGCTCATCTAGAGACCTCCCCTATTTTTTTTTTCTGAATAGAAAAATAGTACCAGTTTATCCCTGGGAGTGTTCAAGGCCAAGTTGGATGGGGCATTGAGCAACCTGGTCTAGTGGGAGGTGTCCCTCCTCACGGCAGGGGGCTTGAAACTAGATGATCCTTAAGGTCCCTTCCAACCCAAATCACTCTATGACTCATTTTGTATTGAAAGAACTTTGCAGAAGTTCATTTACAAAGCAACAGCCCGACAACAACACTTTTCTCCATATCTATTTTCAGCCATCTTCTTTCCCCCTTAGGCTATGGTACATGACTTCATAAGCCATCAACTATACACAAGATCATCAATTACTTATCAATAGATAAGATGGCTAACCAAAGAAATTCTGCTCCATAGAGAAGATAACAGAAGTTTATTAGTGACAGGTTAATATCAAAGCTATATTTTACACGTATATTCTACACAAAGCATATTTAGATCTCTGTATATTTCCCTTCTTCCTTCTGATTTTTTCAGATCCTATTGAACTATATCTAGTGGCTCCAAATCACATTTTCACTTCAAGACACCATGCAGATGTCACCTTTTTGGACTTAAGATGAACTGTCCCCTGCCGTTCCAGTACAAAGAGCATGGGTAAGTGGGATGAAATGCTTCTCAAGCCTTCAAATTACAGTAAGATGAATCACTTTCCCAGTACCACTCCACTAATTGCAGAGGGAAACCAGATGCCTTAACTTCCAGGCAACTACACTCAGGGCATAGCTACTCCACCCTGCTCCCAAATATTTTTTCCAGTTAGAAAGAATTCCATGATCTTTTATATTTATGAAGCTTACACTAAATACTCATGCTGATGGACTTGTTCATCTAAGATAAGGCCAGTCTTAGCTTCAACAGGCATTTGTTTTGGTTTTTTTCTTCTCTAATTCATCCTCCCAGAGAGTCTCAATGTCACAGACTGCAAGTGCTTGGCATTTGTCACCAAATTTCCAACATTATTAGTGATCTAAACTCCTTCCCTAAGCATTCAGGTTATTTGCTAGTTTCCAAATGTGAACCAAATTTGCAGCAAATGTTCCTCGGAGAACATTTTGAAAATACCTGGCTTCATTTCAGTGCAATAGTCAGCTGATGTAAATCCATATTCTCTTCAGGAATGGCTGCATGGTTTGTCCTGTGACACAACATTTACAGCAGCCCTTATATCCCCTTGATATGCCATGTTGCTAATACCACAGTACTGCTAATATACACCTTTTAAAACAGCTGTAAATTCTTTTTTGATTCAAAGATGTCTTGTTTCGTTTGTGGGCACCTATTCCCAGTGGAGGCTCAACGGGAACTTAAAATGGAGTGACATTCCACAGCATGGAATCATTCAGCTGCAATCAAGTTTTGGGGAGCAAATTTTGCTTCCACTAGTCCAGTGCTGGTGCTTTTTCTCTGTTATCAACAAAGCCATCTCTGAGTCATGGAGAAATTATTCACAAAAGACCACAAAAAAGAGGGATAAGGAACTCACCATAGGAAACAAGACATATTCTCGGAGGAAGTCATGAGATTCAAACTGATTATAGTCTCCAAAATCCGCTGGAAAAAAACAACACAATTACTCATTTTGGCACTTTCCACACATGCTAAGGCCACACTCAACCTTTGCACAGATGCTTAATTTCAAGTGGGTGAGTTATCTCTGAGGCCATAGCCCAGCACAAAGACTTTTGCTTGTACTTTAGCTTTTAACATGAAGGTCTGAAAATAATAGTGTTATTGCCAGAGATCAAGTAACAGACAAGTAATTTCTTTCTTTTGATCCCTAATAGAACAACCATTTGCAATGCTTAACCATCAGGAGTGCAAGAGTTTGTTTTTCTGTAGCCTTCTTGAACTCATACCTCCATTGAAAAAATGCTATGATTACTCAGCCTCTTTAAAAATTGTGCACACTTTTACTTCTCCACCATTTCCAACCCTGAACAGGCAAAAATAAAGAAAATATAACCTAACTCTGCTAAAATTCTACACAGTTGAACAAAAGATTAATTTTACAGCCTATAAAGGTTAAAAACCAGTTGTCAATTTTATTAAAAATTCTCAATAACCAGCATGGGGGAAGGTTTTTCCTTCTGCAGCCAGCCTAGCAGTGCAGGCATTATGTTGGTGTAACTGACTGGCCCATACCTTTCTACTCATTTTTCTGCTTCTTCTACATCTCTCCAAAAGATACACATCTTCATGCTCACATTCACTCATATGTCAGGCTTAGGATTCTTGTCTAAAAGTCCTTGAGACCGTGGAGTTTTTGAAATGCTTTGTAAAGGCTAAACTACATTAAAAAATCCCAACCAATGCCTATATTTATCTATCTGTTACATATACAACAGCTTATATCAAAAGAGTATCTTGCCAGAAGACTTTTATTTTATATTAATTGAACAAGATCAAATGCCAAGCTACAAGATTCTCATGTTATAGGAGCTGGAAATCCCCACCATAAATCATTTTATCTAAACATTCTTCCTAAGCTTCTAGACATTTTCACGTATTGCAGGATGCCAAAAATGCAGTTTAATTTTGTTTCTACCTCAGAGTTATGTTTTAACATAAACAGAAAGAAATCAAAATGGGCATGAAATAGAGTCTTCAAGTTTAAAAGAAATAAGTATTTCAAATACCTTTGGTTGCATCACATGCAAAGGACAAAGGAAGTAACAGAACATCAGAATAATAGGACTGACTCACTGTCAAAATTAGGAAAAAGCTCCAAAAACAGTGTGAAACATATTCAGTATCTATTCAGACCTAATTTACACACTGGAAAAATCTTCATTTACCTAAATTAAAAGATTCATTATAGAATATTATATACATATTTCCCTTTATTAAACAAATATTTCAAGATTTGACAAGAAACATTTTCCCTTCAAGTTTTAACAAAGATACGAGATACAAGCCCAGCATTTCTACTGCTCTAAAAAAAGACCATATAAGCATTTCTCTCCATTGAACCTTTAATTGCCAAGAATCAGATCCTCATGTTTGCTATTTATGCATATACTTCCCCCTTCCCATTCATCAGAGAGTGTGCAGAGAACATAATTGCTGAAACTCTGCCTCAAGTTCTCATAGTTGTGGATAGACTGAAACATACTTTATCCAAATACAGGACTTCTTCCTCTGCACATATACATTATATGATCCTACTTTTATTGATGTCCTTAGGAGTGTCAGAATAAAAATCATGTTGTAAGAAGTAGTTTATTATTAACTTATAACTCATAGAACAATTACGGTCGTGTTCTTTCATACTTCATATAGCACTATACAGCAAAATGAGTTTTTAATTAAAGGCAAAATTAAAGCTGCTGCCATCCTCTTTGATGTAATTTGCATTTCAAACCAGAGAACGTGAAACAAATTCATTACTGTAAAGTACTCTGTGGTCAGGGCTGGAAGAACTGGAGTTTTGTTGAGATTCACTGGCATGAATTTTAGAAATAGGAAAGTTGAGCACTGTAGTCCCTCATTCCCTCCCTGAGGCTGTGAGTGTTTGATCCACAGCAGTCCACCCATGCACTTTGGAATCAATTGGAAACCTAGCTGCTGCAAGTAGGAGTCATACAAGGCCTCAGTGCCCAGCCAAGACAGAGGACAAACAAACAGAGCCATTCCTGGACAAAGGCTATGGGGTCACAACATCCTACCTTGCACTGCCAGACCAGCCAGTCGAATTCCCTGCTCGAATGAGGATATCAATCGCCCATCAAGAACATCCTTTTTCACCTGTAGGTAATACTGATATCTAAAAATTTAAAAAAAAGGAGCACAAATAAGCACAAATTAAAATATCTATATGCTTGCACATTTCCTGCAGGAAAAAAAAAAAAAAAGATTGGAGAAAGGAAGGAAGGAAAAAATCGCCCCAAACTGGTCAGGCTGTTGAACAGCAGGTCTGTACCCGGCTTCAGAAGCTCCACATTGCAACAAATCAATATGATCCCCACCTGTGCAGTGCTTCCAGATGGACTAAAGGCAAAATAAAAGGTTCTAGTCTGCATTCCCCAGATCACATAGAAGAGGGGCATCTGTGAAGATTACCTCTTTTGTAAATTTTATAGAGGTTACTGAATACCATGCAATGCCCAGTGCAAAAAAATATTTCCAAAAAATATGGAAAATGTTTTTCCATATTACTTTTACTGTTTTGCTCCACTGTCACCATTTTGATTCAAGAAACAGAATTTTATCTGTATACTTTGGTCTGATCTACCTTAAGCTATGGCCCACATAAAGGGTTTTTAATGGGCATTTTTCGTGTGTACGGATCACTAAGACACACAAACCAAGCAAACACAACTTCTAGCACAGTTCATGTGTGCACTCAGCCTCATGCTCCCAGCCCCTGAGTACACCTGGATGATCCAAATTAGGAACCTCAAAACCCAACAAATGCGCTTTTTCAGGCTGTGAGCAGACAGCAACCTGGCTGCAGCTGAAACAGGTTCAGAGGTTACCCTTCAGCTGCATGCCTGCTTGCCCTCTGAAACTGAAAGTGGACGGCATCCACTTAAAATGACATGGATTTAAGAAATAATTGCTTGAGATAAACTGAGATAGAAAGAATTGGTACACAAGCATGCCAGCCAGTCCCAGAGACTGTGGGCTCTGCAAGGCAGACAGTGAAGAACAGTCAAAGTCTGTGGGCAGCAAACCCCTAACTGTGCCTAGCTGCAACCAGCACACCCCATCTCACCTCACCTCTGAACTTCTTGACAAAGAAGGTGTTCTGGCCTTGTTTTAGAGTGTAAGTCACCTTCCCAGTCCCAGCAGAAGGGAGAACCACTGCAACATCACCCACAGAACAGGAACTGCGCCTGCCTTAACTATGCTTGCAAATGTTACTGTTTGTGTTGAGGTATAAGAAAAATAAAATCTCATTTCAAGTGCTCAGATTTGGCTTTCAAACAGCCTGAAAAAACTTGAGGGGATTTTCAAATTCAATTGAGAGAGGCAGGCTGAAAAGCATGTCTTCTCAGCCTGAGCCCTGTGTCTCAGCCCCAGGTTTCACACTTGCTCGGTCCAAGATACAAATCAGCTTCTTTCCACTCCTTTGCAGTGAGCAAATCCTAACTCTGAAAACATGCATGCTTTCATAGAAGCTTGACATAAGCTGCTTTATCAACTATGCAGGTGAGCAAGTGTTTGATGAATTTAAGGCTTGTAATCCCCAAAGCAGCTATTTGGGTCCACTTTACATATACACACGAGTTACGTATTCTAGTCTAACAAGGAGAGTAAAATCCACATCTGCCATAAAAATAAAGCTATTGTTAAAACAAACACAGTGTTAAGAGGCTACATGAGACTCAAACCAATGGCAAATCTTATAGTGACATCCTAGCTGTACAGAAGAATGTCACCATCTGTAGTGGAGCCATGATTTCAACCACAGTGTCCACACAACTACAGACAAATCACAGGAATAATTACTTAGGTACGTACCAACAAAACACAATGGCAATGCAGTTACTGTAGCATCAAATATTAAGAGCTAGGCTTTCAAAAGAAACATTGCTGTGGGGTGTGAGTTGCCATTTGATTTGCTATCAGAATACTATGTAAGCAAGGAGGGAAACATTGCTTAGTGTCTGCCTTGGACAATATGGAATTCTCAAGAGCTGTCTCCACAATTTTCCCCCAGCACTGTGTTCAACCTACAGCTGCAAAAATTAAGGAAAAAAAAAAAA
>VYXD01015595.1:1820438-1865406 GCA_013397195.1 Hylia prasina
AAAAAAAAAAAGTAAGACCCTAGACAGATGCTAGAAATGTTAGGGCAAATAAAGAGCACACACACTCACACACACTGTTACACACTTGCAGAGTTACACACTCACTATTATACACTCACACTCACACAGTTACACATTCACAAAGAGCAGACAGCACCCACAATGTGGGAAAGATGTTTATTTACAGGTGTTTCACTTGACTGACAAGAAGGGGTCACATTTAAAAATCTTATTAGGAATATTCTACAATATTATGGAATCATAGAATCGGTTGGGTTGGAATGGACCTTAAAGATCATCTAGTGAGTTTAGAATTTATTATATATTATCGATTGACATGCAGAAAGAGTTTAAGGGATGTACATAATTAGTGCTCTGACATTAACTAGTGTAACTGTCAGGAAAAAAATCTCATGGAGAAAGTTTTCACTTCTCACAGGCAAACCCACTGAAATAAATGCAATCACCCACTGTGGATCTGGCACCTGTTTCAGTGGAATTACCAAAATAATCTGAAGAAGATTGAGGCAGAAATTTGTGGTTGGTGCCAGCTTCCCCTTTACCCCTGGAATGACAGTGACAAGTGACATCCACCTAAAGAGTCCCCTGACATGTTTTTTCATGGTGTCCAAATAAAGCATGAACTGGAACATCTGTCCCCAGGCATGGACTGGGGTGGCTAATTCCAGAGTCAAGGCAGAGGAGGAGGATACCCTGGAGGAAGCTCCACTAGAAGGCTCTAATAACTCCACCAGCCAGATTCATGGCTCAGCCATGCTGCAAACCTGTGGTCAGGCTCGCTGCCCAGCCAACGGAGAGGAGCAATTGGCCCACATTCTGTCAGGGATTTGAGGCTCCTCCATCTGAAATTAAATTAAATGCTGTTATTATACCACTATGCTGAGACTGGTCCTTGTTTGCTTGGATTGCAAAAGTAGATCTATAATTTGAGGGAAATCAAACATTTTAAAAATGTTTTAGCTATAGATTTACTGAGGAAAGCTGTTCCAGGACAGCAGATAAAAACATGTGTTTCATAAGCCTTCTATTAGGTGGTTTAGCTAGGAAAGCATATGGAAAGTGAACAAAAGAGAAGTTTGCAATCTTCTCCCCAGAAAAATAAAAGACAAAAAATTCAAAATTAAGATTTAATCACAAAGGCATTCTGGCATACCAGAGGAGTGCAAGGCAGCAAAGACACCACCACAGCCAAGTCAGCCTAGCGCTGAAATCTCTCACCTTCATTGCACACTTTGGGTTAAACATTACTAGCAGAGCCATTGTGTATTTAATATAGTAAAGGCTACTGCAGTTTGCCAGCCTGTAGCTAATTCCAAGGGGAATGGGAGTGGACAGCGAGTCTGAACAAAGCCATCATTATAAGGATGTCATTTCCCACAACTCAAGTTAGCCAACACACAAAACATTGAAGTACATTTGCATGTATTGCATCAAAAAAACGCATTTTTATAGAGTAAAGAAGCTGCTATTTGATGATTATGAGCCATCATCTTAACTCCAGAATAAACACCTGTATTTTGGCAATCCATACTATAAAAGGAAAAAAAGCCCACCAAAACTCAATAATATTAGTAAGCAGAAGATAAGGGTACTGTTTTAAAATTTAATTGTAAAACCTAGATTCAAACTCTGCTACAGATGCATAAATGTAGGGAAACTCCATTTGCTCAAACAATTCTGCATGGACCTCCCCAGGACCAGGGTTTACATTTGCTCTTCTGTCACTTCAAAAAAGAACGTGGATGTTTGCACAGTGTCACTGAATTCATTGCACCCTTCCATCACCACTGTTTGTCTAATGTAAAAACCCTGTTGCTATCTGATACATGCAGAAAATAACTCAATTTCAGTGATTTCCATTCTCCTCAACAACCAACATTTCAGATATCACAAGCCACACAGAACCTGGCCTGACCAACACAAGAAGTGAATTCGTTGTAGAAAAATTAAAGGATGGTTTACAAAAGTAAGAATGTGGTTAGTTTTGCAGAGTAATTGCACAGCATCTTCAGCATTTTCTTACTAGTGACTTCTGCAAAGAACCACAAGACAAATACTTTCTTACCTATATAATGACTCAGTATTGTCAGATCCACTAGCCTTAGTAATCAAGCAGCATCAAACTCTGCTAGGAAATGTAAAAGAACAGAACCGAAAATTCTTTTTGTCCCAGAGATTTACAATCTAAATGTATATTTTTTTTACAAAAAGGTGATAGTATTGAGTTAATAAGGTTTAATACTGTTTGAGTACTGCAATGTGACCTCTCTGGATTTTGTTATTTTTCCCTGGTTTTACTTTCCTTCTCCATACATCAGGGAGGGTTTGTATCCCCAGCGCAGCAGGAAGCACTTTAAAAGATTTTCTTTCTTTTTTTTTTTTATCGGTTTGTTTTACTTGGAAATTTCAAGCCAGTATAAATACATCACAGTTTCAATAGCAATAAATATTTACCTTTAGTGTATCTGAAAATAAACAAAGCACTACAAAACATGTACTAGTTACCCAAGAGGTACAACTCCTTTACAATCGTTTCTAATGATGCAATTACTAGCATGACTAACTTTTTTATAACTCATTAGGTACCATTTTGGCACCAAGCCTATCTATTGGATAACTGCACAGCTATGTAAATTAACTTCTTCTCTGGAGGAAAAGAGAACTACTTTACCATTTCATACCTCCAAAAGAAGGAACCTTTAAGACTCAAAGGAGAAACATACTGTTCCACCAGTGGTTTAGCTCAAGAACTTCAGCTCTCTTCCATCTTCAAAAAAAATTGCAATTAGAGTACAAAATGATCTTCTAAAATTAGGAACACAATAAAAGTCTCACTGAGTCACAACAACAGTCCAAGTCAGCTCATTTGAGATTATCTCAGTATGGTAATATATTTCTGAGGAGAGATGCTGCAACGTACGCTTATGCAATAATGTGCCCACAGGGGAAGAGGTTTCTCCAGAACAGAGGCCTTTTATCATTTACTAAAATTATTTTAAGCATCAGCTTTGATATTGCTGTGTCTATTGTTCACCTGACACCTTAAAACCTGCCATAATTTTGGCTTTTATGCTATTTAGCAACAGGATAGATAGATTCCATAGATACCTATATGCTACATTTGAAACAGAAGCCCATGTTTTATTCTGAGGACATACTTTCTCAGCCTTTGAGGTAGAAGAGCCAATGACTTGGCTATTCATGGCAACCAAAGGAGCTCACTGATAATGACCAAAAAGTGATTTCTATTTATTTATTACACATTTAAGACAATCATGTTACTACTTAACTCTTACTGGTAGCTTTTCTGAGAAAAACATGCTCTAATGTATTAATGTATCTGATCATTAGCCTAATTTCATAGAATAGCTGAGGCTGATGAAGCTACTCATGTAAACTTGGGCAGGAATCCAAGGCAGACTTGGGAGATCTAGGTTTTGTTCCCAAGTCTCAATCCGGAGTACTACTTACTGGATGCTGCTTATTTCATGTGGATCACTCAATAAACTGCAACAAATCTGACTTGCAAACTTGGACTGGATTTTATATGGTAAGGAAGGCAGACAGGCAGACAAGACTGGTCTTTTCAAATGCAACATCAGTATATTGGCAAAGATGGTATTATGACTTCTGAGCCTGAACGTGCTGAAACACATTTTGGAGGCAAGGATTCAATCAGCACATCTTAATCTAAAGGCACTTTAAAAAAAAAAAAAAAGAGAGAGATACATGATGTCATTGTCAGTAACACAGAGTTAATGCCTTGTCTTTGCCACTTTAAAAACTTAGATGGTGTTGATAAACAGAACATCTCTAGTTTACTCCTTTGGAATTTCATCAGCTTCTCTCCCAGCAAAGTCTGGTGTTTCACAGCACTAGACAACAGCCATTTATCTGGGATTTGTGTTAGAATATAAAAAGCAATGACAGTGTTCTACTAATAGAAGGGTAATATATTTGGAAGGGTATTATTGAAAAAGAGTCTACCACACCCTGTCACAGACCTTCAGGAAGATCAGCAGACTTGCCAGAAAAAGAGAGCGAAGGAGACGAAAAAGCCTTTGTCACACATGCAGGAAGAAATTCCTTCAGAAGCTCAAACTGTCTATGCCAACAGTAAAAACACAGTCATAACATCTTTCAGGGTAAGAGCTCTTTGATCATAACAACCTTAGAGGGTAGGTCAAAGCTAGCTTCAGGTAACTGAGAAATTACTCTGTTCAAAAGCACCATCCAACTGCCTACATCCTGGTTTCCTCCAGCAGCTGGATGGAAAACACGACTGACGCTAAAAACAAAATAAATACATGGAAAAGTTTGTCATTCCCCTTCCTAATGATACAGAACAATGCTGGGATAGCATCACATACACACATTTGACTGAACAAAAAAAAGGAGAACAGTTCAAAACACAGTTCCTATCACCTACTTCCAGATCTCTCAGTCTCTCTCTTTGAAAGCAGCAAATTGTAGTTGAAGGGGAACAGAGGGGATTTGGCTACAACAGACTAACTTCACAGTGATGGTCACTTTCCATTTATTTTGATGTGCAGGTTGTGAGATAAGGAAGAAAATGATGCAGAGCCTGGATGCCTGGCTTGCCTGGTGAGCTGCAGTGAGGCACACAGTCAAAGGGCAGCTACCACAGCTGCCCAGTGAGGTTCCTTCAAAGGCCAATGCCTTGCAAAGGTTGAGGGCCAGCTCCACAGTCAGCTCCCAGATAAGGATACTAGAACAGGAAAACCTTTGCATAGCTAAAGACAGTATGATGAGAATTGTGCACTGCTTAGTTGTAGTTTACCACCTCCACTTCAACAGTTGACCACTGAAAGGGTGTTCATTTGCGTGCACTCACCTAAAGACAATTAAAATTCCAGATCTCCATCTCCTCCAGTTCTTTACACAGCTGGTACATGATTTCAGAAGTAAATGCAAAGTATTTGAAGAGCAATTAGGTTTTTATTCTGGCATGAATTAGTCAATAATGCCAAATTTGTGCAGAAAAATAGCGTGCTTAAAGAAAAGTACATTTGTATTACAAATGGACATTGACTGTCTAGGAAAGTAACACAGGCTCTATAACCTCTCCCATATAAGCAGGATATGCTCCCAGAGTAGCCTGATCTTGAAGTGCTGTGGCTCTTTGCTGCCCAGAGTTCAAGGGATGGCCAGCGAAGCCCTCAGCAATGAGCCAGGAGACAACAGCGTCACACTCGGCATTCTCTCTGCCTGCAAAAGAGGGAGCTTGCATAGGAAAGAAGTGCTCTGCCAGTGGTTTTCTTTTCCTGCCATTTCTGATGGGCCACAAGCACAGACATGCATCCAGGCCCTGTTGCAGCCTGCAGACATGACACAAGCCTTCCAAAACACGCACTGCTTCGATGGGAGGCTTAGCCACCAGATGCAGCTCCACAGTATCCACCAATTTCTCTATATTTAAACAGAACCCCCCCAAACACAACAGGTCCATCCTCTGTACTTGTACGTTTTTTTTAAGAGTGTATTAAGCATTTTGCCTACTCCAAGTTCAACTAAACCCGCAAGCACAAAGTGAAACTTTAAATAAAAAGGCCAATAATGGCATGCTTTTGCAAGAAAGGAAAGCATGCCACAACCTGATCTTGATTTTCTACTCTTGAACTATTGAATTAATTATAACAAATTACAGGGAGCCCCACTACAATTTATAAGCACAATAAACTCCCTTACTACCACCTATAATTTTATCAGAGTTAATCCAAATACCTAAAGAATTATACAGCACAAAACTTCAACATGCTTTTTAGAGTAAAAAAAAAACAGGGGACGCCATATTCTCTTCTGAACCTTTTCACTTAGGAAAGGCTACATTTGGTCTCTGCAAATTGGGGTCAAATGGAGTCCAGCAAACCCTGGTGATACCATAGAATTCATCTTTATAAAGGTTGGAGTAGGATTGCAAAAGTAAAGCAAAACAAAATCATACAATGCAAAGAAAACTGTATTTTAGCATTTCTAACTGAAAGAAAAAAAAGTTCAATGTAAGCATAAATATTACACAGAAACCCTTGAATAAAAAAATTGGGAGCAAAGAGTTTGTTATCCATGTTTTTGAAAAAAGCCATGCATCCATTTTGTCTGGGTTTTAAACACATGCTAAAAGTGCAATTGTTCAGTCTATTGTTCAGCCTAGCTTGAAAACATGCTCAGCTATGTGCTCATATCTCCTGAACTAAGCAGAACATTTGCATTTGTCTACAGAGATCCAAAGGTTACAGCTGAGGAAACTATTTTTTCTTTTTAGCTTCATGTTCTATTTTGATCACAAAAAGAAAAAAAGAGCAAAAGAAGGCAGGATTGAGTCTGTTAGGTGAATTACAGCAATGCCACATACTGCTTTTCACAACATGGTTGGGGTTTTTTGGGCGCAAGCCCACAATGTCTCCCACAACTGCTGCCTCCACCTTCACCTTCCTCCAAACACAACTGCTGCCTCCACCTTCACCTTCCTCCAAACACAGTCTTCCCCGTTCCCATACAGGGTCCCAGGGCTCCTCCTCCTCGCCCTGAACTGTGTGTCCCAGAGGCAGCTACTGCTCTGATGCAGGATTTTGGACAATAAACCAATTCTCCAGCCAGCACCTGTTGTTTGGTGCCTGACACACAACATGGGCTCCAAAGAACAGGAGCTACAACCACATTTGGGCCCCACCTACAAACAGGTGCTCACTAAGGTGCCATGACATGTGCCCTGTGTGTCACTGCCCACTTGGTTAGTCACATCCTCACAACAGCAGATCCCACACACACAGAGCAACTCATGCTCCCAGATCTTCAGATGGAAAAAAAAACTTCCAACAAAAAAACGTGAAATGGCAGCTGTAAAGATTCATACTCACAAAGACGCAAAAGTGCAAAGATAAGCCATGGCTGCGTATGCTGACGACTGCTTAACCTCCTGGGGAAGAAGAGCACAAAAACTCCCTCTTGGTCTTTCCTGAATTGGAACTAGATTTTGGCAAAATTAGATTAGACCCCAAAAAGTTAATAATAGCTTATATTTACTTCCTTTATTAATATGTGTTGACTCAAAATATAGTTCAAAATATGCTGCTCTCTGTCCTGAAAAATAAGGCAGCTAACCTTCAAGCTGTATCTACTCTGGGAAAAGGTGGTTTAAGCTACATATGGAAGAAATATGAGTCAACAGTTTGAAAATTCTCCTGGTAGCCAGCCAGGTTAATGGCCAAGCAGGTTAGAATATCATGCTAAAAAAATGCGGTGAGTTAACTAGAACAAATGTATAGTCAAGCTCATACTATGCAGTACTGAAAATAAATAGATAACCTTTTATTTTTCCTTTTTTTTTTTTTTTTTAATGGCACTTAAGTACAGACATAACTATTCTTTGGACCCAAAACAAACATGAAGAGTTCTCATTGCTCCATTCTCTTCCCCTCATTCTGTCAGTTATACAATAAAATATAATGTATATGCCCCATAAGCCCCATTTCATTTTTCAATATGTATTTTAAATATTCTCTTTCTATGCAGCTATAAACTCTGAATTTACTCAAGTCCCCCACATTTTTCTGGCTAAATGTAGTGTGTTCTGCTGTGCACTGATGCAAAAGCTGAACTGAGTGAGCACATATAGCAGTGAACAACTGGCATGCATATGTAAGCATCCAGAAGCACATCACAAAAGAATTGCTTTGTGGGTGCAGAGCAGCATGCAAGTGTGTTCAGGTGTTACTTTATTCAAAGAGCAAGTGAACACGTTCAAACTTACAGAAGAATATCTGCTTAGCCCAAACTTAACAAAACAAGCAAACAGTAAAGCTCTGATGAGCCTGCAGTGAAACCTTGTTCATGAATTTATAGAGTTCATTTACAAAACCCTGTCAGTGAAACCTTCATGTAGTATCCAAACCTCACATAATCAATGTCTGAGAAAGCTCTATTGATTTAGTGGAATTTTACCTGGTGGGGAGTTAAAAATCCCGTCCATTGGTTACTGCCTTTTACAGTAATCTGTCTTGGCAATAAGAAAACACTGCTTGAAATGTGACACAATGAAGTCGCTGCCTATCTATAGGTCGTCAGTACAACACCTTATATACCTGTGAAAAGATTTGTTGGAACAGCTACATTAGCATCACTGCCAGCAGAAAACAGGAAAACTCAGGTTGCTTCCATCTCCCAGAGACCCCAATGACCCTAGTGTTTCCAAAGGAATAACAGAAAACAGTCACCCCACACCTCAGTAAATCATGCAACAAAACTACGGCCCAGGAATTTGTAACCTCCCAGTGAATGGAACCCTGCAAAAGTGAACACAGCTCTGATAACAACAGGATGTTGCCAGGGAAATATGTGAATCAGTGGTTGGGTGGGTAAAATAGATCCATTTCATGAAATGAATAATTATTCTTTGTAAAAGCTTCAAAAACAGCTGAAGATATCAAGTGCAAAAGCAGCTGCCAAAGATAAAACAGTGAACCAGTAAACATCTCACTGCACAGGAATCTGCCATCTTCTGACACTGAGATTTCTGCCAAATTTCTTGTTGAGATTCTCAGCTGCATAAGTACCTCCACACAAATGCTTCTTTTAAACACATTTGGAGACTTCAGGGTTGTACTGACATCCAATTGCAGATCCTTTAGTGTTGTACCCTGCCAGCAAGGCAAAAAAATTAAAGGTATTCAGGTCACTGAAAAAGGTAAGTTTAGAACTAAATTTTTGTGATCTGTGTCTCCGCTGTAGGAAAAGGGAAAAAGTTTGCTCCAGCCTGCAGTACAAACGTCAACATTAAATAAATTTAATTGAAGACTGGCAGTGCTACCATAACCAAGATTTCCACTACCTGTTGAATTCTCAAAATTTAAAAAGCTAATAGAAATCCCAGTCAAAACCCACACATCCATTTGCTCATATGCTGCGGCTGCTAATGGCTTGACCCTCTTCCTGATGCTGTAGAAAAACTTTGGTCATCTATCTAGGACTTCTAAATAGAAGACCAATGATCCACAATTCCCTTTTCAAAACACACGGAAGGAGAGAATGAATCACCAGCAGAAAGTGATGCACAACAGCTGTGGAAATGCCCATTTCTTCTCACTGATTACACAGGAAGCCTAAAGCAACCTTCACTCTTTAAGGCTTCATCAGGACTAGCAACATGACTGAGGCAGGATCAGCGTGTGCCATGAAGAGTTTAAGGAGTACATCCCCTAGCAGTGTGCACTTCCCTGAGGAGAAACTGCTAAATCCCTCTTACTGCATCATACGGGAAGACAAACAGGAGAATACCAGCCCCAGCCTAGGTAACGCAGTCATCTGTCCAAACCAGTGCCTTAAACTACCCTGGAGACAAGTCCAAAGTGCATGCCAGTATGTACATGTGCACCAGAGTACCCACCCTGTGCACAGTGCTCCTTAGTGAGTGGGAAACCTCCCTCTGCAGTGATACACATTGCTGCTACACCTGGGGGCGAAAAAAGGGCAGCCAAGCAGCTTGCAACAGTCTAAATGACAAAGGCAGTGAGCAGCTCAGTTCCTAAACTAGAGGAGGAATTATCCTTTTCATCTTCATTTCAGGAGATGCAAAAACGCTGATGGACACTTCTGTGACTTAAGCAGATAGGGATGACAAGTGTTTTCCCTTTTTCCACTTTTTTAATACTTTCTCCTTTACACCAAAACATTGTAGCTATCATCTTTTTTTTTTCTAAATCCCTCTATTTGCTTTCAGTGGCATCTGTCAGGTTTAAAGAGACACTAAGAACCTTCAAGGGAGCAAAATCTATCATAACTGATTCTATTCAGTCATTCCAGCAGCAGGGACTTTTTGATTAAGTTTACAGAAACCTCTCAATTTGTGGATGGGAACTCCCTGTACATCATGGGGATGGCAGGAAACATTAGACTTGACAGTCATCCAAGAGTAAATACCTAGGTTTCCTGTAGAGTTTACAAGTGTAAGTACATCTAGCAAGGCCATGTTGTTAAATGCAACTTCCAACACCTGCTCCAGCTGCGTAAGCAGAAGCTTACTATCCATACACTCATCCTCTCGCCTTACGACACTGCAGTTCAAAGAAAGCAGGACACAATTCTCCATTCCAAAAAGTAGGTTAAGTCGCAGTTTTCATGAGGTTCTACTGCCAGTTACAGGAAGATTTAAAATCACCTTTCAGCACTATTTAAGATAACTGGCTACTAACAAGAAAACAAGAAAAAGGGACATGTTCAGATCATCCAAGTAGACCTTCAACACATTTTCCATAAATACACATACACACCCACAGAATGGGTACTGCTAGCAGTACAGCTACAGATATGCAACCACGTGTCTGTGTGGCAATGGGAAATCTAACAGGAGAAAGCCAAGGAGCAAGAAAAGCTGGATTTAAATAGAAGATAACTCCAGGTTATCACAGTGATCCACCTAACACAACTGCTTATCACCAAGCAGCAGTGAGGACAGCTTCCTCAGAGGCTGAGAAACAAAAAGCAGCCAGTGTGACTCATCCAAATACATCTCCATACACAAAGCAAGTGTCAGATATCACAAAATAAATATAGAGGCCACTCAAATTATTTTTGTTTCCATGCAGGAAGGCAGAAGAACTTTTTTTCCTGCAACAGAAGCTGGTTAGACCTTCAAATCAAGTTTCAAAATGCTTAATATATTTCCTTCTCATTAAGCACTGTAAAATGTCTCAAGTACTAGGTTCAGTCTCAAACACCCTCAGCTCTTCTTTCTGGAATTAAGGTTTAATCCTGGCAGTCTATGTAATCAAGACACATTTTTAACACAGTGGTTTGCAGCTGTGTCCTAATCATAAACAGTCACTTCCTCTGGTGATGAGGAATAGGACATGAGGAATTGGGATGAAGCTGCCTTAGAGGAAGTACATACACTGGGATTGTAAAACAGGGACGAAGCAGGGCCTGTTATGATAAGACAAGGGGCAATGTTTTTAAACTAAAGGAGGGTAGATTTAGTCTAAGACATAAAGAAGAAATTATTTACAGTAAGAGTGATGTAGCCCTCAAAGAGGTTGCCCAGAGAGGAAATGGCTGCCCCATCCCTGGAAACATTTGAGATCATGTTGGGTGGGCACCCTCACCTAGTCCCTACTCATTCAAGGCAGGTTGGACTAAATATGATCTTTAAAGGTCATTTCTAACACAAGCTATTCTATGATTCCTCTGTGATTCCAAGTTCAGACTGGATATGAAGAAAAGATTCTTCACCTATAGGGTGGTCAGTCACTAGACCAGGCTCTCCAGGGAAGTGACTACAGCACTAGCCTGACAGTGTTCAAGGAGCATGTGAATGATGCTTTAAATCATATTATTTAGTTTTAGGTAGTCCTGCAGGAGCAGGGAGTTGAGCTCAGTGATTTTTATGGGCCCCTTCCAACTTGAGAGATTCCATGATTCAGTGAATTCTCTTCTGTTCTGCTGCACATACCCACATTTTCTACCCATCTGGTTCCTTATACACTTAAAAAATGGATGCATGATTAATGTACTGTCATCTTTGAAGTGTCATCACATGCCACACATCAACCCCCTCAAAGCCATACTATTATTGAAGAATGATATTTCTTTGTTTGGTAAAGCTAGGTATTCTTTTTCCTTTTGGTTTTTGAGAGCTATAACATGTTTGGAATCATACCATTCATACTCTTTTTTACTTGCCCTTTACTAATCTAGGCTGAGTTTTGTTCTAATCATGTAAAAAAATCCCAGACTGAAATTCATATCATTACCTCATTCCAAGATCTTCAAAGTTTAGGGAAAACCCTAACATCATAAAAATCACAAGCATGGACAATAAAATTGCTACATTGTACCCAGCTGCAGAATTGGTTTTTTTAAAAATCTGAATCATTTACAGCTGTCAACCATGGTAAAAGCCATCCACATTGCTTATCCAACATACAGGTTCAGTCAGTGTCTCCAACAGCACACACGCCCAGGTGGACAAGAAAAGGAGATCCTAAGTACTTTTTCCCAAGCGCAAATGCTTCCACTATCATAACTGCGTGGAAGGATCCAACCTGGACTATCTAAAACCAGAGAGAAAGCTCCCTCACCTTGTGTAAATGATGTATCATTACTATATAAGAAGAACAGAACATTCCTGTTGCAACATTTCTAACCACCACTGCCTTCAAAACACAGCAAAACAAGAATGCAGGCTGAAAGTATCCTACACTGTATTTAGAGTTATGCAACACTATTTTTTGGAGTTGCTACATATCTACTGCCCAACCACACACATGAAAACACATTCACTTTCTGGTCTAAAAGCACAGTATAATGTAAGTGATTAGATCTAAGTGTCAACAGTTTCTTAAAATATCTGGCACAAAGAGCTCAGCTTTCAATAACCAACACACAGAGAACAAGCTCCCCATTCACTGAAGAAAGTCAGCTGGGAGAATGGTTTGCCCTCCTCAGCAAATATTTTATAAACAGGGAATTAATGTTGAATCTTAGGTCTGCCTTGAAGGAGTTCTTACTTTTAAGTCAAAGTTTAAGCATCCACTAAAATACACATCCAAAAAAGAACCAACTGAAAAATATTACTGAAAAGTGAAACAACACATACACTGCAATAATATGAACACAACAAGACCCAGGCAAATGCTGCACATTATTTGTTGTTGCTGTCCTCTAAATACATGAAAGCTAATTAAGTATCGGGGTGTTTACAGCAAGGCAGGTACAAGCCTAATATGTGTGTTTTATGCTGCAGCAGCCACTACTATTAAAAAAGTCTAATAATTAAAACAAAACAATAAAGCCATCAAAGGAGCACCAAAACATGAATATCCCAGACTGTCAAAGCCTGGGTGGCCACCCAGGGTTCTTAGGACTCATCCAGCTTGCATGCATTTTCAGGGCTGCTCCCTTGCTTGGACAACATGAGCCCAAATTCCTGCAGCTAGAAGGAAGGGAAAAAAAAAGAAAAAAAATACAAGGCCAACATTTCCAAGTTACTTGATGACCCACCCACAATCTTGTCCAACAGAAGAGAGCTGGGATGCCTGAGGACTCAGGACTCCCTGGCTCCAGTTAGCAATGAATCCCAGAGCTTGCCTTTCTCCCAGCTTGGGGAGACGGGGTGCAGTTCCAGTTGTAGGATGATCAACTTGAGGATGCTGAATGGGTCTGGGGCCTGTATGGTCATGCAGGCTGTCAACAGCCACCTAAAACCAAGGGAATTCTGTTCCAACAGAAATTTATTTGTCTCATGTCAATTTATAAAATTTCAGCTCCAGAGTTCCTACTGCTTCCTCTGGGAGATCTCACCATGATATCCCACAATCACTCACATGAATAAGACACTTATATTAATACTTGTCCCAACTCTTCTTTTGCTGTGTTTCAATACCTACAGCACCCTCTATTAGTTCTTCCAGTTAAACAGGAAAGAACAGTACCACCACATATGGGGCAGTTGGCACCTCATGCCCTTTCACCGCTGTTTCGCACCATTTCTCTGTAACAACTTACCGAGTAATTTGACTCCCCAAATTATTAAGCTGAGAATAAAAGTTTTGACAGGATTCACAGGATTAAATGATCTTCCATTTCTAAGGTCTGCCATTCTTACACAACACCGTGTCCTTTTCTGTTCATTTGCTACAGCTTCCATGTATAGCAGCAATTGTTTTGATTCATGTGAATCATTTAACATTGCAGTCCATTGACCCAAAGTTCTCTATAAAATAGAAATATGATATATATAAAAAATATATCTATAAGTCGGAAATATCCTAGAAGAAGAAAGAAGTTACACTGGTTTATGCTACACAAAGGTCCAGCTCAATTTAAGAAATAAAGGGAACTGACAAACTTTTTAACTGGAAATAGTTAAAAACACAGGACTCTTCTGACCATTAATATCATATTTATGTTGGAGAGAACACTGTTGCTTCTTAGTGAAGAGGAGGTGCATCATCTTTCCAGCTGGGCAAGCCACACAGCTGTTTCTGGTGCCAAGAGGGAGGGCTGTGTGTCAGGGCCTTTCCTGTGTGGTGTGTGTAGAGCTGATCAGCACAAGCACTGTAGCCATGACATTTCCCAGAAAAGCAGGCAATGAGTGCAATCATTTTTCTGGAAACTACATAGCCTGCCTCCAGATAAGATCTTTCCAAGACAGCAGGCATGCTCCTAAAACATGAGCTGGTTATGCCGTAAACACAAACTGGCAAAGGCTCATAGACAAATTCGGACAAGGCAGTGAGACTTCTGCTGCATGAAAACTAAACTTTCTTCCACTCTGTTACACACCAGTAGCACTGAAGAGTTAAATTCTGACTTAAATCTCCATGTGTAAGAGACCAAACTCTAGGCTTTTTTTGTTTTAAACACTCCACCTTCCCATTTGCTATGTATCACTCAGTTCTCTCTCATTTACCAATCCACTCAACTAAAACATGCATCTCTCTTCTCCTCCCATCCTGCATACTATTCTTCTGTACTTTTCTAGAAAATTTGTTAAGTGTCAGTACATTTTTGAGAACCACTGACATTAAAAAAAAAATCCTATAGGTCTGTCTATCTATCTGTGGTGTGGCAACATCAGCACAGCCACACAATCAGTCACAGTCCTCGCTTCAGGCAAGTACAGTCCAGGATGTCTGGAACAAATCTGATTGTACACATTGTGCTGTTTTTTCCATCACAGTGTGATATTCAAAATAATTATTTTGGACAATGAAGCCAAACCAACTACCATGAGCTCAAAAGTACACACAGAGATTTCTGCAGCCACAAGCTGCAGGTGTGACCAACCATGAAAAGTAAAGCAGCCTCATGTACTTGTCACATGCAAATGTTACATCCTTAACAGCCAAAAGAGTTCCACTTCACTGAGCTTGCCACAAAACCAGGCTAGCATAGGAGGATATGTGATATGCAGCCTTAACACAGAAATTAAAAGCACAGTGGAAGGAGCAATAACCAGCAGAAAAGACAGCAGTGACTGGTAGAAATCTGCAGTGGATCGGACTTGTATTAAAAGCTAGCTACACAGGAAGATGTGAAACTTTAGCTCCTTTTAAAAAAAAAAAAAAAAAAAGAAAAAGAAAAGCGCAGCAGACTAAAAGCAAAGATAAGCTCAAGTAGGCAAGACATCTAACAAGGACTTTTTTGAGGGGTAGGCAAAAAAATCCAGTATTTGTTAAAAGAGATTTGCAAAAACACTTTTCTCTGTAAATATGAAGTACCCAAACACTAATTTTTCCCCTTTACTTTATTCTCACACAATTTAAAAACTCATATAGTCCTAGGTGTCTGTGCCTCTTTATGCTTTAGAAGAACTTCTGCTTAGAAGGTCTTTACCTAACTCTTGTAGAAAAAACAAAGAAAGGGAAAGGCTGGGAACGGTGAAGAAGAAATATTTCCTTAAAGACAAGCAAAAAATCAGCGACAAGACATGGTGAAGAAAATGGTATGGCAGCAAAATATCAGGGAAAACAAATATTCATTTAGTTAAAAGAGGGTAAGTTTGAGGCTGAATTTTCACAAACTATCCAGAAAAGAAGCCTGGGACCCACAGGCACTAATTTTATACCTGCGAACACATTCATTCCCACACTTTGCAGGTGCAGCCATCCCATTCCAAAAACTGTTTCCTTTCACAGGAAAGCTGCACAGCACGTTTTTCTGGGGAAATGCAGAGCTGACAGCTGAACTTGGGGCAGAAACCCAGTGCAGCACACTGCAGATGCTGGAACATGTCCCTCCCTACAGAGTCGTGCATGCCAGACCTACCATGCAGAACACCACAGGGACCCAGCCCCGTGGGGGCACCCATACTAGGAACTGCTCTCACTTCCCAGGATTATGTCCCAGTCTGCAATAGCACGAAAGCCACTGGATACTACTAAGTACAGAGAGCCTAGCAAGATACTGAAAACTTCTTCCAGAAAAGAAAAAAGAAAACCAGAGCAAAGCACACCTTTATTCCTTCACAGGAGGTACAGTAGTATCACGTGCTAAGAAAGAGACACTGTGGGGAGCAAAATGTGACTTCAGTTTTCCCTTAGAACTGTGGGAAGGGGAGAAAAGAAAAAGGCCTTGGATTGTCTGATAATTGTGCAGAAAGCAGCATCGCACCCACATTTTCAGAAAGCCACAAAAGTGTGTGGGTTCTCTGTTTTTGGAACAAGAGCACAGTGAAAGCAAGCTTGTTTACTTTAGACACTGTACAAAGACTTTTTTTTAAAATAAATGCTTGAAAGGATGCCTCCTCTCTGAGGACTTAGCAGAAAATAAAAGGCAGATTTATGTGTCTAATCTATGCAAATATCTACTCTACAGAGCATCACAAAGACTGCTTTATATCAGACAGTATGCAGATCCCAGGTGCTTTAAATATGCCAAAAGCAAGCGCAGCATCTCCATCTGCAATGGCTGCTCACTGAGAACAGCTGGATGACTAAAAAGAGGTTGTCTAAGTAGCCTTCCATGAAAAATGCTTTTTGCTAATGTGCCAATCCCCATACTCCCACCCAAATTACTCCTGCTGTAACTGCCATTGAGTCTGAAGAGGATTTTTTGTTGCTATTTGTTTGTTTTGGGTTTTAAATTTTGTTCATCAGAAATTCTCCTAGAAATTTTCAAATTGTAGAAATAATAAAACGGTGAAAATTCCCACTGATAACTTAAGGAATTATCATGGGGTTTTAATTAATCTGTGAAAATGGAAAATATCTGTGGGATTGGGGACCATTAGAATGCCAGTGAATGGCCAGGGAGATGCTGGAGTCACTGCAATGTTGGAAGAGACAGGATTGTATCAGGGAATATATACAGATGGGAGCCTCAAGTCAAGAGAAAAGAAACAGAGTAGAAATGAAAATAAGGGGAAATAAGAGGTCTAGAGGGTAGGAAATAGCTTTCCTAGGAGAAGGCTTTATGCAAAGAGTACATTGCAATTGCACTGAAAGTAAGGCATAGCAATAATATTTCTGTCATAGTCACTACCAGAAAGAAAAAACTTGTACTCTATAACTGGTGCCTGCTTTCTGTATGTTTTCCTGGAACATCCTCAGGAAACATCCATCACAGGTCAGGAAACATGACTGCCCTGAGTAGCCCCAGCATTTGCATTCAAAACCACAAAATGAACAAGACTGACAAAGTCCTGCAGGTGCTTCTTACCCTGTCCTAGTGATAAACTTCATCTAATGAGAAAAAAAAAAACCCACTAATATTTTCATCTTTAAGCAAGTGTCAGTTTTGTAGCAAGGAAGGAAAGAACTACAAGCCAGAGTCCGATCTGACCTAATAAAACAATTAATGTGCTCCCCAGGGTACTCTTCACCTCATCTTTTCTTGCAGGTCTCAGAGGTTGGCTTCAAAAAGCTTAAGAGCTAAATAAACTGCTCTGGCAAGCTTGTCTTTTCATTTTCTTTACACGGGCTCTCATATTATCAGAAACACCTCTTACAAATTAACTACAGGCATCCCAACATGAAGACATGGCAGCACTTGTGTTTATATGACACATGCCTGCAGCTCTACAGGTCCTAAATAACCAGCTACATGGCCAGCTCAGGTAACCCATTCACCCATTCAGCACCAATCCACAATGGATTATGGGGACATTTGGGCACAAACTGAAATACACAGCACTCCTTCTAAACATAACCCCCCCTTCTTTATTGCCAGGGTGACTGAACAGATTTCTCAGAGTAAGAGTGGAATCTCTCCTTCCATGAATATATTCCATACCCAATGGGAAATGATCCTAGAGCAATCTCCTCTAGTTGACCTTGCTTGGAGCAGACGATCTCCAGAGATATCTTCCAACCTCAACCATTCTGCAACTGCTGCTTGCATTTCATTTCAGTAAATCATCTGGCCTTCCCACACTGTGACACCGTGTGAGGGACAGCACTGCCTTCTCACTACACTGCTACTCCACTCCTCTCCCAGCATGTCACATGTGGACAGATTTCCATGGAGTCTGTCCAGCCCCGGGACACAGTGCTCAGAGCAGCGTTACTCACCCTTACTTCTGCCTCCACACTTGGCCTGTCAATACGGGAGGTTACCAGAGAAACCACGAAGAGCTCCTGACCACTACCAACACCTGCAGGCTGTAAAAATCCAGGGGCCTGGAGGCATAATTAGCATTTTTTACTTCCAGCAGTAATGATAAGATGTAAAGGAGTTATAATTTTATAAATACTGTCCTGATGGTATCAGGATTCTTCTTGTTGGTCCCAACCACCAAACAATAGCCAAACACAAAATGGTTCACATGTTGTTTTGAAGAGATCTTTCAGATGATCTTTCAAATAAAATTATTAAGGAACACTACCTCAGAGTCAGTGACCAATACCCTAAGTAATGCTCCTCTCAACCAACAGAGCCTAAAAGACCTGCATCATTTTCCCTTTTTGCAATGACAGTATGTGATGCATAGGAGGTTGAAGTCACTGGAAACAGGAAGGAATATTCAGTTTGGCGACAAATTTCTCAAAACCAGCTATCAAGTCTATAATCCTACAGATCAGAGGCAGAGTAAACCAGCTCAGGAAACCAACTCCCTAGTTTTTGAATACTTGTGCATTATGTCAGTGTTTGCTGAAGCATTCTCAGAAGACTTCATCATCTTCAAGGAATATTAATCAACCCTGGAAACCCTGGAGTCTGCAATTAACTAAAAGCTTGCTGCTAAGAGATGGGTTTCACCTCCAACTCCAAACACAGCCAGGCAAGTTCAAGGCTGGAGGTGTTTCCACTTAGAGAAGGTTACAAAGGTGACAGGTTCACTGCTGGCAGTACTGTCACCACCTCTGCATCTTTGGCCTTTGGTGGTGGTTGTGTTTTGGGGTTGGGTTTGTTTGCGGTGGTTCTGCAGCCTCCCAGAAGAGGACAAAGTGTCTCATCACAAGTTCTGCATTTCAGGCAGATTTGTCATTTGTACCTAAATATAAGTCAAATACATAGGCACTGAGTGGGCGAGTCCAGTGCCTGCCTCAACATCACATGTAATCATATCGTGATCAAGCCTAATCCCAGCAGCAGCCAGTATCAAAATAAAAACAAATGTTGAATCAATTTACCAAGAGCCAAAAAAACCTCCTATAAGCCCAAATCCATCTGTGCATCTAATCAGGTTTTAAACTAAGCCTTTCTCTGCCAGTTGTTTCAGAAGAGTCCTCCAGGTCCCCACCATTGCCTCAAACATGAATCTACCCATTGCAGAGTTGAAGGTTTGCTGCCATCACACCATCTACAGTGCAGTAATTCCACTCCATGAAACAAGCTAACAAATATTAACAGGCTATTCTATATCTGAAATCCTCTAGTAAACTGCTGGCTTTGCTATACACCTTTAAAGAAACATAAAAGGCACTTATAAGACTCTGCAGCTTATGCTATCAATCACTTCAGGAAGAAAAATAATTCAGCAGCCACTCCAATTGAGAGTGCTGTGAAGTTCAGTTGTCACTGAAATGCTTTGTTATTACCAGCCTGGGCAGAATGAGCAAATATACCTCTGCAGGTGAGCTATGAATGAGCAATCAGCACTGCGGGCTGCAGCTTGAAGAGATTATAGCATCCAAGTAGCTACAATGCTTCCTTGCACACAACCAGGCCAGGATTGGGCTGACAAATTGAGCAACACAACACTTCAGACATTCCATCTGCACGTTAAAATAATTCTGAAGGAAAAGGTACTGAGGCTTCCCTCTCCCAGCGTGTACAAAGCAGGAACACACATATAGAGACAAGCATCAGTGTTTGGTCTGTTCTCAGAGAAGCTGAAGTTTTATGATGCTTTTATCCCACTCTTTGGCAAGAATTCAGCACACACAGTAGTCAAGGGATGGCTTGACAGCTGCCATTTCAAGACACAACTTTTCACATCCTACCAACGCCAACTCTCCAAGTCAGTGTCAAATAAAGATCCTTTAAAATACACAGTCTGCAACATAAAAAATTACTTCATATCTTGCAAGCCCTCTAGAATTAAGGCCATTCTTTCTTCACTATTTTTACATATTTTCCTAGCTATTATGACCATGTGGTGAATTCCAGGTTTTTAGCAACAGCAGGTTTTTTTCAGTGGCAAGGCTTCTGCCTTCACCCACTTATTCCAGGCTTTACCTTTAGTTGTGCTGATACAATTTTGCAGAGACTAGACAAATGAAATAATTTTTGTTAAAAAGAAAACAATTCCACCCCTTTTTAGGTGAGGTGCGCTTTTTTCTCCTCACTCTCTTTTTTGTATTATTAGATTTCAATACAGCACAGATGTGCAAAAACCACACAGTGATGTGGTTTACAAAAATAGCCCCTCAAAACAGTTGTATTGTTACAACTGCAGCACAGGGCTGTGAATAAAAGAGTAATTCCCACTGAAGTTGTTTGCAAAGGTACGCCCTGATTGTAATTAAAGGACTAATGCCCTCTTTAACAGTTTTAATCTTTTTGTGAAGCATAAGGGAAAATTAAGAGTGGGATGAGCAAAACCTGGGGGAAAACTGTCAAAGTTCACTTTCACCAAAGCACACGTAGGCTTAAGAATTATAAGCTAAAACTCTTATATAGAGTTCCTTTATCTGTGACTTCCTTTTTATCAGTAGAAATTTACAGAAGAAAAACCATGGTCACCATGGTGCTTTTTAAAATTTATGTCAAATTTCTAATCATACAACTATTACTCCCAGTTTTCCCCTGCAGTTGGTCATGGACAATCATTCATGTTTGTTTTTTTTTCTTCCCTCCCAAGCAGACATAATCAGTGGTGACTTCTCCCATTTTTTCCCATCTGGGCAATCATCAGGAAAGGAAATAACCTGAGCAAATACTGAATGCTAGAAACAGAGCAGCTGTTTCTCTGGGATGCTCTGTCACAGTCCCATTCTCTCCCAGCTCTAGCACAGTACTGTGAACAGAGGGAATCACATACCTTGTTACCTCCTGCTGCAGTCGGGAAACACTGGGCACGTAGAACATCACCCCAAAGAAAAGCAAAGGCTCATTGGCAAATTTGTCCAGCTGCTTCTTCAGAGGCTTTTCCAGTTCAACCCAGCGGTCTTGCTGGCTCTTGCTGAGGAACCAAAGGCCGAAGTAGTGAGTCTAGATAAAGAAACAGTGAGTGTCAGTTCACCTTTGCCAGCTAAACCACTTACACAATGTCACAAATGCACGTACGAACAGATGGCATTGTGTACATTTTCCCATATGCAAAATCAGAGTAATTTCTTTTTTACTGCCGTTTTTTGTCAGACCTTTTGAAGACATTGACAAATTAATACCGCAATATACTTCACAGAGCACTATCTGCCTCCTACTGTCTCTCCCAAATGCATATCAAAGAGCTCTACCTGACATTGTGGCACAGGTGACATAAATGATTTACAGAAAGTGCCTGAGTCTTTATTTTCTTAAAGAACACCTGTGCTTTGTGAACAGACAGCAAACACTAAGTCTGAATTAAAGTGCAAAAGCTTCATGAGACTTTGGATCAGGCCCACTGCACACAAAAGACAAGGACTCTTCCAACTAGAAAAAGAAAGAATGCAAACCCATATGCATATGTCAAAATATATCTACCAATACCAGAACGATTTACCCAACACAGAATTGTTTACTCTCCTTTTTTTTAATGCACACACAAGGTTTTATGATGGACAAGTATACACTTAGAATGTGCATATCACACACAAGTTGTTTGCTCTAGGCTCTAGAGAAATACCAGGTTGGAAACCTCAGCTGTTTCCTGCCCAGTGCAAATCTCAATGGCTGTAGCAGCTACTGCATGAGCCACATGGGATAGCTGCTGGTGAAGAGGAATTAACACAGAACAGTGCTCAGAACTAGAGCTACAAAGCGGCAATAAAGCAGCTGAAGGAATAGCCAATCCATCCTGAAGGATTTTATTGAAAAGCATTTAAACATCAAGTATTATGACTACAGATCTGAAGAAAAAGTGAAAAACATTCTAGGAGACAAATTGCAGATGTTAGACTTCGCAGAATCCACCATGAACACCCTGTTTCATGCTGGTATGGATGTTTCTATAAAAACCATTGCACACACCATGACTTAGCACACAACACTGTGTAATACAAGTAATACAATACCAAAAATTTTAAATGTTTACAAATGGCAACAAGCCAGCAGGGGAAACACTGCTCCAGCTACTTTATAGCTGAGGGTATGGAAGAGACAAGCATGCAAAACTCTGAATGGGAGCACAGGTATACTTACTTTAGGGTCTCATAACATACATATTTTCAATGTCCAGACTAGCATTTAACTAAGGTGATAACTAATTCAACTTGATTCCTCAATTCAGCCTGACAAATAGCTTGAGCACTGCTTAGACTGGTACAGTGAAGCAAACTTGTTCTTTTGTAGTATTTCCTCCTAGAAATTAAAGTTATCTTCAATAAATCAGTCAATCAATCTATCTATCTAGGGCACAAATAAATCAAGTCAGCATCTCCCACAGGATAAACTTCAAACAAAACTAGCCTCACACATGGTCCCTGATATATTTCTACTCTCCCTTTGTAGTCACCAGTGGATAAAAAGTTCTTTCTGATGAGTTCACCGTGGTACTAATTAGATTAAAATGAAGGTGGGAGGGATAATGGAGGCATCAGAGAAAAGGAATTAATGTGAAGGCAGAAAAAAGCAGTGATTTTACCACCTCTTAAGGGGAACCCTTTAACACACTTGGAAATCTGCAGAGCAGCTCATCCTCAGCAAGAAACAGTATGGAGATGCAAAAACAGAGCTTCCATACAACTTGAAAAAGTAAACATTCACAACACCTAGAAGCCAAATTCGAAGTGTGAAGTACTTGTAAATCATCTAGCAACAAAGAAGATTCAGACTCTGAAGTCTAAAAGAGGTATTCAAGGAATTAAGGTATTGCAATTAAACAGCTCGAATGAGCACAGTCCCTTCCCTTTAAGTGGGGGCTGGGAGACAGCACAAGTTTAGATTTGCTACAGTAGAAAGGTTCTTCAAGTACCAAATCCAGAAGAAATTCCAAGGAACAGGAAGTAAATGAAATACAGTGTTGAAGCTTCTAGATTACAGCAGGTATTGTGGAGCAAACACAGCAGCACGCATTTTGCACAACTAAAAGACAATTTTCTGGAAAGCAGCCTGGAGAGGATCAAGATATTGCAACTGAAGCACAGGAACTGATTGCAGAGCAGAGCTCATGTCAGATTCATGATAGAGAGACAATCCCCACAGTTATTTGAACATCAGCTCCCTCTTGCCAACAACTTTACCTCTTGAAAAGGTAATGTGTTTTTTAAGAACCCACAGTAGAGGACTTCTGTAGCCACTACCGTGCATGCCTGAAGAGACCCTCCCCCTAGGAATATCAGTAATCCCCAAAAAGGGACAGAAGAAAGTGGGACTGGAAATGGCTGGACCATCAAGTTCAACATGCTATGTGAAGGCATTTGGGTCTCCAGAAGGAGAGTCATGCCATGCTCTCCAGTCCACAAAGCACCCCAAAAATTAGTTGAGGTTATAAAAAAATGGGATCTTCGATCTATAAGCAGCTGATTGAAAACTAGGTTGATTTCAAAAACTGGTCTATTTGTCCATCTGCATAAAGTGAACCACTGACTTCACTCTGATTTCCATGGAATCAATATCAACTGTCAGAGTCATCAGGCTCTGAAGTAACACATATTGACCTTGAGGTTTTAAAATTTGCCTTACCTACCACACATGGCTTCATATGTGGTACAGGGAAACTGGTTTACACTCCTCTAGGAGCTGTGGTCCTTTGCTAAAGCAGCAAACAAGAACCAGAGCACTTGGGTGCCCTAATGAAATGGTGATTCTCACCATTAGTGAGTCAGAACGCTGGACATACAAAAACTGCACTGAGAAGTCTTGAAATAGGTGCCATTATAGTTGCCAGTTCAGAAGGCAACATATTTGGTTTGGATTGGCCTTAGCCATCCTCCCAAGTCCAGAACTACCCCTGCCCTTAGGCTGGGCCAAACAAGTAGAATTGTCAACTTCAGGAGATGACAGAAAATTACTAAACCAGCAAATGTCATTCTAAAAGATTCATCAAGACCAGCTCAGTGTTTGTTAAAGCATTTGGTTAAGCAGCCAACTAAATATTTATCCTTGAGAAAGAGACGAAGTTCCAGCTTCTCCAGGCAGAAAACATTAAGCCCTGCTATCCCAGGGCACTTGAACAGAGGGGAAGGTGCCATTTACAGCAGCCAATTATTCACAGAAAGTCTTTCGTCCAAGCATTCTCTGAACGCCATCTCAACTTTGCTGGCAAAGCAAACCACACTTGGGAGGCAGCCTGGATGCAAAACCCCAGGTTTCAGTTGTGCCCTAAAAGAAAGGGACACCTTCTGGGGTGCTAAAGTTAAGGTCAGAACAGCAGCAAAAGGCCACCTCTGCAAAGAGGACAGCATCTGCCTGTGGTGCCCAGCTCACCAACCTCCTACTTTGGTTTGGGGCTTATAGGATCACAGTGATGGACGTACCACTGTGAAATTTAGCTCACAACAATAATTTTGGTTGGAAAGAACCTTCTTGCTCTCTCTCCCACTTACAATACATAATACCACCTTTGAACATGTTAACATTTTAGAAAGTGAATTAAAAAGAACAAAAAGGAGAAGGAAACATGAAGACTCCCAACAGATTTGTGCAGATTATTCTGCTACTTCAAGCAGGTTCACTTAGTCTGGACATGGAATGGAAAAATGTCATTATATTGGGAAAAAAATTCTTTTCTCATCTGTGCATATACATACAAGATTATAAAATGACTTTTTTGACCTTCTCTTTCCTCTCCTTCCTCCCATCTTCTCGTCTTTACCTTTTACATAATGCTGGAATAAGAGCTCATTTTACTGGAACTGGTAACTGTTCAAGTAGAAGACCTGATGCTTTGTCAAGAGCTTTGCTGAAAAGGATAAAACCAGATTTTACAGTAGTTACATGGCTCCACTTTCTACTGACCTATTCCTGAACCCTGAGTCAGTCAGGCAGGGAGTTGCATTCCCCAGAGATCAAATAGAAATATGCATAATCCATTAGATACTGTTTTTCAGTCATGTGTGGTACGATCAACAGCCCCTCACAACAAGGCATAATCTCAGAGAGTTTTGCTTTTTAGCAGGAAGGATTTGGAGAGTTTTTTGTTTATTTCTAAGAAATTGGATTGAGTGAGAGACATGGATGCATTCCTAACTTGAAGATAAAAGTTGTAGTACACCTGGGATTTATCTGAACATAAGACCAAACTGAGGTATTACCTGAGACTGCACAGAGGAGACAAATAGGATTTTAGCACTGTTCTGTTATCATGGAATTTAATGAAGGTTGGCTTATCCTTACTTGTACATCACAGTTTGCAAATCAGGATTTCTAAGAAAAGGCACATGCCAGCTGCAGTGTTTGCTGGATTCAGGGAATTTTAAAAGTCTCTCTCTGATATGAATGCTTGCAAGGATTTTTGCCTCAGTATACTTAACAGGCTCCTCTACTCAGCTATCCAGTTGCAAAAATCTTGTAGAAATTTGAGCTTTGTGAAAATATTTTTGACCGTTCTGTAGAATTTGTCAGGACAGTGAGTTCAAAAACTATGGCAAACCTAGAGACGAAAGGGGACAGTCATCAATTTACTTCATCATCCTCACAAACAGTGGCGGGAAGACTACAGGGGCAGAAGAAGAATTGGATTTGGGGTCTGAAAGAAAGAACAGCACCAGGCACCTCCAAGCTTGCTAGCTCCAATTATTCCTCATCCAAGGAGCAAAAGAGGATACAGGGAGACCCTCTCAGAGTTGAAAGAGGTAGGTAATTCTCTCCTAAAAAAATCCCCAAAACACCCACTTCTGTCAAAAAAATGCAGTACTGTTGAAATCTGAACTTTACAAAACCAGTTCAACGTTGCCAAAACCTTGTTTAGAAAAAAAAAGAAGAGAGGGTGTTGAAAGAAGGGGAATGCGTTCCAACAACATCAAAGCATTCTCCTCTATGTTGTTAAAATATTTTTTTATCTTGAAACACAAACTTTTCATGCTGACATATTTCTTTTTGCATGACAGAAATAATTTTGAAAATTAAAAAACCCAAAGCAATAGAAAACCCCCATAGAACTGAACACTGACCAAAACAGCTTCCTTTGCTACTCTACTGTCTAATTTCATTTCTTTGGAAAATTTTGGAACTTCAGGCTTTGTTCCAAAGTGGAACAAAACATGTTCTGAAATCACAAAATGCTTTGTGGAAAAGAACCCACTGACAGAGCTATTGCTTGCAAATGCAGGTGGACCTCCAGAGAGAATCAGGAGGCCCCTGAGAGAGAGACCTCCAGAGAGAATCAGGAGCAGACTTCTGCTGCACCAACTAGATAAGCTCACAAGGAACATGAGGAGAACCACTTCATTCATTTCACTGCTTTCTGCATTGGAAGGAAAGAAAGAAGTTAGGTTCTTCCCTAAGGACACCCTAGGGCATCACCAGCAGAAAGAAAAAAGAAGGGAAAAATTAATTATTCATAAATCTTCATCTGTGTAAGTAAAGGGGGGGAGATGATTTTACTAAAATCCACATTCAAACAAACAAACAAACAAAACCAACTAAAAAAAAAAACCCCAAAAATCCACCCAAGTATGAAAAACACTAGGCAATATTCCCTCTGCCCTGTTCCTGCCTGTACATTCTCCAGCCTATTCTGGACACAGATGTAGAGTGGGGTTCTTCTCCCATTCTTTATCATTATTAAAAAAGAACAAAAAAGAATTTTTGTTTAGTTTTCAGATATTGTGGTTATTCGCATGCTACCTTCCAGCTGCCCCCCACTACCATGTGACAATTGCATAAGACACTGCAAAATTTTTCATTTCCCAGCTGTGGTTACAGAAAGTATCAGCCAGATGATAACACAGCAATTTCCAGCCAATGGTTTTCAAAAGTCTATATGATGATTTGCAAAAGTCTAGAAATATGTAGGATACATGTAGTGAGCCCACAGGGGTAAGAAAAGTCAGTTCATTTGTGCCATGCACATTGGAGAGGTATTTCTATAAAAGATTCAGCGCTGAAACACTAAACTCTATCCCAAGAAGCAGAAAATAAAGGATTTCAATCTGGAATAAAGACTGGTTTCTTCAACCTTTCTAGAAGTATTTGGAATGTAAAAGAAAACTTTCAGGATTTCAGATGTGAAATATTAAACAAAACAAAGAGAAGAAAAACCCACCATCCTCAGGCTGTTCCTAGTCAAACACAACTGTTAGTTGTTACTGTTGCCTACTTCAGTTTTATAGTAACAAGAGTATTTGTATGGAGGAGGATGTTTAAAAGCTGGTAGTCGCAAGAGTCACAGCACAACTCAGCCCATCAGTGCTGGTGAAACCAGGGTTACATTCAGGAAAAAAATTACCGTAACTTGTCCTTTGGCATCCCGGCTCAAAAAAAGTAACACTCATGGCTTTCTAAGAAAAGAAATTTCGTGTTACAAAGAGCTCTCAAAGCTATGATGGATGAGCAACAGCCCAAAGCCCCGAGTGCCGTTCCGCCGTCAGTTTTCATGCAATCAGAGTATGTTTGTCCAAGCTCCAGCTGCTGATCATATCTGGCCAGCCCCGAGAACAACATGACTCAAACGCACAGACTGCCTGAGCTAAAAATGTGTCCAATTATCCAGTGACAGATGGGCTTTCCCGGGCTACCCTTACCTCGCGTAATTCCAGCCTCTGAGCGACAGCTTCCAGGCACTCCTGCCCCGTGCTCTCCACGGACAGGGTGCACTCGATCACGTTGCTGTCGAGCAGACGGATCCTGGTCACAAAGCAGTTCTTGCTCAGGACGTTGTAGCGCCGGGTCCGCCGCAGTTTCAGCCCGAAAGGCATGGCTGCAGGCCTGCAGGGTCGCCCCTTCCCCGGGCTCTTCCCACAGCTATCAGCACACTTGTCCACTCGCCTCCAAGGTTCCTTCAGCTGGAACTGCTCTCCTCCAGAAATGGAGGTAGCTGTCCATTCCTGGGGCAAGCTTCAAGGGACTCCTGCAAAATACACGCAAGTAAGTAGACTGAAGTGTGGAACAAGATGCTCCTCGTGTTCAGTGGGAAAGAAAAAAAGGTTAAGAGTCACATTTAAAACCATAAAGTAAACACCTTCACACACAGGATTGAGAGGCACTTACTACATATTCCAAATGAATATCTTATACAACAAATCTTCCAAAATACTGTTTTGGCGCTGAATTTAAAGCACGGATTTAATTGCAAAGCCCTTCTTTGAGAGGCTCAGTACAAACAGCAACTCTACGGGCACTTATCCAGAGGTGCTAACTCTCCCACCATTACCCCCACCGCAGGGGTCTATAACATAATCTCCCGAGTTTTCATGCCCTCGGGCCAGGTTTGAAAACTAGTTTTAAAAGCTAAGGAATAGAAGCATTGAAAAGAGGTGCGATCTTGAAAGAAGAAAGGCTGGCTGCACTCCGCAGGAAATGCAGGCACTCAGCACCTCGGAAAAAAATCAAACCTAAAATATGCATGTGAAAAGCAAGAAGCATCCGAGCCATTTCAGAGGAGCCTCCTCTGAGGCAATCCCTCGCATTTTGCTGGCTTCCAGCTCTAAAGCAATTCCGCAATTCGCCCTTCTGGGGGGAATGAGCAACGGCAGGAACGCGGCTGCCAGAGACCAGGGCAACACCCCGTGGGAGGAAGAGAACACATATTCTAGATATCGTTTCTAACTAGTACTCTTAAAATTTATGACACATGTAACTGCTGAACCAAATCACAAAGTAGACAGAAGAACTAGAGATACAGAAGCAATGACACTTAAGCAGTTATGATCCTCACCTGCAAGAACCACTTCTTTTAAAGCGAAACAAACCAAAAATGTTTAGTTAAGAGCAGGTTCAAGCTAAACTAAAAGAAACCATTTGCACTGGCACAATCAGCTCTAAAATGACACTTTCCATGTGCTGAGAGGAATTAAGCAAATACCAAATTACTTGCTACCAGGTCTTCCTGGTTTTGTTTGAATATTCTGGAGCAAAAAAAGTAGAGGAACACTAATGGTGGCATTTAAGAGTCCATTTCTCTTAACCAATAGTACTGAAAATGAAAAACTAGATCCCATTTCCTTACTTCTTAAGAGAAGCAAGGGAAGGCACTGTCAGCAGAGTATGCATCACCTGAATGCATCAGCTGAGTGTGACATTTCAAACAGATATTATATTGCCCACGTGTATCCCTTGACACAGAACTGCATGAATCAGTTATTTTCACTTTTTACTGAATGTAGTTGCTATGGAGATTATTAAAAGCTGCCCGATTGACTACAGTGGTTATCATCACACTAGAAAAATAACTATTACATTTTTACATGAAGTGTATTTTCCAAAGCCAGTATAACTTGACATTTATTAGGCAGTTAGAGCAACACAAACAAAACAAATCAAAAAACCCTCATACAAACAGAAAACCACTGGTTAGGTGTGTGACTAGCCTAGTAGTCTACCAGCATCACCAGAGAAAAGCCTAGGGACTGAAAAGGAGCACTTCTACTTGACTGAAATGCAAACAAACCTATCTAATTAGCTGCTGTGGTTTAATCTCCCATTATTAGCTTTCATGGGTACAGGAATAATGCATTGTTTTTACATAATTGCATGAGAGAGCTGCATACCTTGCATCACTCTAACATCAGAAGCCATCAAAGACATAGGAACACATCCTCACAACAATCTGATGAGGCAGGGACATGTTACCCAAGACTCACAGAAAAGGAATTGAAAGTCACCAGTTTGTCCAACAGTGCTCAGGAGAATGGCTGCAAAGCTTGTACTAAACCATGCAGGACCAGATACGGCTTTAACCCCTGGCCAATTACTCACCAGCTACCTTGCTGACCAACCTGTCTGAAACTACGGCCTGAATCTGAAAAGTGGGAAGAATGAAAGGAAATTACAGAGAGGGAAGGGTGTGGAGGACTGCATCTTATCAAGAATAGCATTTTTGTTCAGTCTCTGGCTTCGCAGATTATTTTCAGCTGGACACATGCAGAGTTTTAGCTAGCCAATTCAATTTAAAAAAATACTTTTATCTTTCACTACAGTTAGTTGCACACATTTCCTTGCAGAGCATGAGCCATTCTCTGTGCAATAATTGTACAGTTAGCAATAGCCTAAGGATGAATTCAATGCTAGTTAAAGAGCCCCAAGTGTTTGGCCTTACTGATTAGGTTCAGCTACAGCTGGACAAGCCATCCCAGAAGGTGTGTGTGCAAACATGCTATTCTGGAAGGAACCCATCAGCTCCTGTATACCAGAAATGTCAACATGGATTGGACATTAATTGCTCTAAGCTGTATCACACACTCAGGTAAACAAGGCCAGTATTTCCCCTGCTTTTCAAAAGCAGAAAATGAACAGGAGTTTTCCCTTAATTCTGCTAGGGGCAATCAGCCAGCACCATTTTCTCAAGGTGCAGATGTACAAATGGGTTAATGGATGCACTTTGTGTAATACTGACTGGGTTACTTTTGTATTTAACTTAAATATGTATATGAATGCCCAATGACATCTCTCTCACATGAAAGGTCACACAAACTAGTTTCCAGTTAAAGAATTAAATGGCATGACAAGGCTGGAAACACTTACACCAGCTCTGATTGGCTTGCCTTGTAAAAACTATTAATTCTCAAATCAATGCAGGTGTCTGAGTTTTCTGTTTGCACATATTCTGGATGTCTGACCAACTTCTCACTGGGTTTTCTGTTAAGATTACCAAGTAAGATCTCAAAGACCAGCTACCTAAAAGTAAATTAGGTTCTTCAATGTTTGCATCATCTGAAAAGCAACAGGATCATTCATTTTTGCTCACGCTTAGTTTGTAGATGACTGAAAAAAAGATGCCATTGAGAGACAGAAATGTTTTGATCTTCCAAATGAAGGATTATTCCATTACAGGATCTCCTTTCCCCATTTAAAGGTTGCCTGGGAGAAGCAATGTCCCTAACAAAGTCATCCCAACTGTGCAGGTATTCACAACACTCCCCTCCTCAAACTCACACTTCCACTTAAAACAAAACCAAACCAGTGAAACTAATGGAAACCTATAAACAGCTTATCAGATAACCATGAACTTGTTCTAATGTTAACAAAGGATTTCTATTGAGTGTATTTCAGGTGTGAAAGGGAGATAAACATATTTTAAACTGACATTTTCTATTAAAAATTTATTTTTCTGCAGAGAAATTACACTGGGCTCCTTTGGGTACTTTTTCTTTTTTCCTTTCTGTTTATCAATTGCTCTTTGCAAGTTAAGCTCATTCTAAGAAGTATGCTGAATTAAACAAGGTTCTTAGTTAAAGCATAAGCTTTGGAATTTAAACAGTCTGCTAAGTGCAAATTCCTTATGTTTAAAGTACGTACTCTGTAGGTCTACAAAACACAAAATCTTAAAAGTCTTTTAACCATTTCTCAGAAAACAGCTACTAAAAAAAAAAGTATCGTAAATGCAATTTCATCAGTAGGAAGACAAAGAGATACAATATCTTTGTGGATTCTTGGTAAAACTTGACATTCCCTTACTTCATTGGACCAAGAAAAAACTGGACAAGACAGCTCCTTTGCTACCACAGACATTTGAATCAGACTTTTTATGGTATTTACTTGAAAAAAAAAATGGATAAAGTCAATGCTGTGGAATGGGGAAGACCAAAAATGGGAAAACAGAATAAAGAATGAAAACAAATTTCAAATTCGACTCAGAATAAAAGTAAACCTTTAATCCACAATCTCATGCCAAGCACAACACAAGTTCTCCTAAGAGCCTTCACTAGCAAACAGGTTAAAGAAAACCATATACATCTCAGCTCAAGACACTCTTACCTATCTCTTTCTCTTCGTGTGACTGAAGAGAAACATCTCTATTTGCCTGCAAGCCTTACAGCACACTGTCTGTGCAAAGGCAGCAGACATGGATCTCTCCAACACTATTTGATTCCTCCACAGCATCACTGCACGTTGCAAGGGGGGACAGAAGGAGCCCTTGATCATTCTTGCAAAAGATCGTTCTCTGTATAGAACGGGTTTCAAGAGGTACCATTCCCCCACTGTTCAATCATAGAATATTGCTGTTCATATACCAAAAGGCAGGGGGGAAAAAAAAGGCATAACTCATACAACCAAGAATATCTTGCAAGAACAGTTCTGGGGACCAAACAAACATCTTCAAGATGACACAGTTATAATGGTTTAGGGATGAAGAGGCGAATCCATTAGTGCTGCCTACTAGTGACATTAGCAACTACCCTTCTTCACTGGCCAGTCCTGCATGAAGAACTAGATCAGATTGCTACTGTGATACACAGCATAGAATTGCTTCTGATTTTTAAGAAACCTTTGTTAGTTTCTGCATAGAATAGAAACTTTCCCTATGAATTTAAATTACCTGATGCAGATAAAAAATTATACTTTTCCAAACCAGTAATTTTCTTGTTGTTGTTTTGGGGTTTTTAATGTGACATTACAGTGAAACCAGGTCAAACCACTACTACACAAAAAGCTAATGAAGTAATATTTTACACATTTTCCAAACCTAAAACCAAAAGAAGTCGGGAATACAAAAAATCTTCCTTAGTTCTCCCAAAGTCAGCGGGGGCTGGCAAGATTTTTGTTTGTCAGTAATTTTAAAAGATGGAGTGAAGGGATCAAGGGAAGCCGAGCTGCTTGGTGTTTCATGAGGAAGAGGCCATACGGCAGAAGCTGCTTTGTGAGGTGAAGGGCACTGCTCCAGTCACTGGGCATTCTCTCGCTTTCTTAAATTTATTTGAAGACCAGAAGTGAAGAAAAGCTTATAAATAATTAAGGCCAATATAATTCTCAGGACATTTCCAAGTAGGTGACTCTCTGCTGTATTACAGACAACAGGTATAGACTGTACTACATTCAAAGGAGCATAAAAAAAAGTAAATATCATCTGATACGAAATGCACTTAAAGCAGAACATTTTCTTTCACTTTGTTTGCTTTTGTACGTAATTTCTGAAACTCCAGGAAGAAAGCAATTATGTCAAACTGCAGCCTGTGTTTAACAACAGCACCTGGCAGGCCTCCAGCATTCCTGGCACTACAGGAGCAGCAGCACACCTAAGGGAAGTATGTAACCCTGGGCTGGGCAGAGACCGCAGCACGGCATGGCAGCTGCAAGTGAGTGCCGGCCTGCAGTTTGAGGGAAGAGTAAAAATAACAGTGCATGGGAGACGAGGTCTGAAATAATCCATCTCCATCTAGTTAAGTCTAGAAGAGGAGATCTCTCTCCCTTGTGAAACAGCTTTCTCTCCCTTGAGTGCTCTCATGGGAGAATTTAATGCAGGTAGAGCACAGCAAGGAACATTTCTGTGCTTAAAAAGGTGCCTGTATCCCACCCAGTTATGGATGGAAATCCTGTACAGCCTGGTAAACTCTCAGGAGTCTCTGGACAGATGAAAAGGGGTTTTAACCCTTACATAATAACAAGTCTTCTGTTGCAAGGCCACTGTCTTCAACTACTTGTTTATACAGTCCCTGGCGGGACAAAGGCCTCATCTTCAGGCATTCAAATCTCCTTAAAAATTCTTGCAGGCAAGAATTTAAATATTTACCTAATCCAAACAGTAACAGAACTATTAACATTCTCACTTCTACATTCTGGAAAAGGAGTCAAATTACAATTTTGTTTAATTTTTATAACTAATACTCTACACAGAACTTTTAGATTCTGTAAGCATCTGGAGATCCCATACCTGTGTGCATGAACAGATGCCAAGGATTCTCTACGACACTGACCTCAGAAGACAACTACTACTGTTACTACTACTGTGAGTCATCAAACAATACAACAGTGGACAAACATAAAAAAAAAAAAAAAAAAAAAAAAAAAAAAAANCCCCTCAGTTAGCATTTCTAATTTCCCAGTCCAATCACAGCTTTCCCTTTTCCAGAAAACTTGCATTCTCCATCAGATCCACCTCTGCTGTAACAGATCTCTTTTGATCTGTGTGTTTTCACTGTCTCCAACTTGGGTCAGCTTCTGGTTTGAGTAGTCCCAACAACACATCTAGAGAGGTTGAAATAAAGTTAAAATAACAACTTCAATTCAAATCAGTTAGAATTCTGCCATTTCCTCTTCTTTGTGGCAGTGCCCAAGAGAGTACATACTCAATAATTCTGAAGCACACAGAGATGAGTACATGCACCACTTGTTATTCCCTCCTTGTCTCCCCTGCTAAAGTACCACACTTTTAGTGGAAACACACCTTTTTTTGTGCATCCACAGAACTATGCAGTTTTGTGGGTACAAATCTGCCAGGCAGAACCTAAGTCCTCTTCTGTGACAAGGACCACATGTACCAAGTATTTCTATGGGTTCTAGTAAGTCTGTGTCCAACAAAGTTTCCATCGCAGACAAGATGTGAACTTCCTAAACTGCAAATCAGCACCTTATCCATTACTTCCTTACTTATCACTGCAGAATACCCACAGCAATTACACAGGTCTTTGTTAGGTGACTACTGATGGAAAGCTCTTTTTGAGGTAGTCTAAGCATTCATGTTAGGAGTAACATCTGCATAAACTGACATGCCTACATGATGCTTGCATTGCCATTGTGATCAGTTTTAATCCACATCATATCAGTAATGAAGGTGGATTTACCACTTTTCTTGTAGAACTTTGTGTTCTAAAGTTAAAAAAATATAACAAAAACAACCTACCAAATCGAAATGCCAGACTCCAGTCTTTTTCCCTTCCAAACAGGAAATGCTGCCTGCCAGGTGTCTGCAGCAGCTCCACCTCTCTGCCATGGCAGGGTTTAGGTCTGCAGGGTACAGCAGGTAACCATTTACAACCCTCTCACACCTTGGCTATGTTACTGCAAGACCTCAAATTAGATACAGCCAAGAGCCTGGATGGCACCTGTCCAAGGATGCAGTTTTGTGCCTGAGGCAATCTCATTTAAGAGCTCACTTCTGCCAGGGATGGAGAGAGGTCCTGGTCTCTTCTTCCTCCCTTAATTCCAGAGCACATTACAACTTGTCCTGTGCCAGTTCTGGAAACCTGCTGGAACCTCCTCCCGGTTTAGCCACTTCACCCTCCTAACTTAGTAAGAGAATAAATATGAGCCTTTTCAGCTTGGTTAGTGAGTTTAGATAGCTCATAGCAGAACCCAGAGTGAGTAGCTCATCTGGCAGAGGGAAGAAAAGAAACACACAGCTCCGAGAAGGAAAAATAAGAGCAATTCTGCCTTAATTGACAGCAGTTGGTCAGGTTTGGAGAGCAGTTTGTGAAATCACAGCCCAAGGAAGGCTCCTAGTCTCAGCAAACAACGGAGCTCTCCAGAACACGTTCCCATGATTCCTGTATTACAAAGCTATGTTGGAATCAAAGGTGCTTTAATTGAAATAACCAGGTGATTCAAATTGCACTGGTTTTTTTGGTTCCCTCCCCCCTCCAAAATAGAGCATTCTGTAATTGAATGTCTATAAGAGGAGTTAATATTGCAACATCTCTATGTGTTATGTTTTATGGATGGGAAAAGTCATTCAGAAGAGGAGAAGAAAGACCAAGACCAGCACTCTGGTATTCTGGCACAGCTTTCTTTTAGACCTGGTACAACAACTGGTCTGTAAGTGCCACCCTTCAGAAAAGGCACAAGGTCCTGCAGCCCAAATTTTCACTGAGCATTTCCCAGCAATCAAAGATCAGGAAAACCTAACCATTATTGTAAGGGCCAACTATTTAAAATCCATTATAACCAAGTGACTTAAAAATGTCCAAGAATATTTGACAGGATTCTTCACTTTTGTCCCTATTTTACCCCTACTGGCTACAATCAGTAGCAACATAGTATTGGTGCCATTCACTTTTCCTCCTAGTTAGTTAGCTTTCTAAAGTTTTTTGACTCCTTCAGACTTGTTGGAGCTACAGTGATGTTTAAGAGGTTACATTTCCTGCTAAATGTGATTGATGGGCACGCAAAAACATTACAAAAACAATGAATGATACGCTTAGTAAAAACCACCGAAAAACTTCTTACAGCACGTTTCATTATTCTCTCATGTTACAAAGAAAGACATGAGTAAAACCAAGAAGTTCTAAACACAGGATAACATGAAGAGTAGAATCAACAGCTCTAACAGATCCAAGTATCAGACGGGGTAAAATTATATACCCCAGAGCATTCTCACTAGTTAAACATCCACTAGCATAGACTGATGCAAGTTAGTCTTAAATACTGCAATAAAAAACTTAATTAAAAAGACACAAATGTTCAAACATCACCTATCTTGCTTTAATGAAAAAATATCTATCCTCAAGAGGTGGCTGCAGTTTCACTTCTGTACTGGGATTTTGCAATGGAGCAATTACAAGAGAGCACTTGGAGATTAGGAAGCAAATAGCCACACTGCTCATGAGACTGAAAGATCTGTCTGGAGTGCATTACATGGTTCTGGTGTCAGATGGAAACTGGAAGCTGCCTACCTGGACTCACACAATGCTGTTGTCAGCAGAGATCCTGCTGGGAAGGTGTGTTACTGCAGCAAAATATGGTCTGATGCATTTAATTAAGGTGTGATATTTCTGCTCCTTCCTTTCTTCTGATTTTAAAAGGGCTTATGCAAATGAATTTTTAGAATTTCTGCTTAGTGGTAATGCTTGCGTACCTTCCATTCTTCTTCATTTTTTAAAAATATCCATCTATCTGTAGATCAAAGATTGTAAAGTCTTGCAAATAAACAGAAACTGAGAAAGCCTGGGTTATAACAACAGATTTCCAAAATGTATCATATTACCTCCAACTCTTGTAAAAGTCAAAAAGGTATTTGTTTCACATAAGAAGGTTGCAACATACACGGATTCCTTGGTCCACCAGGAAAGAAAATGTTTTCTTAATAAGTACCACTGGGAGAGAGGGTGAAGATCAAAAAGAAACGCTGAATTTGCAAGATCTCAAATGTTAACAGTGTGGTGGCCACTCTAAACTGCCAACCTGCCCTTCTCCTTGCAGGAACAAAATCCACTCCCGCTCCCACTGATGTCAGTGACAAGACTGGCACCAAATGAAGCAAGACCTATGCCTGCAGACTTGCAATGAGAATAAAACTTTGTTCAGTTTCTTGACGTTTAGAACAATGGTCTACTCTCCTGGAGAGGCTCAATTAGTCCCATTCAGTATTAGGTAATGAACAGATACTGCAATGGAAGAGAAGTGGCTGCAGGTAAGCAAGGAGAGCCAAGAGTGATAGGGTGAAGAAAAAAAGAGGGGGAGAGAAAGAAGAAAAATAAAGTTAAAAAAGGCATGCACACTGTCAATCCCAAACCACAACCAGGCACATTTAGTTACACAAGTAGATACTTCACACAAGATCATAATATGAACTTCTGAATTTGCACAGAAAAAAGCCTCTCCGCTACTTAATGCATTAAAAAATCAATGCTACAAAATGCTGAAAAAATTCCTTCAAGTTGTATCAAAGGAGGATTATATTGTGGGCACATGCATGAAGAAAGCAAATCTGTTATCTTTACTGAATATAGGCCCTGATGTAAATCACACAGCCATAGCCTGTTAATAACTGCATTTGTTTCAACAGCAAAATACCCCATCTGAAATAGAGAATAGCTGCCGGAAATGAGCTAATGGTACTTTTATTTCTGTATTAAAGGATTATTTTCCAGTGCCCACTGTGTGGGCTTAAACACTAGACTGAAACAGTCAAAATACTTAGAAGTAAGATTTATGGCTAAAAAGGGGGAGGCTAGGGGGGAACCTTCTTTGAAGTGATTGACTTCTTTGACCGGTGTCTCAGAATTACAAGACTACAAAAGAACCCCTCCCTGTGAGCAGCCCCCTGCATTCTTCCTTCATCTCTGTGGCAGATCATATTGATAAACAAGATTTGAAAACAATTACCTGGGAATCACAGCGCTGGATAGCACATAGAAACTGAGATACTATGAACAACAAATGTTTTTCTATTTTCTAATAGTTTTTAACAGAAAAACGCTTATACCTCAAATGCTACTTCAGACATCAACATTAATCCTTCAAGACTACTGTGTTTTTCAAAAGATTTGAAATGAGCTTGAGAGAAAAGTCAGGAATTTACTTCCACAGCATTCCAAAAGTGTTGCTGATTATGTTGATAGAGGAAGAAATTGTACCAACTGGAACCCCATATTCTTTCATTATACAAAAAAAAAAAAATTTCCTTTTTTGGTTGCAGCAGTGCTATAATAGATTGGTTTAGACTGGCTGCTTATTTTCTTTAACATATTATTTGTCATTCATTCTACTCAAGAGAAGAGTTTTGCACTGAAGGCTAGTAAAACTGTACAAGTTTTGGAGTGCAAAATACATGCTGCAGCTTTATACACAAACCCACTGTAATAAATTCTGAAAACTATGGCATGCCATTCTTTGTTCACCTTTCTAAACAGTACTTTGATAATCACTTTACAACCTTTCATCATAAGTCTGGACAAAATACTCACCCTTTAACACATGGTGATAGCTTTATTTGGAATCATATCTGAGGTTATCAGCTTTTAATGAGATTATAGCCTGATTCTTCTTAACCACCCCTGTTAGAGAAAGTAGTTGCTTTGTAACACTTCAGAGTGAGAAACTGCTTGGCAGAAAATTTTTCTTCATCATGAGGTGAAAAGAAATTCTTCTTTAAAATGAACCATCTCTATTTCTTGCTCAGATTAATCCATCTTTATGTTAACATTTTAGCATACGATTGGAACAATAAAGGTCAAAAGTGGCTTGTACGCTTGTGAACCTCTGCAGCTCCTGTAATAGACTTTGCATATTAAAATAAAGAGTTTGTTTATTAAAATGGAGAGAGACAAAACCCATCAAAATAGAACATTAACATTTTCTTGTTTTGCTGTTCTTTCCAAGCAATTCAGCCTTGAAACACAGGAGTTAGTCTCACTTTTAGTTCTCAAATGAAAAGCAGCAAGGTTAGTCTAAATTTAATTTACACGATTTATTAAAATAGCCTGGATCTAAGCAAAACTTGCACAAAATCAAAACACCTTCTATGCAACCACAGGTAGGTGTATTTATTGTATGTTCATATCAAAGTGGCACAAAAAGGCCTTTGATCCAGTGGATCCACTGCAGTAGCCATTGAAGTTCTGCAGGCAAAGAAAAATACTATATATAGGTTATGTAAGTTTATTTTCTTCTAAGTACAAAACCTAAACACTAAAAGAGAAGAAGGTGGAGTAAAATAAATAATAATTAAACAGTGTCTCTGTCTGCATCAGGTTATCTTATTTGTTATCACATAACTGGACTCACAGAAGTCTAAGATGATGAGGTATCCCTAAGACTTACACTCAGTTTAACTGCAACACAGAGAGTAGCAAGCGAAGAAACAAGGAACAAAAATAAAAAGAGGAGAAAGCTCATATGGTACAGCCCTCCCTGTAATCCTAGTTAGCAAGTTGGAAGCATTTCATTTCTCTGACTTGAAGCCTGATATTCAGATTCCTTTGTGGCTTAATGTGGACATGGTCTACAGATTGCACTCATGTCTTAAAGGAGCTAAATAATTTAGCACAGCAAGCCCACAAACTGCAAGAGGGATAGCAAGAAACCTTACATTCCCATCCACTTTGAAGAAAAAGGAAATTAAATTTCTCAATTCCTAATTCTGTTGCAAAGCAGGCAGTGCTGTGTGGATGTAGTGACTGCCTTTACCTAAAGTAGAGTCTGTCCTTGGCAGTTGTGAAGACACTCAAGCCTCCTGAAGTGCTGGTAAGTGTGGCCACCTCTCCTGGGAAATCAAACAACCTGTACCAACACAGTGTGGGGGTGAGACAAGTCTCCAACTTCAGCCTTTCTAAAACCAGTGCAGAGTGGCAACAGACTGAATAGAAATGAAATAGCAAAGATGTGACACCAGTGTGCATTTCATTCAACAATTTACCACAAAGACAAGTCCGTGCTAACACGAATTCCTATAATCATGGAAGAGAAAGTTGCTGTATGTGATGAAAAAAAAAAATGGAGAAGACCAAACCAGGCCTCATGCTGTCTCACAGCAACATCTACTGCACAAGAGACACCAGTGTCAGTGGGAAGGCAAAGGGAAATGCTCCCCACCAAGTGGCCACAGATCTGCAATTCCACCCAAGCTACTTATTTATTGCTGCTAAAGTTCAGCATTCCCAGTTGCAGATGCGAAATTCTGGGTCAAACTTGCCAAGAATTAACTAGTCTGCCTTTTTAATAAAATGATTAGCTGTGCTTTTGAAAGAGTTACTAAGGACCAAAGGGTCATAGGGTAATTATTTACAGAATGGATGCCAGAGTTGAAGTGACAGATAAAACCATTACAAGGATCATGCAGAGTAAGGAATGAGAGATTCCTGCAATTTATTGTCTATCACTGTGAAGTGTGACTCTGAGATAGCACCAGCACTGCTCTTTCCTCTTCACAGTGATAGACTATGACTCAAGACCTTTAATTCTCCATTTCCAACTTCATAATGGATCTATTCCAGAAGGTAAAAAAGGTGAAATCAAGCTCTCTACACAGTACATACACATCATGAAGAAGTGATGTTGCCTTGCTTTGGTTTGGAAGGTAACCAGCCCAATTGTGACAGAAATGAAGTGTTCCCTTTCAGCTAAATAAAAGCTGTGGTTGCAGTACAAGCCACTGCCTTCAGCATAACCTGCCCTTCTGGGAGGGTGACTGGAGGCAGCACAGTTCAGCCATGACTCTCTAAGAGGGAACAGGATCACTGGAAAAGAGTTTTAAGAATCCTTGTGAAAGACAGAACAGCTCATATCTTCCCCAGCCACTCCCCCACTGCAGAATACAGGACACTCAGTCCAGAAGCATTTTCAGTGCCTAAATATAACACAGGCATTCACATAGCATAAATAGGAGAATCCTTCTGAAGGGCTGTCTTCAAAACAACCTCCATTTGTCAGTAGGACTAGAGTCCAAAGTCATGTACTGGCATGTCAAATTCTGGATATCCTCCTAAGAAAAATGAATTTATTTTTATTATACCTGTCTATTTTTATAAAGTTTCTGGAAACAAGAAACATTGACTGTGCTTAATTAATACTCATACACCTCCATGTTTCTCTTTGGACACAAGCCGAGAATATTTGATGGAATATGATCATATTCTTATGGTATTTCATAACATCAGTTTTCACTGGCAGCCATTATGTACCCCAAATGAAGCTGCTAGATTTTTTCAGTATTTTTCTTAAGCTTTGATATATAAACTTGTTAAAGTAAAAAATAGCTGACCCTTAATATTACAGTTCATGCCAAAAATAATATGAAGCTATTAGAATCACAAAACCTAGAATTCAATTAGAAAATAAATGCTGCAAAATATCCAAGCATAAGCATTATGATTATAGCAAGAAAGAGTAAGCAAAAAAGTGTAGTTTTGAAGAAAAGCTAACCTGCTACTCGTGATGGACAAATTTCAAAATCCTTTGTTTCTATCTCTAAACACTCAGTAAACCAAGCATTTTAACTGGCAATGGGATGTATGTACTGGCAGATATATGTCATCTGACAGTGACAAGGACAGCACCAAGTAGATTTTTATAGATCTACTACCAGTAGATTTTTTCACAAGGGAAATTCAAAAAATAAACTAGTAGAGCCAAAAGACCAAGTTCATATTGCTGGAACCTTCTTCAGGTCAGTGGGATATATAACTAAGACTCAAATAGCACCCCCCTCACTACTATGACTTATGAAAGTACTCAGTCTGACACTAGGGAAAAAACCCAGACACTATTTATTTAGATAATTTTAAGTTAGAATGATAATTTCATTTTTACAGGGAGTAAGAAACATCACTTTGGCATAAAGTGGAGAGAGACTAGGGAGAAAAAGAAAAAAGATTGGCAAAGATAAGCAAAGAACATAGAGAAAACATTTTTTCAGTGCAGATAAGAAAGGACAAAAAAAACTTTCCAGCTGTTGGCCAATTTATTTAAGTTTTAAAAGTGTTCTGAAGAAGTAAAACAGTGAAGGGCATGAATTTTATATAACATACAAAATTCAGAAGACCACACTTCTTCTAAACTCCTTTGCCTATTCAGACTGCACTTTTTCCCACTGCAATCAAAGTTCATTTTTTTTTTTTTTTTTTGAGAGCCAGTAAAAAGCAACTCTAACTCATCTAACTTGTGTTCCAAACATAAAAAAAATTGCACCAAAATCTGGGTCTCATATTACTGATCAAAAAGAAATCTAGAAACCACCCAAGTCTAAATTATGTTTTAGCTCCTTCAGTAGAGAGGTCCAACATAACTATTCACCACCCATTCTCAAGAGTCATGCTCATCCTTTTATGTGCATTAAGACAACAGATGAGAGCAATTGAACAATTTCATGAAAATAAGTTCACATTTGCATATTGTTATCATCTTGTACCTCGCAGATGTGAGAATTATACATTTTTCTCATCTGTACACAAACATCACAACAGTTTCAAAAAGTCAGAAAGATGAATTATCCCATTCTGGAATCAAACCTGCCTGCAACCCTAGACATCAACTAGGCCTCCCAGTTTCTCCCAGTTTAGCTTTTCCTCAGAACAGTCTTTGTGCATCTTAAGGGGTTCTAGAAAACAAAATTAACTACTTTCATAGACAAGAAAACTAGTAACATACTACATAATTTTCTTCCACTACTACAGCTACCTGTGGAATCTTAAGAAATTGCCAATGAGACAAGTTTATCTGTGATCTTGAGAAAAGAAGGGAGAGGCTGAAACAAGGACACTTAAATTGAATAATGGTCCACACAGCTGAGGAGGTTTAAACACCTTCTTTCAACTGGAGAAAGAAGACAGGAACTATATAAAAGCTCTCAAGTGGTATAAAAACTATGTGTCTTAGCTATATCCCATTTATAGTTAGCTTCCCTTCACAGAGTGGTACCCTGAATACCACACAATGAAAACAGAGGAAGAGTCTGGCTATAGACATCAGTCTAAAAGTGCTTTTATAAGTATTATTTTTCTTCTACAGAACTAAGAGTGAAATACCCCACATGACATTTTATTCTCCTGTAAATGAAGGATACAACATGCAGACTTCCTGTAGTGAAACACACTTTCCTTTTCCATGTGCAATTTAAACTGGCAAGTTTAAACAGAGAAAAATATTAGATGTATCCATGGATATCTAATTTTAGAAAGACAAACAATTCTCCTGCTCCAGCACCAGGGGGGAAAATGGTAAGAAAAAAATAGTTATTACAAGTCTTACGGCAAGGAGCTATGACAATACGTGGCGCGCACAGAACATGGTAAGAACTGGGTTGGGCCAACGAGGAAAAACAAAGCTTTTGTGAGCCCTGCATCTATCATGGACAGGCTACAGTTAAAGCCATCACGTCTTACTGCCATCTTGATACAATACTTTTTCTCCAGTGGAAAAGCTTTGGGAAGGTTGATGCCTTTAGAGCTTTGTGGCCATTGTCAAGTCCTGTGTCACGTTAGCAAGCACAGAGACTGGCATTATGATGGTTCCAGAAAAGCAACTGTAATATCTGCTTGTAATTTATACACTCTATTTTCCAAAGTTGCTGTGGTTTAGGCTTACAGACTTTGGCCACAACTCTTCAGAAACTCAACTGGGCTCAATTTTTCTTCCCATAATCTCAAGAATATAGAGATGGAAAGATAGATAGTTTTATTGCATGCAAGCACATATTCATCACATACTATAGTTTGTGCTACTACAAAACAGTAAAAGCCGGTGTGTGAAATGCAAAGAAATATAAAGAAAAATATTTATATTCATACAGAACCAGTGTGCTTTAATGAAGAAGCAAAACAACAAAGGCAAGTGTCTAAAAAGAGAAAATGAGTAAAACCCCTGGATGGTATGGGTCCTGGAGCAAAAGGCCAGACTCCTTAAAAATGGAGCGCCAGTGCTGGAAAATTCATGCTAAAACCAAGATATGGCAAAGTCCCTGTATTTACCTTAGGTATCTGCTAAAGATAGCACCAAGGTACAACTCACTAGTTTCCAGTACCAGAAAAAATTATTCCTCATAATTACAAACTACGTAATTAGCAAGTGAGCTAGCTAGCTAGTTTCAATTATGAATAAGCACTGTAATTCAGATATACCTTCAGGTTGTATGATGCAATTTATAAAACACTTTCATTCTTTAAATATACTGTTAACTAGGATCCATGAAAATAAATATTGCTATCTCACCTTCAGAATTGAAGCTTGCCTTGCATTTCTGATTTTTTTTTGTCCAGAATTATTGGACAGAAGTTTACCAGTCTTCAAGGCATACTGAATCTTATTTAAACTTTCCAGGTCATCTGAGCTTAAAAATTGCATTTGCATTCTGTCTCCAGCTCTTGCTCGTAGAAACTCCCTGCATGACTGTACCAATCAGAAATCAAATTTACAATCTTGGGATGATCCTAAATGCTTGGTTTTGTTTGTTAACAACATCATTAACAGAAGGCAAAAGAATATTATGCAGAAGGACAGAGAAATAAAAAATAATTGAATTATCATGATGTCAAAAGTATGACGGGGCTTGTGACTTTCTAAAGATGAAGACAAAAAAAATTCACTGCTCAAACTGAGACATCGAAAATGCTAAATCCTAAGAAATATATCTCTGTGGCCTTAAATACAATAAAATATTGTCCAGAAATGCACCTCTTGTTCAATCCAATTTGCAATTCAATTATCTCGGTTAAAAAAACAAACATTAAAATACAAGTAGCTAAAATTAACCTCATTGTTCATTAATACTAAACTTTACGTAGATGGTCTAAGGACAAAGTAACCACCCAAGGCCAACAGAAAAAAAAAAAAAAAAAAAAGGCCAAAAAAAAAAAAAAAAATGAATTTTTTAAAG
>VYXD01015595.1:1865415-1899285 GCA_013397195.1 Hylia prasina
ACCCAAAGGCCAACAGAAAAAAAAAAAAAAAAAAAAGGCCATAAAAAAAAGTAACAATGCATTTTTTAAAGGGCAGTTTTGAAATTTACTATGAAGTCTAGAAATAGACACTGAACAATAACAGTTACAAATTTAGCTTGCCAAATTACCATTGCATTGCATAAATCCAGCAAGTTATGCTGGATCCCATGCAGGGCACTAGCATCCCCACCTCAAAGTCCTACTAAGTCTTTTTAAAATACAGACCAACTGATCTCCCTCCTTTAACTCCCTCTGCGGTAAGTGCCTGACTCAATTTTCTGTTTCCTTATTTTTTAGCACACAGGACAACACTGGAATATTTAGACTACTTACAATGTTCAGAATGTTTTTGAAATAGCCAAAATAACCCAAACAAAATTAATCAAGACAAAACAGTGATACACAACATATTTCCCTCTTTTTAAACCTTGATTTTTACTCCAAATTTTATCTGCTTAAGGTTTACCAGCCAGACTTCCTCCCCCTGCTCCAGCCACTCAGGCACTGTGAAGAGGCTGAATCTCTCTCACAGCAGCCAGCCAGGAATTCCCTAATTTCCGACCCAAGCAGTGACCCATGCTGAGCCAGAGGTGCCCTGACAACCAGGTATTCCTTGCTTCCCACTCCCTGTGCTGAGCAAACCTCGACACAAATCCTTCTTTTCAAACAATATGACTTGAAGACAAACCAAACAAACATTTCTAAAAATTCCCATAACCTGTCCATGGATGCACACACAGACAAAAAAACCCCAGCTATAACATTGCATAGGAAGCCAGAACCCTGTTCGTGTGTTCAGGACCTGACAGAGTGGTTTGAAACACAGTCCCTTTGATACAGCTCATGAGTTTAGAAGTGGAGGGACCGTATCCTATTAAAAATAACAGGAAGTTGGCCACAGCAATAAATCTAAAGCTTTGGCTGCTGCAATTTCTTATCTTCCATGAGCAGCTGGTGGTGTTAAAAAAAAAAAAAAAAAAAAATGCAACTTTTCCTTCTTAGAAAAAGAAAACAAACAAACAACTTAAAAATGACCCCCAAACTGCACCTGCCACTTGGTGATAGCTTGCATCAGTCAGTTGACAGCCTTGGAAGACCTAGATCCCCAAGATCTTTTCCTGTCACACCAGGATACTGACTGTTTATGGCTGCCTCCAGGCAAAACCACGTCACTGAGAAAGAAAAGATGGCGCACTAAGGTTGACAAGTCCCAAGGAACTTCATCAGATGCTTTGGCACTCCTGACAGTACTTTTGTCCTGCAATTTCTGCCTCCAAGTGATCTCTCTGTCTTCTCAGATGGCATTTTTCTCTTTACCTACTGAAACAAATTAAGATCCAAGATGACAGCAGCTGCTTCTAATGGCTTACCAACACTTAAAACGGACTGCATCAGGCAGTATTATTTCTGCAATTTCAGCCAGAGAAGAAGCTTCTGCTGGGCTGGGAAAAAAAAAAAAAAGGATGAAGGGCAGGGAAGAGGTAGCCAAGGCTCTTCCTCGAATGGAATAAAATACATACGTCAGAGGATTTCATTCAACTGGCAGAGACTACACTCAGCTTTTTGCCAGCATAACTGTGTCTGCTGTGGGTATGAGTTGTTTTCCCACTCATAAAAGGAAGAGCTTTGCCAAGAAAACTTTAAAGACTAAGATCAACAACATGGGTGTGGGGTTCGGTGTGTTTTCAGTACACATGAGTGAAGTTAACTATGGTCCAGTTTCCTGCCAATCTAATCCACACATCGTGTAGTGCCAGTATTTTCTTTGTTTCTTATTCTGATTAGGTCCTGCAAGTTTTTCTGGAGCAGACTATTCAGACAGACAATTCTCCTCTGAAGCATGTGGGTTTTTTTTCAAAATCCCAGTGTAAGATCCCAAAGGTGGGAAAAACTTAAGGGCAAAGTGGTTCAATACAAAGGGCAGATGTCTACTTTAAGAGCTAAAAGCATTTCTAAAACATGTATATTTTGCCTACATTTAGACAACCACAACATGCTAGTTGAATGAGATACAATGGAAAAATGAAACCACTGCACTTACTAAAAAAACCCCAATCATCAACAACAACAACAAAAAAAATTCTTCTAGCCCTAGAGACTTAAAAACCAGAAGATGAACCTCCTTGCATTAGGACTAATTATAGCAGAATAGTTACAACATGTTCGGAGATCACCTCACCTGTGAGTATGTGCCAAAACTAGGGCTTAGTTCTCTCCTGCTCCCCTGGAGGAAGGTGGGAGGGAAGTAAGTTCCAGTTCGGATACTGCAAGACCCCATGAACTATCTCCCCTTGAAAAAAAGAATGTATATAAGAAAACAGATTGAAAAAAACTTCTTTTCCCTTGCATACACTAACTCTGTAAAGCTGTTTCTTTGGCTGGAAAAGTGTTAGAGCTGGGCCTGCCGTGTGCACCTTCTCATCTGTTATCCGATTTTGAATTTCAACTAGCTCCTGATCCCAAGCATGAGAAAGGCTCCACATATTTTTCAGCAGCCTCCAAGTACAAAAGGTTGTGAGCCAAGAAGTTCCATTCCTTGATATTACTGCTTGATAGTCTCTTCTCTAACACCAAAAAACCTAACATTGGCAAACATAAGAAAACTAACATTGGCAAGGAATTACTGGGCCACCAAAATTACTTTCCACTAGAAGGGAGACTTAGTGGTATGGAATTTCTTCATGCTTGAGGGCTAGCTCTTGCCAACACTAACCCATCTGTCATACATTGTTTTATATCTGCTTTGATTTCTTTTTTTTTTCCCCAGCAAAAAAAAGAAATGCGCATCAGAAATGTTACAGACCACCAGATTTGTTTTGTATATTATCAAAGCTAAACATTCAAGCATTTTATGGAGATTAAGATATTAGAGTCCGAGAGTTTTTATTCTTCTCTGTGCAAGGCTCTCTCTTTCAATCAATTTAAAAAGTGAAGTTCAAGGTATGTTGTTAATTCCTGAGGGGAAATGATACATAACCCACATGCACAAAGAACTTGGCTTGCAGGCGGTTGTTTTTACAGCATGGAATCTGTTTCAATCTATGTTTGTTTAACAAGATGCAAGTCTAACAATGGCAATTTACTAAAAGCTTGTGCACTAAGTATGTACAATACCAGAAACAATGGTCATAAGTCCTTCCAAAGATACAAAAGCATCCACAAAACTATCAAAACACAAGCACTGCCCTGGATTAGTTGTTTCAAAACCCGACATTCCAAACAGCTTCATCATTTCAATAATCCATCTATAAACATTTAACTAATTTTGGACTCCTGTTTTGCATTCCAGCAATGAGTTACTGCCAGTCGATCCAACACAAAATTTCACTATTTGTATTCTCACTGATTTTTTTTTTTGAGCCATAGTATCATTACTATTTGCTCAGACAACTTCTGCAACAGTAAATAATGGCTTAAGTATTGAACTATGAACCAATCATTCAAACAGCTATTTACTATTAAGGTCCTCAATCTATATTTAAGCACTTGAATAACCAGCTGCTTGTACAACTGATGGCCAGTGACCACACAGCTGCAGAAGGCAAGGTGGCACTCTGCCTCTCCAGCAAGCCTGTTTGTCAGTGCTCAGGCCCAACCTGCATCTTGCAGCATACAACCATAATCACATTTTGAAATGATTCATTATTTATAATGTTGTTTGAGGCTTACTAGATGATATTCTGTTCTCCCTGAGAACCCAACAGAGCTAAATGAATCTTTGTGATGAACAACAACCTGTGCCTTTAACTATTGCATCAGATGGTTAAAGCTTCTTCAGTGTGCGCTCCCAACACCTGTTTCACAGAACGTATCTCACCGTGATTTATACCTGCTTACTGTCTGCACCAGCAGACTGAATCTTTCTTTGTCATGGTGAACATGTGGACCGTAAAAAAATTTTGGTTCAACATTCGCATTTTGCTCCTGGACACAGTTTTATGTCAAGATAGCACAGAAACTTCTAAGTGGGCAGGTCACTTCACTAGAAAAGAATCAAGCAGAAAACAACCAGGTGTAGCAATTCCCCTGGAGCCTTAGAAAACAATTAACAACAACGTTTACAAAGGGCATTAAAAACATTAGAAATGCTTGCTTGGCAACAACAAACAATGCACAAACCTGTCCCTGAGGACAACTGGGGAGTGGGCTGCCGACAGCAATATTGAGCAAGGTCTGTAAACTATGGGTATTTAAAGTGCACTTCTTACTACCTTAAAAAATAAAGTGTTTCACGTTTCAGACACATTTGGTCTTAGTTAACTGCGGCAATCAGTAAACCATCATTCAATCACACATAGTTGGAGGGTGACTCACCAGATATCAGGTGTTTAATTTGCATGTTCCCCAAGTAACAACTAGCTGCTGATATTTTTTTCTCCCCTGCATCCAAACACTGTGCACAAATGATCACAGTAGTGGGAGACTTGCATCAGAGGATTAATATCATTAGGAGAGATATGCAATGCCATAACCACTCTGAATCTTGTAATAAATGAGATAAACTGCAAGTTGTATCTGTAAAGAAAGTAATTAGGGGAATGGGATTTCCAAAATTCTCTAAAAACTGCTTTTTTTGATAGTGTTCTACTTCCCAATTCTTCACTACAATGCAGGTACCATCATTATTTTATTTCTTTAAAGAAATATAAATTCAATGGTGCTACCTATTTGGAGTAGACCTGGCATTTTAATTTAGCACATTTAGAAACAATAAAAAGTCATACACGTCATGTTTTTCCCTTACTGGCAGGTGTCAATGTATTCAGCACTCACAGAGCATCTGGTTAGCAAGATGTGGCTGCCTTCAAGTTTTGGAATTCCTTTCAGTGTTTCTCTAAAAGAGAATTGTTTTGATTCCCAAGTTGGTCTAGGTGGTATCCCACAGTTGTCCAACTCTGCCTTTCAAGATAGCTGCTGCTATTGTTCCAGAGGGCCAAGCAAACAGGCTTTTCAGAGCAAGCCATCACTCCTGGAGATGGTCTACCTAAGGAAGTTCACAACATCTAAATCTCTGATAACCACTGACAGGAGAGTTTCTATAAATCTACTTCTCCAGTGTGTCAGGCTAGAGCTTTGAAGTCTCATGCAGCTGCTGGGCTGGCAGCACCAGGTGAAAGACCTCCCCATAACTCAAGAGTGCTGATCCTAAAACTGCAACAAACAGTCTTCGGGTTGGCTTGGACTGGAGAGCCTGATCCTACGGCTAGCAAAACATCAGAGCTTGTATGAAGAAACACACTGAAAACACTTGTCAGCAACACAAGGAGGCAAGCAGAGCAATTCCCATCAGAAGAGAATAAAGCAGCTTGTGCACTGCCTCATGTGCCCAGCAGACCGCTGAGAACCACAGAATCATTAAGGTTGGAAAAGATCTCCAAGCATCAAATACAATCTTCAACTGAACACTACCATGTCAGGTCAGGAAGTGCCATGTCAAGATGTTTTCCACTTCCAGGGACGTTGACTCTACCAATTCCCTGGCCTGCCCATCCCAATGCTTACCTGGCCTTTCAGTGAGGAATTTTTTCCTGATGTTCAATCTGAACTTCCCCTGGTCCAGCTTGAGGCCATTTCTACTGGCTACTTCGCACAGGCGATAAGTCAATGCAATTCATCATGTAACCAATTACGTAAAACAGTTTCTTTATCCTTCAATAGGAAAGAGTACATGTAGATATACTTGTAGAGAGGTTAGCTGACAACAAAGCATTGCAGACTAAAGCCAGGCTTTTTTTCCAAAATATTTTACAAGGGAATTATAAGGGTGTCCTCGACCTTTTGCAAAGTAACACCAATTTTTCTGCAAATCGTATAAAAAGCACTGACATTGGATGCACCTGAAGCACTGTGTTTCTGCAAAATTCAGGCAATTTAATATAAAAATGATCCTTTTACAAAAAAAGCTGCATTTTTAGCAGTTTAGTACAATGAGAAAAGAAATGCCAGTACACATCTCAGTCTCTACAATTTAATCCTTTTTACTTGCACTGAATCTTCATCTACTATGTACTGTTATCAGGAATCACATTTGGCAGCTACTAAACCAATTTAGAAAAGAAAAAGGGAAGCATTTATTTTCACCTTTTGGGGGTGACGCTTCAAGGAAAGACTTAATGAGTGTAACTTGAGTAATACCTTGGAGTACACAAAAAAAATACTTTGCAGAATTCAGGTGACAGGGAGAATAAACCATCACCATCATTACTATTAACCCTTTATTACAGATAAAATGACCAAGAGGTATAAGAAAATAAGCTGCTAAAGTTTCTTAATAAACCCAACCAGAGAAATCAACACTCCTCAATGCTTTGGAGAATTCCTTTGTTTAATCCAATCTAGAAGTGAAATTATCCTTTTGGAAGTGCAGAAAAAAAGCTGTGCAGAGAAAGTGACTGTATCACTATGATTAAGGAAATCCTCTTCCTCCAGATGGGTTTCCCCACCACAACACTACAAATTCAACAAGCCACATTTGGTCCAAGTCTTTAACAGCTATACATTTTAGGCCTTTTAGCCAGCAAATATAAAATTGCTCTTAAGCTACCAAGGAAAGAGTGTCACCATTCCAGGAAATGCTCCAGAAATAAATCTCAAGGAATGAAAAATTAGAAGTAACCTACAACTATGTATTACAGTCCTACATTATTTAAAGAAACAAATACATTAAGTCACTTGGATAAATATTTTTCAACAAAAAGCCAGACAAAGCACCAAAAAATGTTTTCATTCAGCCCAACAGTAAAAATATAGTTTTCAATTGGTTGATAAGGCATATATTTCAAATACTGCACCTTTTTATTTTTGCTTGTGCTCTAAACCAATAGAAAGTATTTCCTCAGTGTAAATCTTTCCTTCAAATAGTTAAAATTGATTATATGCAAAGTCTAATTAACAAAAACTGGCTACCTTTTCTGTCAGCCTTAGCAATATGAAGAACAAGAAAAAGGTGCTAAAAGCAGAGATGCCTGAGGAAGAGTAGCTTTAGATACAAAGGTGACTTCTGGTGAGAAAGCAAAATCTAGCAAAGGGGCAAAGAGACTGCACCAAAGGAAGAGGTTTTTACAGCTCTTCTACCCAGACATGTCAAATTCACACACAAATAATGCATTTTTAAATGCTAAAATAGATTTTTGGAAGATAACGCTGAAATCCTTCAAAAAGGTATTTTACAGTAGAACCTTCTGCTACAACATGCTCCTCTTACACTGGCATTACCCGGTTTCTTTACATGGTGCAAATGACTGGAGCCTTAATGCACATTGCCGAAGAGTATTGAAGCAAAATATTGACCTCAGCTAATAATGCACAACATCCAAATCACAAAACTGCACATACACCTAGCACAAATCTTGAACAGTGATGCACTTCAAAAGCCCAACCCTGGGGCTGATGAATGCACTCAACACACCAAAATACTGAAGTAATCTATTTTTCTGTATGCACGTGCAGTACAGACAGGGTCTTAAACTCATAGTGGTGTTTGGTTTCATAACATATGCCCTTCCTTATCAAATGTCATTTGTATTGCCATCCCTGCATCTGTTTCCACAGATGTCATCCCATGTAATGGAGCATATGGGCTTAAGCTGACATTGTTTGCAAACAGGAAGAGCTTTTGGCAAGAGGAATTGAACATAAAGTGTTCTGCGGGCTGCCTCCCCTAACCCATCTTTGGTTGGCTCCTCTGCTCAGCTGAAACTGGTCAGCTACTTTCTGAGAGGGCAGAGTGCCAACCTAACAGATGGGCAGAAGTAAAGTCATGCCAAAGAACCAGAATGTGCATCTAATTTGATAATTAGGGGCTGAATTTCCCCTTAGAAATATTGCAATGGCAGTGCACACAAAGTTTTCAAGCTTAAGGGTAAAAGAATATGCTTCAGCCTATCCAGTTGAGGGTTAATTCTGAAAATAACAAAAAAAAAAAAACCCAAAAAAACCAACAACAGAAGTGAGCCGTTGAGGAGGGAGGCAACCAGCCATTGGCTCCTATCATTCAGGATTTGTATTCTTCAAGGAGAGAAGAAATGAGAGAAGGGGAGGAAAGACACAGCAAGATTAAGCCTTTATCCTGAAATAGCTCTCCATGAGGGGCACCTGCAAACCTTGGCCAGAACATTTCTGTGGCCTTGCTGAAAATAATTTATGCTGAATAGAGATAAAAGCAAGGAAGTGATGGCCACTTTACAAAGCATTAAACATAGCTTTCCTGTCCACAAGGAATAGCCAAGCCAATAGCTAGTAAAATGCAAAGGACAAAGAGTGTTTATGGCTTGGTGGAAATCGAACATAATAATGTACACACATACTTGGAATTGTTGACAATTATTGTCTTGGTCTTGACATACAGTGATACAGAACTGTGGCACTCAAATGAAAATAATAACGGTAAAATAGAGAGAGAGGTCTGGGGACCCAACTGAAATTATCTTTTCATACATTTTACAAGTTTTCATGCAGTAAGGCAGTGGTCCTGCAACTGCCTTAGAGTCCTGTCAAAGCAGGCCCTTCTGGGTAATTTTTCTCTTCACCTTGTGTGTTGCCTCCCCTTTCTGAAGCCACTTTACTCAGCAGAATGAATGTCAACAGCCACGCATGTTTTTTCAGTTTGGAAAAGACATTGTTCTAATTCATTCTTCTTTTTCCAATTCTAAAGTGGCTCTTCCAATTTACAGCTTCTGAAACAGAAATATAAAGACCAATAACTACAATGGCTTCAGTTAAGTGGGATTTACAGGCTTATTATATTTTGGATAAACAAAGACAAATTTTAATCCTGTCTTTTTATCATAAGCTCTGTGTTGAAAAATGCTGCAAAGAAGCTAAGAGGTTACTTACTCTCACTTTGCTTGCTTTGGAAATACGATGTTTCAAGAGGGCTTTCAGGTTGTCAGTGGATGGAAATTAGCTCTCCAACACAAGTAGTGTTCTGAGTCATGTCTTTGGAACAGAGCAGAAGGCTCAGTCAAACATTTAAAATAATTTAAAAATGATAGATGGAAAATGTCTAAAATCACATGTGCTGCTTTACAGACCTCCACTGAGACATTTCCTTCTGAAGAAATTGGTCAATGAAATGTCCTTTGTTGTACTGTCAAATTCTGGCAAGCTGCTTCCCAGTATAGCAGGAGACTTAATTGGGCTTTTGTTTAATTGCCACCAAGACAATGATGCTCAAATGAAGAGCACAACATCGGCAAATGAATGAAAGCAATCAATTAGGATGAGCCTGAAACTATCTTTCAAGAGAGAGGAAAGGGCTACTCATTACTGTGGTCATAGGCTAGAAATTCAAAATATAAACATGTCATTTACTAAAATAATATACAGCTTTTAGAAACAAATAAATTAAATGACAGATAGTTACTACAAAGAAGAAGCATCATTATTAAGCAAGATCAAGATTTTATATCACAGCACTGCTGCTAAACTTAGGAAAAAAGAGACTTGAGTTAGGGGATTAACATGAATGCTGGTATCAAATTGGACAAAACTCTCCCAAATGCACTACAGGTGCATATTTAACAACAGCCTAGATGACACAATAAATGAATCAATGAACATGGAAAGAAACTGTCATGGAACATTTTAGGTATCAATTAGCTTGCAATGAATCAAGAAAGTAGTTGGCATCCCCAAAAATAAAATATGACATAAAATCTAAATATTATCCTAGTAACTCCTAAAATCAGTAATACAACTGAAAATAAAAGAACACAACAGGATCTAGTCTATATTCTATAGCAGTAACACAAGACTTGATATGAAATCCACAAAGAAACATCAATTGGCAAGAGAGCAGCTGCATTTGCGAAGCCAAAAAAGGTTAATAAAAAGGGCAAAACTGAAGACAAGCTAAAGACCTTCACATCCAGTCTTCACTTACACTTAGAAGTGCAATCTCCAACACTATAGGCAAACATACACCCTACAAACAAATGATATGTATTAGTGGAAAATGAGACTTATATGGGACACACACAAGGTCAAGCAGGGTACACAGCAATGGCAAAATGTTTGCCCATGATCTAACTAAGGTTGGACTGACCTGAAGGAGTTCTACCTCACTGTTCTGAAAATTCAGCTCCACTTTTTGCTGTGAAACCTCAGGCCTAGGTTTACCTTTTGGTCTGATAAGTAAATGAGCACATGTAAAATCCCCAAAGTCCATTATTTTCAGCGGCCACAGTTTTCATGCTTAATGGTAACAGAATATACTAAAGGTTATGTATTTCCAGACTTATGTATTCAATTTCTACCCTAGAGGAGCCAAACATGACACTGTGCATCTCAGTTATTTTCTCAGCCAGAGTTCACAATTGCAGAGTCACCTGTTAACAGCACTTTCCCCACAAGAACAAGACTAAGTAGCAATACAACTAAACAGGTTGTTGAGCTTTTTCTACCATTTGTATAAGCATACCAATTGCAGAGAGAAGTTGTATTATGCTTTCTTGGCCTGCATGTTATTACAATAGCATCTGCCATTAAATAATAAAAAAAAAGAAAACCTGATTAAGTATCAGAGTTGAAAAGATACTTTAGACAAAGTAAGGAAAGTGGACAGAGAAAAAATTAAAAAACACAACAGGAAAAAAAAACCACCAACACATAATTTAAGTGAAACACTTATTACAGAAACATGATACAGGTATCTCCTGAAAGAGATTGTAAAAATAATGGAAAAAACCCTGGTGAGACAGGAAGCTTAAATACAGCTAATCTAATGATAACTTTCATAATACAGGAAGCAACCACGCTACCAGAGAGATGAAAAAACCAGAGATTATTTTAGGTGTTTACTTATTCCCAGACAAAGCTAAAAAGTGTGTGAAAGGAGCTTGGGGTAAGAACAACACCAGACTTACTGCTACAGCTTCTTGTTTTAAAAATAAAATCAAAGCACCCAACTTGGCAGGCAATAACCTCCAACAGAATTTATCTTGGTACAAGCTGTCAGGAGTTACTGATCCCTTTCACACATTCACTTTTGGAAGTGCAATTTCCTGTTGCAAACTGACGTCCTGATCCTGCAAACCTCTATTCACACTCATGCCCTGGTTTGGTAAGCAGGGCTGCCAGCTGTGCCCAGTGGCAGCAGGGCCGGCAAGCACATGCCAGAACCTTGGGGATGTAGTGCTCACCAACTGGACTTCCTGCCTGGAGCTTACAGTGCCAAGGTAAATAATTACGATACCACACTGACAGATGTGTCAGAGGTATGAGGTATTAACTAGATTTACTACAGTCTTGGATAACTGAGTTGTAATTTTCCGCTCTCCCGGCACATAGCGTAATGATGCGAGGTGCCTTACAATGTCAGGATGTACCCAACTGCAACTTAACCTTGTGTATCTTAGAACCCTTGTGAATTGCACTGCCTCCTCTTGCACAAGACTGAGCCCCTTTTGTCTAATTACGCTGCTCCTCTGCCGAAAGAGTGCTAAATTTAACCTAACCAAGTCTCAGTTAGCCCTGCCTTGTAATCTACTGAGACTGACAATTTAAGAAGTGTTTGGACAACATTCTCAGACACACGGTATAATTCTGGAGTTCATCCTGTGCAGGGACAGGAGTTACACTCCATGATCCTTGTGGGTCCCTTCCAACTCAGGATATTCTATGATTCTGGTCAAAGGACATAAGACACAGTTGTCATCATCATGATCCTGGCAGGACAAGGATAGTGTAATCAGTGCTCAGTCTCAGCAGACATGGCAATCAGGCATTCTTTTGTTTTTAATTTCCTCTGACCTTGCAGTTTGTCCTTGTGGAGTTCTCCCTGTTCATGAGCTAAGGCATCTGTGTTTGAAAAAACTTAGTACACAAACTGCTTCCACACACTCAATAACCTCTTCTGCTCAACATTCCACCAGATCTTCAGAACCACCATTCATTGCCATATTCCTTAAGTCAAGAAGACATGGAAGTATAGAAATCACTGAAAATATGTAAGATTTGACACATAGTCTTTAAAGACATATACAGACAAATGCTACAGTGAAATACCATAATTGATTCCAGTATTTCAAAGTGTCCTAAAAAAAAGTGAATTTTTCATTGTCTGACATTTCTAACTTCTGAAAGATATAAATGACAGCGGTAAAGCTCATGGCCCTGTCTAGACACCACTGATCCAGTGCACAATGCCACAAGGGTTGTGCTTGCAGCACAATCGTTCACTGTCTCTAATAAAGAACATCACATCTGGGAGACTATGGATTAATGGTCTTCATCTGTTGACAGAACTACTCTTAAAAGTCATATACCTTTGTTATTTTATAAACTTCCTTTACTTTTCCTCTACAATTATGGGGATATGTTTTAAAACAAAACAAAACTACAAAAACCCCACAAACATTTCAAGGTCGCCTTGATCTCTTTTCCTAATGGGTACAGGAATCACCGCATAAAGACTTAATGAAATACCCATCACTGACAACATCATCCAGAACAGATTCTGCACTGTTGGGTGCAGAGCCCCTTCCTGTGCCGTTAGCACTTGATACCCAGCCCTATCTGCTTGTTACCCTGATTAAATTCTTCTAGGTCTGACCACTGTACACAGAAGTCACCACACATACCAGGACACAAAATCACCACACATACCAGTAAAATAACTTCACTGAGATAACAGTGAAGGAAATCTACATTTCGGTCATCACCCAAACCCCAAACAGTTCCTATCCATGCAGGGTCTCCGTGAGAGGCTTTTAGATCCTTGTCTGGAGCACGTTGCAGAGAGCAGGTGGAATGATGTCCGAGGGAACATGGTGTATAAAGCACCCAGTGTGGCCCATTCCTGGGCATCACACCTCAGGGCAGCCACAGGCAGGGCAGGAACACACACGGGTGGATGGATGCATGAGCTGTCAAATGCCTCAGGATGAAGCAAGTGAAGTATCTATCAAGTACAGGTATGAAGGTATAAAATACTGCAAAGGACGTCACTGTTCACAAAGGCCCCAAAACACTGCACTGCCAAAAGTACTTACTTAAAGATTTCTGGGTTGGTTTTATACTAGCATTTTACCAGATCCTTTGCAAAAAAAACAGGTTCAAATACTTAAGCAAAAAAAGAAACCCCACAAATTCACCAAAAAACCCTTAATTTTTTTTGCGAAGTTTAGTCACCCAATTCATCTCTATCCCTAAAAGAATGGCAAAAAATAACAATTACTAGAGCTAATATCACAATTTTTTAAATTAAAAAATACTTTATTATTTCAAACCACTATGAAGAAAGTGACCTCTTTGATTACAAAGCCAGAACCTTGTCCATTTTTTGACAGACTTTGACTCTTCAGTGAATGCTTCAGTAGACTGTTGAGCCTTATTTTAACAGTTTCTACAGCAGAGCGATTCCTAAGAAATTAACACTGTAAATTATAGAGCTTATTATTGGGAAGTTTTCCTAATAAACAATCTAGATTCTGCCTTGAACTTATAAAATTATTTTATTAACTGCACTACCAGAGGGACTTTTTCAACATGGAATTTTTAAATGTTATTTTCATTCACATATCTTAATCTTTGCAAAAGGCACTCAACAAAACGAACATGTTCTGCTTTCAAAACCACTGCCACAGGGCACTCAGGTTGTGGCAAAAAGCCTTCATGAGATAAACATGCACAAACGTGTTTTCTTCATCATAAGAAAATATTGGAATAATGGAGGATATCCTTCATTGTTGTCCTGTCCTCTGCTGCTCTCTTTGATTGAAACATACAACGTGAAGAGACTGACAAATGCATTTGCTCTGATTCCATCCCAAGTAAAAAAATAAATTACTTTATAAATCCACACTATTAAAGAGAGCAGAGAAAGCAAAATTAAGTGGCATTAAACAGTGGACAGTGTTACCTGAAGTTAGCTGAATGCCTCTCTTATTGAACAGATTTACATGCAGAGGACTTTATTTTCACCAGCTCACAGTCCAACCAGTTATGACCATTGCAATGTATTGCTGAATGTATGGGGGGTAGGAAATGCAGAATTTCACAGCTGTATGCAGAGAACTAGTGATACTTGCAAAGGACACTGAACACACAAAGCTAACATGAAAGTTAAGCCGCATGCTAACAAATTTCTCCTGTAACACAAGCTGAAAATACAAAACTAGGTAAGAAGCCTTATATAACATCAACCAAAGTTGACACTATTGACTAATAGACAAAATGACTAATTGTCTCTAATGTGCACCCACCCCTTGTCAGGTGTTTTGACAGATAAATTAGTGCATGAGTGACACTCTTCCTACCTAAGTCGGGTTCAAGGAAAAACTGCAAGACATCAGTTTTTCCGGATAAACCCATTTGTAGATCAAAAGAGACAACTGGGCCATTGTTAGACAAGGTTTTGAAAGCTCAACCTACCCACAGTAATAATTTACCCTTTCAGCAGTGAAAAGTTATACACAAATATACACTACAAGAACTCAGAGCTGTTCTGTGATCAGCAGTTTTAAGTTACTACATCAGCAGCAAGGAACAAGAGCAACCAGAGCAAAACTAACAGACAGCTAGCAGAGAAGGCCTCATACCCCAAGCTACTGCATTCTCCTGCAGGTGCTTCTTTTCATTCCAGCTCCAGAGAAGTGCTCATCTCTTCACAAAATCAAGCAGGTCCTAAGGTGGTATCAGCAATTTTCTTACAAAACAACTGTCTCAGCTTAAATCAGCATTTCTGAATTTGCATATTCAAATGTACATGGCAATTTCCCAATCAAATGCAAAACCCAGAAGAATTTTCAAGAGGTAAACCAGCTTCAGAGGGCAGGCTATGACCAAAGAAACCAAAATCCTTATAATACATGCCAGCACACCCCAACACATCATTTGCCCATTGCACAAAACCATTTCTTCTCCTCTTCCTTAGACTGTAATTCAAGACATGTATTTTGTCTTTTCCTATTCATAAACTTCCCAGTACATTCTACAATACAGAAACGAGTGCAAAAACATTACTTATGAATTGAGATGCATCTCTCCATATAGAACATTGTATTTAAGCACTTTGTAGATAACATTAAGCAGCATGCAACATCAACCTGCATAGCAGAAGCCCTAAAATATTCAAAAATTAAAAATAATGGCGGCTTTTATTTCCCCCTTGTCAGAAAGAAAGATAATTAAAAAAAAAAAAAAGGAAGTGAAATTGCTAGCAACCAACATACTTACCATTTGGATGCTAACTGTTATCCCACCTCAATAGTGCTCTCCTGCAATATTTCAGTCCTGTTTTACAAACAAGATTTCCAGCTATGCACAGATGCATTTTGGGGCACCAAGCTAAGAAGGGGAACATGGATACATGGAAGAGAACTTGCAAGAAAACCCTGTCATTGTCTTTCTCTGCTCTCAAAAAGAACCACAACAAAGTGGGGAGCAGCAGCACATCAATACTTTGATTTAGCTTCCTCTGCTGTCACAGATTCCCACAGCACAGTCTTGGCAGAGGTGGAAGGAATCACAAGAACTTTACTCAAATATGTCTACATGACTTGTTTTATTCACAAGCAGAAACTTGCCCTGTCCACCCTCCATTCTGAAACTGCCAGAGCTCTGAAGCTCTGTCAATATTTCCGTCTCCCAGGAGCAGACTGCACCAGCCATCCCCTTCAATTAGCAGCTGATTTCTTTATCTGGTAAGCTAACCAAAGCATCTTCCTAAACAGACTGAATCTTCACAGCACTATAAAGAATGTAAATAGATATCAATTACACTCAGTAGCTCTTAAAAGTATGCCAAACTCAGAAAAACAAGAAAAAAAAATAAAAGAAAAATTATTATCCTTTCAGATGCCTGTTTTCCAGGACCTTTGAAATAAATTTCCACCCCCAAAGCTCATGAGGGTTTTTCTTCCTGAGGCAGGTCTGCTCACATCAGGCATTTCGCAAAGCTCTTAAGGGAGAAGTCAGATTTTCTCTGAAATGCCTCTTTTCTATGTTTGAGGTAGGACTTTTAAGGCCTGCTCCCTCTCAAGGCATCAGAAGTTTCACTCCACCTCAGCACGGGGCAAATTAAGCCACTAAATATATTGCTTTCCCCTCTCCTCTCCCACTGTCCTGGTAAACAACAGGCACAATGTTTTGTGTCGAAATTCCTTTACACAGTGTCTTCCCTTTCAAAGCACCTGAGATAAGCACTGCATATCACATACCCAGAAAATGCAGGGTTTCCACCACCAACAGGATGCACTTTGCACTGAAAGGACAAATCAGAGTCCTGTGTGAAGAGGTCAAAATCAAAATGGCACCTGCGATACACATCAAAAATAGGATCTGGCTTCTATCTGTTGAATCTCTGATTGGCAAAGTCCCCTGATTTTGCCCAGGCTTGTCCAAAAACCTGGCTTAATTATCATCACCAATAAAAACATAAAGGCATTTTATCTATAAGGTAGTGAATGCCTCCTCTCAAAAGAGGGAGTTCCATGATAAGAGCTAATCTCAAAAACCTTAGGAATGCAAACTATTTTCTCAGTTGTAAAAACAAGAAAGAATTTCACAAACACAAGTTAAAACAATTACTGGTAACCTTCCGCTTCTCCTACGTTGCCAAATTCTCCTGGGCTAAGGCCCTGTCTACGCTTTGTCCTTCAGAGAGGTATGCTTTGAATCCAGCCCAATGGCCAAAGGATGTCCCAGGAGAGGACATCACTTCTATGCACCTTTAGAAATGAGGGCCTTTCCACAAATTTTATTTTCTAAATTCAATAAGTACTGCAAGGCTCCTTTCACAACAGCTTCAGCCTTTTCAACAGGGAAGGCAAAGTCAGTCCATATTTTATTTTGCAGATAGCTGCAAGGCAGGCAGCCTGTAAGACAGCTCATTCTGACTGGTTAGACCACCTAAAAGTTGCACAAGTCTTGGCTTTTTATTCTTTAAGCTCTAGCATAGTTTTCTGAAACTTCTACAGACAACTCTTAACTGTGTTATACACTACATACACTAATCTGTTAAAACGAGGTGTTGATTGTTAGATCAATCATAATGCCTGCTACCAAATCAATCTTTCCCCCAGCAGATAGACATGCAAGAATTCCATGGTGTTGGTATACTACTGCTTTGACAATGTTTTCTTTGAAACACCCACTAAGCTGCAAGAGATGTAGTTACCTCCATAAACCAGTCCTTGCGCTTCTCACAGCCACAGAACTATTACTCTGTTACAGAAATCAAAACTATTTATATTACCTACCCAAATTAAAAAACACTATTAGAAAACATAGTAGAAATCATAACCAGATTGACAAATAACAGGTATCAGTGCTATCTGCCTTTTAAATGAAACCTAACCATCACTTCTGTCCTTCTCTATACCAGCCCAGGCCACAGCAGAGCACATCTCAGTAAGTTAAAACATCAAACTTGAATGTGTTAAAGACTTAAAATCCAAGCCACGCTTTCCATGAAACTTCCCCCTGCATGAATATGTAATTAAAATCAGCACCATTCACAGTACAATAGAGAAACTAAATTACTATAGTGTGTCTAATCATCAGCCCAATATCCTGCTTCTAACAGTAGCTTACTCTGTAAGAAAACACAAAATATCACAACAGGCACATATAGCATCACCTGTTCTAGGAGAAATTTCTCAATCCCTGACAGATAGGGCTGATTTATGCCCTAGAGCAGTACAGTTAACATCTCTTCATTGTAGCTGTGACTGTTTTTCCTGTCCCTAGAACAGTTCACTTATCTTGTTCATCCTAACAGGCTTTTGGTTTATACAATATCCTTTGGTGGTATACAGCAGAAATAGTGATTTAGAAGTATTATATACTTTGGCTTTCAAACTACTCCTTATAACATGTCACTGTATTAATGGGTAATGGTCAGACACTATTTTGCACATATACCTCCTACCTCCTCTAACTGACCCCCTTGAAACAATGTTACATGAATATTTTGTGTTCAACTTCATAGGAATATTTTTTAATCACTCTCCTTTGATAGGAGACCACAAACTGATTATTCCAGGTAAATTTGAGCACCAGTTTGTGTCATTTACACAATATTGCAAAACAACTGTGGCATTTTTCTTCTGCCCAACACTAAGCATTATGGCGGCACACGAGTTCAAATAAAATATTGTTGAAATCTTCCTCTCCACCTTAATAAATATAGTTCATTTACAATCCAATAACATGAACAAGTAATTTGATTATTCCATATAACGTGCATATTCTTGAATTTATTGACACCATCTGCTATGCTTCCCTTTCACCCAGCTTTCTTGGATTCCCTTTACAATTTCTCAGTCTTCTTCAATCTTGCCTAATCCAAATACTTTTGCATCATTAGCAAGTTTTGGCACACCATCATTCATCTAGTTTATTAGATCACCAAGCTGCATGTTCACCACCCTCTTTTCAGAGGTGTTTATACATCACATAATGTAATTTTAGGTTTACAGTGTTACTGACAAAATAAAAAAGTATTCTTAGTCATAAGGACAGGTAGACTGATTGAGAATTAGAAAAGAGAGTTGCAGTTTCCAGAAGATGTTCTTGGTGTTGAGCAAAGCTTGGTACCTAAACATGAGCAGAAAATAAGACTGTCACAATGGCTACAGGACATCAGAGAGGTCAGCATTCTCCTCTTTCCAAGCCAGCACGCATCCATTAGGTCATATACCCAACATCTTCCAGAAAAGTCCTTTGATCAGAAAACCTTCTTAATGTTAGCTAAATTTACACTCACTTAGCTATTCACATATAGCTGACAATAACATGTTCCACTGCTTATTAGGAATAGTCATGATAAGGTAGGAATAATTTAGAATAAATGTGCACTTCTTTTTACATACTTTGTGCTGCACCATAACCTTGTGTCCTTAACTCCTTTCTCATTTATGATTTCTCCTCATTCCCTCGGACAGCCCAAAGGAAAGGGGAGCAGTCATGGACTGCAGTTCCTGCTCCTGGGGCTATCTTCACGTGGGTGAGGAGGGTGTGACGTCTCCTCACAGATCACCTCTTCAGCTCCACATGCACAGCAAATCAAAAGGCTTTAGGGAGACCAAGAGCACTCCATGGGACAGGCCACCCTTGTTCTGGACATAGACTGAATCCAGCCCCATCAGAGGAAACTGCACCTGCCCACTGAGTTTTAAGATCCCCTGCAGCAGACACAGGAGGATAGAGGTTAGACAATGAAACCAAAAGCACATTTTTACCACAAACATGGACTTCAGCTCAGGTCTACCTCCGTTCCTTTAGGACCTACTCTCTAATTCTTGCTTTTTAATATATATTTTTCACAATTTCATAGGTGGAGGAAGCAGCTTTCATGAAGTTTCTGAATAGAAAACCAGTGGATTTTAAAAAAAGGAGCCTGACTTTTTCATATAAAACTTCAGAGAATCTTGTGCACAGTCTTGTACCATACTCCCTCCTCACAGGAGGAAAATCTACATCGGTACTGCTTTATTTTCAAAGATCAGGATCCTTTTCAATGGAACTCCAAAAAGCATAACAGGTGAAGGTATGCTGTACTTCACAGTGGACTTAGACAAAGAAAAAATTCTTACGACATTTGCTCAGCATAAAAATTAGACCTTTACTGAAATCTTCTTACAACTGAGCTGGATACACACACAAATACACTGCATACTAAGTATTACAGCCTGGCTCCTGCAAGGATTTGTATATGTGTTTATTAGTACGTATATAAAAGAAATCCCATGGTTTCAAAGGCACTATTCATGAACGTGAATTGAAGCACATGGGTGGGTCTTTGCAGGACTAGGACGTTTATGCGGCTGAGCAACACTGCATGCTGAAAACTTTGTACCTGTTGTATACTAACAACAGTTTATACATTCCCTCCTCAGCTGACAAACCCTTGCAACAGAGGATTTGCTTCCAGCTGAAGAGATGGAGTTCAGGTACACTTTTCATACTGCATATACCTATGCCAAATGTAAATCCATATTAAAATGAGCTACTTAAGTAACAATTAATCAAACATAGCCTCACTGCATACAAAGAGAAACAGAATGAAGAGCAGCCGATTGGCTCAGCAGTACCAAATAAACATAGAAAAAGGAAGCCATAGAGTTATCAAAACTATGCACACAAGTCTATTTGTGTGCATAGATGTAAAACACTTTCTCTATGATTGGAGGAGCCACTGTTGGCCAAAGCAATTTGCTAAGTGCATAAGAGTAGATGCATTTCATAGAAAGCTATTCCACACCTAAGACACAATAACTGACTCATGGGCTTCTGCTGGACAAGAGTGACCAGGAGAAAAGTCAGTCATTAGTACTAAGACTGGTTGCTAATTAACTCTCATGAACAACGCTGCACCAAAGCTACTTCTGCTACTATTACAGAAACATTTAAAAGGCACGTGTAAAACTCTAAATATAATGTACATACAAAAGCTCATATTGCTCAGTACAGAGATCAGCCCAGCAGCCCTCCCTCTGGCCTTGGTCTGCACCACTGGATTCCTTGAGGATGCATCAAGATATACATGTTTTACAGCTTGTCACACACAAATGCACTGGCAGAACTGATGGTCCACAAGCTCTGCCACAGAGTTTAGGGACTTATCTTTTAGCTAATGGACTGTGCTTCAGCCCATAAGTTTGCAAAGCTCCCAAGTTTTGTATCATGACCCGTGAGATATACACAAGTGCCCTCTGTCTGTAAGCAACTCTGGCACAGCCTTCTAAAGATACGAGAAAGAGTTCAAGTACTGCCAATAACACAACAGGTCCTAAAGCTTATTGGCATTACTATAATATACACGCTCTATTTTATACCACGTAATAAGTACTACATGTCAGCAACAAAACCTCCAGAGGCCAAGAGCAAAAGCTGTTTAATCTGTATTTTGTCACTCTCATTTGATGGGACATTCTCAGCTGGAAAATAAGAACACGGTCCCTGCTGGGACTTCCTCCCCTCACATCTCATCTCCTCTCATAATATGGAAGTTGGCTGGTGATGACTGTGATTTTGGGGAGGGGAGCCATTTTATATGAATATTTTTCCAAACTTCCAAAGGGAAGAACGTAACAATGCTTTTGGAATAATCAAACCCTGTAGCAACTATCTGCACAGAGTTTAAAGAAAAAAGAACTGGCTTCTGGTAAAAGCATTTCTGCTATGGTTTCAGGCTACATGCCAAAAATCTCAGAAAACTTCTTGGGCAACAATATTGAATCTGAGCCTTTTACAGGTCACTGTTCCCACCTCGTTAAAGTTACAAACTACAAAAGAGTTGCTTATAATGGAAACATACGAGTATTTTACACAAATCAGAGATAAAACATACTCAATAGGAAAGCTCCAGCGCACATCATATCCACATACCACACATACATTATGTAACGCTTGTCCCAAATACACCCCAATAAAGTTTAGCTGTTTGAGATCTTAACAATTCATCGACTTTGCCACATCAGAAACGAGAGTAGATGTCACTCTTCCCTGCCTCGCCGCGATCTTTGCTGCAGCACTCGGCAGACTTGCTGAAGACGGCCAGTTTAGGCTTGACTGTAACTAACAAAGAGCAAGGTAAAGCCCCCGGCCGGGGGGAAGGCAAACACGGGCATGCCGCGATGTAAACAGGGGCAGCCCAGCACGGAGCCCTGCCCGTTCCTCGCTACTTACAAATACCTTTTGACTAGACAAATGCCGTGTTATCTGGGTGTCTGACATTAAATTCACGGGCTAGACGGACCGTCCAGCGCTCGCTTATCGCAGGTCACCGACTGGCATTTGTAACCCAAGCAGCGCTATTTTGGTGGATCGCAGAGATGCACACCCGGCAGGGCTGCGCTAGCCCGCCGCCGCGCACAGCGAACCCCACTCAGACGCTGCCGACCGCGCTCTCCGAGTGCGAGGCGCTGCTCGAGCTCTTTCAAAGTCTGCGCGGGGACGTTCCCGAACTCGAGCGAACTCGGTGGCGGCGGCTCCTTACCTGCTGGGCAGCGCGGCGGCTCCGGCTTTGTGCGCGCCCGCGGGAGGCGGCGGCCGCCGGCACCGGGCGNGTGGGGCGGCCGCTGCGGCCGCGGGGCCCGGAGACGTCGGGGACGCGAACTTGGGATTTCTTCTCTCTTTCTCCTTCTTTCTTTCTTTTCTTTTTTTTCTTTTTTTTTTCCGCTTTTTTTTTTTTTTAAACTTTTACCCCCTCCCCAAGGAAGGAGGAGGAGGGTTGAAACCCACCCCGCGGAGGAGGGAAAAGGAGGGAGGAAGAGGAGGGCGCAGGCTCCTGCCAATCCAGGCGGATGCCGGCGGCGGCTCTCCCGAGGAGGGCAGAGCTACCAGGTGAGGGTGCCGGCCCTTTCCTTGCCCCTTCCCGGGCCCTCCCGCCGTGGGGCTCCGCGCACGTGTCGGCCCTGCCCGCCCGGGAGCACTGGGGAAGCTGGAGGAGCATCCCCAGACAGACTTTGGGAAGGGGCAGGCACGGAGCTGAGATAGGCTCCTGCACACGTGGGCCTGGAAGCGCCTGAGATCCTCCTTCCAGCCCTCCCGTAGGAAGGCGGTGCCGTGCTTCACTTTTCTGCCCTTTCTTAACTCCCTGTCCATCTCTTGCAGGCTTGCACGACAGCATCGTTTCTCTCCATTCCTTCCAGTGTTTGCTTCTGCTCTTCCTATCTCGGCGCTTTCAGCATCCTACGTAGTGTGACCCTCCCTTCTAGAAGTGTGGTTATCCCTGCTGTTCCAGCTGCACAGAGGGCAAAATACCCGTGGTGCAAAAACACTCATAATGCCACCATCATGCTTCTATGCTTTGCTGGAAAGCAAACAGAAGAAAACCTGAAGTTGGCCTAAAACGTGGTGGTTTGTAATTACACAAAATGCCCAGGAGTTTAAAGATATGGGAAAGCCCTTCTGATGCCTGGTGTAAATGACAAAAGGAGCAGGGAACACATCACACTATAGGAATACTGTCAGGAAGGCAGAGGCTACCAGCAGTGTTAAATATATCACACCAAATCAAGTAGGCCTAAGAGCAACGTGAATGTTAGAAATTATGTGTAGATGCTCTTGTGCGTCATAGCTAATGGGCAATATGCAAAATTATTTTTGCCTGTAAAACTACTCTTATTTAAAATTATCCACATTCCAAAACCAATCCACATTCTAGAAAGCGTGTACAAATACGTCTAGTACAAATGGGCATCTACAGAAATGTCAAAGGCAGGTATCCCTTTAAAACAACTGTGACACTGAGGAATTTAAAGACCCTTGCAAACGGGAAATTATTAAAAATAGAGATAAATAAGAATCGATACTGTTTTGGAGTTGCTGTTATTGTTTTTTCCTTGTGCACCTTACTCAAGAGGTAAGTGAGCAGATTCACTGGAGCCAAGATTACTCAGATTATTAATGGTAAGAGGATCAGGAGCTGAGAGAGGGAGAAATAGCACAAATTCTTGATTTTGGTAGATAAGTAATTGTATTTAAACACTCTATGTGGAAGCACAAGCCTATGCCTTACCTCTGGCATAATAATATTATAATTACATTTTGCAAGCACTCCTTTTCATCTGAGACTCTCAAGTATTTTACAAGCACCACACCTTAATGAAGTAAGTAATTATCCCCATTTTACATATGGCTACACTGAGGCACTAAGAAGTGACACAATTTAAGATTTAAACTTGAATTGTACTTCACCATGTGTAGATATGAGAGCTTAGTGTAACAATCTGGAAGAAATAACAGGTGTCAGAATGAGATGATAAAATGGATCATGGAGCTGCTGTGCTCTGAACTGATACAGAAAAGGGATTGCCTTACTGAGTAGAAAGCTGCAAAAGAGGGTAATACACATCAAGATTAGGGTTTAACTTGTTTGATTGCTGTCCTGTCCTCCCTATGATGGGCCAGGTGTAAGGATGCTGTTTTTAACACAGTAAATACTGTTTTGCATCTGTGCCTCAAGGTGGTGTGCTGGCTCCCTAAAGCCTTTTAGTCGGATTCCTAGTTTGCAGCTGGTCACTTTCACTTTCTCAGGTCTCTCTGCATTTGAAGTAAACTTATTTAGGGAGCTTGACTGCAAAGGAAACAAAGTTGCAAGAATCACTGACATACGGAAGGATGGGAAGGTTTGGGGGGGAGATTTGACGTATTGGTTACCCGCAGGATCCAGTCCCCTAGAAGAAATAAAATTAACTAGAGTAAATAAAATCATACTGCTTCTCAGCAAGAGCAAGGTCAGCTCAATAAACTCTGCAAAATAAAATGCGTTGCAAACTTACCCAACTAAGAGAAGCTCCTGAAACTGGGAATGATGATCATCACTTTTCATGATATTACTTTAATGCAGTGATTAATCAGAGATTGTGGCAGGATGTGTTAAAACACCATACTTCCCAGGCATTATAGCCAGTTCCTGCAAAGAGGTTGCCATATGCAAATCTGCTGTGTTAGTGCTACTACAGTTTTCTAGGACCATTAAAACCTGCAATCTTTACATATATCTTTGTTCCTCAAGAGCAGTCAGGAGTATATGAATTTGGGATTAAAACTAACTGTCCTTATCTGCTAGTTGGGGAGTGATTTAATAAAAGACTAAAACTAGCTTGGGTGTTACTCAAACTGTTTCAAGAATTGGAGGTTAAAATGATACAAATTAGTGATTTGGTTCCAAATGCCTGTGCTGGTTCAAATTTGTCCAGGAAATTTTGATGGTTAATCTTTTATCAGTCATATGTGGGCTAGATTAGATACTGTCTATCTGTACTACTAGGGAATTTTGCAGCAATTTTTTTACCTGAAAACACGACACCTCTAAGTTATATTTAGAGATTTTATTGACTTGCTGTAACGATTTATGGAGTCTATCTCAAAAATATTTTCTCTGCTCTGGTATAATTAAATTTTTACACTGGATCCTTGCACAGTATCACCAGGATTATTGTATTAAGTGCTCTACAAAATAGAATAAATATCCAAATAACATACAAATAGAAACATCTCAACAAATGGGAAATACCTCACTGGCACTGGACTGTACCTCAGTTACCTTAGCTGTCAGGTTTTTGGCTGATGCTGGGCATGTATCAGCACATCCCTGTGTCTGTTTTCTTGTCTGAAAATTGAGATAATGATAGTGATCTTAAGAAGGTGCTTTTTGATTTCCAGATGAAAGCAACATAGAGGAGAGAGAGATTATTTAATTTTTTACCCAAATTTTGAATTTGGTAGGCCTGAATGTTTTCTCAAACCCTTGTGAAAATAAAGCCCAACACCATTCAGCTTGACCAAATGGTTAGCTATCAGCAGAGGAAAACTTTTTATGTCAAAATAAGAGACATTTATTATGAAACTGTGTAAGGAATTTTGAAGCGGCTTAGCACCTTGATATTAAATGTATTTTGAGTGTGTTAAAGAATCTTGTTATAACATAGAAAAATCTCAGTCTTTGTTGGATGATGAAACCATGTCATAACCTGTTTCATACAAAACTGTCTTTAAAGTGTACTTAAGAAACAGCTGGTGGTTTCTCCTGCGAACAGTAGATGATGTTTAATTAGTTTTACAGTCATATACATTACAATCAAATCAAAGAATGCAGTTGCAACACATCCCTGATTTGTATTGTAAATGTGACCTTAACTGTGTTCCTAAAATCTCCGTCATGTGCTACAGCTGGGTACACTGACCTGATTGTAATGTAAGCAGAAACTTAGTGCAGTAGCAGAGATTCCCATTCCTAAAATCATATTAGTTCTTTATAAATTGATACTTTTAATGTTTGAAGCTTAACACAAAAAAACCCAAAAACAACAACAAAAAAACCCTTCTCTAGTATTCAGTGCCATCATTAATTATTCCATTTAATAGTGCTTCTCAAAATCATCTCTTAGAAAAGGAATTTGGATTACACAACCTTGGAAAACAAACCTGTTGCCACCAAGCATGAGCTAACATGTTATAGTACTCTATGGCTTATCACAAGTAAGCCAGCACCCAGTTTTGTAGTCCAGAAAAAGTCTTGGTTGATTATCTGTGCAAATAAACTATGCTGTGTTGAGTATTCTAGTTTGCCTAGAGTAATATTTTGCCTGAGGAATTGTTTAATACCTGTGTCTCTTTTCAGCTCTCCAGTGATGGCAGTAAAACAAAAAACTTTTTTGTTATTTGTGAAATGTAATGAACTTTTGATTCCATGGTTCCCAGTACTCCAAAGGGGTTTGGGAGGATGAATGTAGATTACTGTGTATGTAGATTACAGAGGTTTGTACAGCAACTCTGTAACTGTTGCTGCTGTCCAATGACAGAATGAAAAACATTTTTAGAGTTTCCATAGATTACCAATTTGGATATTTTTGAATGTACCATTTAGCATGGTATTAGGTCTTCAAATTCCTGAAAACACTGGCCTCTTGGGGAAGAAAAAAAAAAAAGAAAAAAAAAAAAGCGAACTCAACTCCCCAAAATTACTAGCTTTTAGTAGAACGTAGTTTTTCAGCATGCCTTGAAGTCACTACACACCACTGATTTGTAGATGCTTTAGTGGCTGCCCACTTCTGATAATCTTCATGCATCTCAGCATGGATTTATGTGTCTGACCGGGGCACCCCATTGAAAATACATTGTCACCACTGAGAGATAAATGGTTTCTTGAGAATGCAAAGAGCTAATGTCATAATCTAAAATGTGGGTTTGGGACTGTCACAAACCTGGATAACTTGAATTGAGCCATAAATGTTTGCTTATCTCTGTGAAATGGGTCTAAGAGCATGCTTGGATATGAGAGCACTCTGAAACTCCAGATTTTAAAGTTTTCTGAAATGATTTTCTGAAGTATACTGTAAAAGAATAAAAGCTCAGCTAGATGTGTCTCAACTTTTTGGAATCTGTATATTGTTGCTAAAAGAGCTCTGATCCTTAGTCTCACTTTTGGTCAAAACAAACGGAACTTGCTCTGAGTTAGAGCAATTTGAGATGCTGAGAGGTGTATCTACAAATATTGTTTTCTATGCTGACTGTCATTTGCATGATAAGCCAGATGCTCCAGAAATACTTGAAATACATAAAAACATTTTCCTGGAAAGGATTAATACAAAAACAGTATAAGAAATATCAATAAAACTGTTGGCATTTAGCCTTGGAAAAGGTGATGAGATAAAATGATAACCAAAGTCATTAAGATGTAGAGAGCAGTTGTTTCCTGCTTCCAATACTTAGTCTGTTGGATCATTTCAGTTAGTGGTTCATAAACTATGGCTGTTAGAGATGGGTTTCCTACTACAATTAGTTGGGTGACTGAGAACCCCTTGTAAAGTTTACCTGTAGAAATGGCAGAAGTAATGTTGGGGTGGTTATGGTGAGTGTAGGATAAGGAAGTGTACTTTTGCCTAAAATAATCAAACTTTTCACAGAGAAACACTGGAGGATTTTAGAGACAACATTAAGATAGGTAGAGGCTAATAAGTGATTTGATTAGTTTGTCATGAATGGTGTAAGGGATGTTCTTAATTATTTCACTGTCTAATAAATTGTTTGACCAGTAAGTGAACACAACACAAAGCAAGTATAGATTCTCAGGTAAATACATGCCTAAAAGTAACATATACATATAAATTTATATATATGTGTGTGTATAGACCAATATTTCAGCTTAAATCCTGGGTTTCAGGCTGCAGACACACTGGACTTAGAGCCCTGTGTCACTGGCCAGGTTAAGTAAGATGACAAGTAGTCAGCAGGGCTCAAAGGAGGTAAAGACTTAAACTTTTAACAGCAATAAGGATGACTGGAAAGGCTTTTCTAAGTCTTGCACTGAGTAAGAAATTGGAAGCACAACAGGAGATACCAGCAGATAAGCCATCTGATATATGAAAGAATTCAGTGTGCTGAACATGTCCTTTAGTGTTCTGATGACTCCTGTCAAGCATGAGGGAAAGGCATTCTTTCCAGGATGATCTAGTAGTGTGCCCAATGGAATGCCATGGTGGAATGTCTAGGTGGAATGCCATGGAGAAGAGTATCCAGTACCTGAGAGAATTACTTGTGCTCAAGGCAATCTATAGGGATTCAAATAGAGAGCAGTCCCATGTAAATCCAGATGAGATCCATTGTACACAATCCATGAGGCAGACGTTTGTACAGAGCTGCCTTTATCTGCTTCTGGGGCAAAACCCCCCCAAAAACAAACAAACAAAAACCCCCAACAAAACAAAACAAGCAAACAAAAAAAATCCTGTCTGCAATATTTTTTTGTTGTTGTTGTTGTTTTTCCCAGAAAAGTTAATATTGTTCATACTGGTTTTGTTTAGGAAGCCTAATTTATTTTTAAGTGCGTGGGCACAACCTCAGTTTCTGTGAATGATGTGTACAGATGCAGAAACCCACTGTGAAAGTACTTCAGAAGTACTTTTGTCAACAGTCAGTCAAGGTCATGTTTTGCCAGAAGGAAAAATCATGCCAAACACAGTCTTAGCTGGTGAATTTCTTTAAGGGTGAATGAAGCAGAAATTTGGAGTTTCTTTAAATGATACAATACTACATATTATGAGGTGAAAGTAATTACTGACAGAACTGGTGTTTCCAAAGGGTATGGATTTATATCTTCCCTGGAAAATGTGGATATTCAAAAAATAATAGAAACATCAATCAACTTCCATGACAAAAAGCTGAAATTGGGGCCAGTGATTAGAAAGCAACAAAACTTGAATTCTTATGTGCATCCCAGATTATAACAAAGGAGAAACAAAGTATGTGCTCAAGACTTAAATTTGGGTAATTCATAGGAAGGGGATGTTCAAACAGAAGATTAAGCATAGCAAGAGCAGCCATGAAAAATGATCAAGAATCTGGAACAGAGGAGCCAACAAAGAGGCAAAACTCGGACTTGTGAAGGCAGTCATGCAGATATCATGGCTGGATACCACTGGGAGAGATAGCCTTTGAGGAAAAGGGAAGTTACAAAGTAGTGAAAGATAAGAGTTGATAAAGTAGTAAAAAGTGATAGAGGGAGAAAATAATTGAATGTAAGCCAAAGAAAAAACAAACCTTAGAGAGGTCTGACAAGAAATAGAGGTAACCTAACTTACCAACTGGCATTTTCTAAATCCCCCATTTTAAAAAGATGGTGGTAGACATGGCAGGAGTCAGAGATGGCTATAAAAAAGTGCATGTCTTTTAGTTTATATATAGTACACTTCTCTCTTCTCTCGGGTTAGAAGAGAATGATACTCACAGTAGATGTACTCGTGTATGGTTAGGAATACAGTTCTACCAAAAATGGGGGCCAAAGGATATGCAAGCTATAGATCCATGAAAGTTAGGGAATAGTGGACTAGGAAGGATACATGTTCCCATCTTACTAAATGCCCTTTGAAATTTGATAACTCATTGCCCATAAGATATAACAGTGATTGATAGTATAATGAATATTTTTTTTGTGTTAGCATATGCAGCATGAAATATTTGCTTGGTATTGTCATTTCCAGTTAGCAACAGAACTATAAGAGAGAGAAGTCACCATTAAAGAAAAAGTGTTCCAATCTTATTTACAGTTTAGTAGCCAGTAATCTGAAGCCCTAGACAATATGGACTTCATGTGTCAGATCATAATGCAATTACTGTAATTATCATTTTCTTAACTGGACATAAGCCCTTTAAGCATTATGTTAATGGATGTATTCACAGTGTTTTAAAATAATGTTTTTAGAACAGGAAAGGAAGACATAAATACCTTTTCATTACTGTAACTATTGCTATAGCTGCAAACCCATCCTCAGGTAGGGTGGTATGTGTTCACTTACATAAAAAACATTTCCTTTTAGATGTTTGCTTTCTTCCTTCACCCTTCCAATATACTAACAAGCTTTAAACAAGTAACATTTACATTCAAAAATGACATTTGCTAACATCAACTAACAAGCAGCCTGGTTATATGGTTAAATAATTTACTGTTGTTTGTTGTAGTGGGTCTATCTTTGTAACTGCTCAGCAGCTTTAAATCCAGACTTCTGCAGAAGTTTGTAGATTATTAAAAAATCACAGTAATATTACACTGCGTGTAAAGGTCAGAGAATACTTTCCTGTAAATTACTTGTACCTTAAAAACGTAATTAAAAGTAAAAAAAGGTACTTTTTCTGATGAAAATATTCAGAGTGATTGCCCTAAATATATCAGGGACTTAATTGAAAGCAGAAGCTGTAAGATAGTTTTATCCCTGTAAAACACACTGGTTATAAAACACAAGAATTCATTTATTGTGTAAAGGTTTCTTAGATTCATTGTGACAGATAGGTGTTAGGGATTAGAGCACAGGGACTTAGGGTCTTGTTACCTGATGTTTTAACTCATTTAAGCTGGTGTCCCCATAGCCCTCTTCACTCTCTCCTACATATCCCTGTTCCAGCTGCTGAGTTGGGACAGGCATTTATCTGACCAGACAATGCAGCAGCTTGCAGCCCAATGTACACGTGTACATGCTGTTGCTACCAGAAAGGCCTTTGGTTGACATAATACCCCTTACCTGTTTAACCTTCTCACCTGGCAGTTCAGATCACTACCAAAGTCATCACAAAGGAGCAGTGGCAAGGTGGGGGACAGAAGGGAAGGTGGCAGTGTGGCAACATTGCCTGGAGGTGTTTTAAACTGCTAGGAGCTGCACCTGTGGGGCTCTATCCAGCACCTGTATATGATTCACTGCGTCACCTTAGACAAGCCAGGTAACCTCAGACACCTTCTCAGTACTAGGAAACCTCCCCACTGGTGTTTAGTAGGCTGTATTAGCCAATGTGAGCCCAAACAATAGAGCACCTGTAGGTATTTGTTCCATCCACTAATACAGTCATCCAATTGACCCTGACACAGATGTCTGCATTAGTGCTTCAGTAAGAGTTTCAATTGGTACACAAAAAATACTATAACACTCACTAAAGAACCACCCTCTTTTCCTCCGGGAACAGAGTTACAATTTGTGATATGGTGTGGTCCCTGATTTTTGTTAATAAACTGTGAAAAAGGATTGTGCAGGTCACTTCAACATTTTTTTAAGAGCAAAAGGCAGTTGAGAAATCTAAGGTGTAAGGTTCTCTATGCATCCCAATGGCATCCACCTTAACATTCATTCTGTTCACCAAACAAGCTGTGTGTTCTGTGAAATCACGTGAAGAATAGGGAATCTAAGGGTGTACAAACAACCAAATGTATTTTACAACAGTAGCTGGCCGGGTTGTATTAGTGCAGACTTTAACGTGCAACTGCAATACTGACACCTAAACTGCCACCCTCTTCTCAGTTATTTTCCTGTATTGGCAAAGATGGGGAATTTTGTTTTCCAGAGGCAAGAGGGATCACTTAGTACAGGGTGGGGTTTGGGTGAGGCCAAGGAAAATGATCCATCTTCTCTTTTACACCCAGCCTGGCAGAGCGTCTGCCTCTGGTGCCTCCGCAGGGAAGTTGGGAAGGTGGAACCCCATCAGACACAGAGTACCCAGTTTCTTTATCTCTTTCCCTGGGTGAACAGGATTGCTGCAGCTCCTCAAGTGCTCTTTGATGTGCATATGCATTTATATATACACTTACATGAATTTGGCCTTTCCTGATGGATTCTGAGTCCAGCAAGGAAGAATATGGAGGAAAAGCTCCATCTGCTTTCTGCTTCTTGTAGTGTCCAAGCAGGGGGAGATTTTCTCATCAGACATTCTTTTCCTTTCTTTCCCTTCTGGTTTTGTTCCACCACACACTCTGACATAAGCTGTAGCAATACAAATTTAACCTATAGTGGCTTTTGTATTCTACTTACTGTTCTGGCCCCTTACTAGAAATTGCAGTAAGGAATGCAGGTGAGAAAATGTAAATGCTGATGTTTGGCATTTGGAAAAAACATGAATAGAATTTCAAGGACAGAGAAAACCAATTCACAAGACTTGAGGTAGTCTTTGCTCAAAATCATGGGGAATTCTAAAATAGGGGATTTTGAGAGCCTCTTAGACCTTACAAATCTAGACAGTAGAGAATAATGAAAATAATTACAAGTGTTAGACAAACTGATGGCTGCTATTAACATCCTTTTTAACTTGCTATTATTTTTCAGAGTATTTGATTTTATTCTTGTATCTCATAATTCAATCTTAATTTTCCTAATATTTTTACTCATATTTACTTCTGGTAATTAATGTCTTGACACTTATGAAAGTATTGTGCAGAATAAGTTGATGTGGCAAAAGAAAAAGAAAGTTTTTGTACTCTTTATCTTATCTTTCATGATAATTAATTAATTACCGCAATAATTACATAAAGGCTGTCAAATATGAAAGAATTGATTTGTAAATCATTGACCCAGTATAAACCTGACCATTCTTAGATATCAGCTTCAGAAGAAGTGTTTTTTTCATATTTAAGTTGACAACAGTGGTCAGGATCCCTTCCTTTAGCCTCAGTTATCCAGATGTTAATCAGACTGCATCTTAAAAGCTCTGCACACAACAGCTGATTTTCATTTTTCATGCCTTGTAAGAATGCTGGAGGCTGTCTCTATTCATTTGTTCCCTTTCTGGAGAATATACCACCAGTTTTGGAAGCTGAAGCTGTTTCACTGAAGTCTTCCCTGAGGGATTAATCATGATAAACTGGTTTAAATGGTAGAGCTCCATGTCCATCAGTAGTCTCACTGTAATATCATCTGTAGAAAATGAAAATTCTTCAAATTCTACAACTGATTAAGCAGCATGTGTTACTGTCCAGTGGGAAACACTTACTGAAAGTAGCATATAATGAGTATTTTATTCTCAAAGAACATTTGTCCCTTGTCCACCACACAGAAGATCCCCTTCAGTTCAGACTGGTTGTCAGCTTTCAATAATTATTTGGCAGTACTGTGTGAGGGTTTTCCACTCTTCTAAAGTAGTTCCTGCTCCACTGCTGCTCTGTGGTGCTCCCTCAGGAACACCTGCATAGAGTTCACCATGGAAATTTCTAGCTGGTTTGTTGTTTTGGGTTTTTTAAAAATTGTTATTTCTGAAGAGGTATTTATGCTGGATCAGTTCCATCGTTGCAATGGCTTGTTTTGTTCAGGACACAGTTTGGAGATTTTTTAACAATGTACTGGTGAGTTTGTTGTGCCATATTTATTCATAATCAGAGCTCTCACCAGTTGACTGATGAGCTGTTTAACTTCTCAGGGAAGATTTATTTAACTTGATTTCCTAAATATGATTAAAAGAACAGTGCTTGAGTAAATATTCTCAGAACAATTATGAGAGGTGGGACATTTAAACAGGTAAAATGACATCAGATCATAGAATCACAAGTCATGGATTCTGACAGAAAGGAACATTGAGCTTCAAATCCAAAACTCCCCTCAGAGAGGCAGTCAGCGGGTAGGGAGGGGAATACCAGAGGGTTTGAAAAACCAGTCACAAATACCCAGAGAACTTGACGGGAACTTCAGAATCCTTCAGCCTTCCCTGTTGCTATGTCCACTCTATGCTCTGTGTTAGACGATACATACAAACTATTTTGGGGCTTTTTAATTGTGTTTATATTTCTGTGTGGAAAATGTGTAATATTGGGCTAATTTGCCTCCCTTCGCCATAAAAACAAACAAACAAACCAAACCAAACCAAACAAAAAAACAACAACAAAAAAACCCTAAAGAAAAAGAGATCTCCAAGCTCCGGGAGCAGAACTGAATACGAAAGCACTTCGAGGTCCTTCCGTTGACCTTTCCCAGTGAACGGGTGACGACCGGGACCGTCGCTGTCGTTCCTTTTCTCAAAACTCAGGCTCTCTTGTGGTCAGGAAAGTGGGTTTGAATAAAGATGTGACACCGCCCTTACACCCCACAACTGCTGCTTGCATCCTTGCATCCTTGCATCCTTGCATCCTTGCATCCTTGCATCCTTGCATCC
>VYXD01015595.1:1900592-1939774 GCA_013397195.1 Hylia prasina
GCCGGCTTTGAGTGGCGGCGGGAGCGCGCCCGGCTGTGAGGGGTGAGGGCAGCGCGCTGTGTCCGCAGCGGTCGCCGGGCTCCGGTCTGCGCTTAACAGTGAGTGAGCGGTCGGGCGCGGGGCTGATGGTGACGGACAGCTTCCTTGTCCCGTGAGGGCTCTCTCCGCTTGTCGTTGGTCTCTAATTTTAGTTGGTCTGAGATGCTCCGAGCTCAGCCGCGTCGCTTTGAAAAATAAATAAAGCAGCGTCTCTGACGCCTCGTACAGAGCCGTGTGTTTTCGCAAGGAGACGCCACCTGAGGTGCTGCTGTTAAACGCGGCTTTAAGAGTATAAACCCTGTTGTTGCCAGGAGATTCATTACAGAGAGGTTTTACAATCTGCTCTTAACTGCATAGAAGTGTGTCAAAATAGGACCTAATATTTTAAGGTGCTGCTTGGTGTTTAGAGCCTGTAAGGTTGCGGAATGCTGTATTCTAATCGCTGCTAAGCTTGAAAAATGCAATTTCTTTAAAAGGGACGCTTGCTTAACCTCTTGGAAGGTCTCATTGTAGTTGTCTCTGTGTTTCAGGCACAATACTATCCATTTTGTGTGAAACAAGAGTCTGGCCAGTATGAGCTGGGCTGTGGAGGAATGGAAAGAGGGCCTCTCCCCCAGAGTCCTGCAGAAGATCCATGAGCTGGAAAGTCAAGTGGATAAGCTTAAAAGGGAGCGTCAGCAAAGGCAATACCAGCTGGAGACATTGGAGGCAGCTTTGCAGAAACAGAAGCAGAAGGTAACCCAAAATGCCATTATTCATGCCAAACACTGTTGTAACAGTTTATTTTCTGGTGGTTGTTGTTAAGGAATGGGTTAGTGTGCTTCTTTTCCCTGATTGAAAGAAGAGGTAGCACAGAATTATAAGCTGTTTATATTCACCTTACTTAATACTCATCATGTTCTTCCATCTGTTTAGTTCTTTTTGGTTGTTAATATAATTCCTGCTTCCTATCTGTTTGGCGTGATTGTTCCATTTCTAGGTATTTATGTGTACTTTGAGGTTTTTTCTACAGCTCTTTATGATCAGGAAAATAAACATTTCATTGTTATACCTGTTAAAATCCGTGATAACAACTGGACCTACCTTGTATACCAGAACTGCACATTTGGCAGCCTCTTCCTGTTTCACCTTGCCTACAAATACCTATAATCTTTGTTTATGTTAGTCCTTAGTTTTTTCCTTGTAGGCACCAGGGGTTTGGAATTTGGTGTTCCTTTTCATTTTTAGGGCTGTAGTTTTACAGTTCATCTAACTCTATCCTGTCAGCCTTCTAACCAGGGCACTAAATGCCTGCCATGCTTGAGGTCAGCAGTGACCCATTTGGTTCAATTTTTTTGGTGATATTTGACTACAGCTCAGAGAAAATTTCCAAAGCTTGCCTGTTATTCCTACAACTTTCTAGAAAACCTTAAGTCTAGCAGTTTTCTTAGAGTTTCTTCCTGTGAATTTCCAGGAAATTGTTTCAGCCATTCTAAGGAACAGATGTGCTCCCCAAACAAAAAGAAGGGGTGCTTTAAAACTCTCAGAAGCAGCAGGTAGTACAATTTTCAGTCAAAAGATTGACACTGTGACCTTTAATAATTATTGTGCGCACTTTATGGAGTGAGCCAAGATCTTGTGGCTGCGAAAGATAGGCTGGAAAGGGAAGCGAGATGATCAGTGAAGAATGTGGACTAATGATGATGATTAATATTTAGGGATTGATGAATTTTTTGAAGACTTTGTATCTTGTGAATAAATAGAAACTGTTAATGTCACTAAGTTGAATTTTAGGAAATGTGGGTTTTGTTCACAATCAAGAATATTTAAACAATGTGTACATCTGAGATTTTTAGAGCTGTCAGGATTTTGAAGTGTTAGGAAGAAAATGACAACATGTAAACTTTGCGTTACTAAAATAATAAATGCACCAAAGTCTAGAGAGGAATTGATAATTTCAAAAATGTCTCTGTTCTGTGTTCCATCTAGGTTGAAAATGAAAAAAATGAATCTGCAATACTAAAAAGAGAAAACCAGAGCCTGATGGAATTGTGTGATAATCTTGAGAAAGCAAAGCAGAAAGTTTCACATGATCTTCAAGTAAAAGAGTCTCAGGTCAACATCCAGTCAAGTCAGCTGAATTCCTGCAAGAAGGACATTGAAAGGCTTGAACAAGAACTGAAAAGGTGAGGAGGACTTGCTGTATGTCTCTAACATATTTACAATGGTTATTTTGTCATGTTTTTGCTCGTGCCTCTTACATGTCCTAATAGAAGTAAAGAAAGAGGAAGCTGTGTTGCTTTTTTTCCTTGTTTCTCTTTGATCTTTTTGAAAACTAAAGGGAGTTGAGGTATTTGCTGTGAGAAATAATACAGCACAATTTATGGCATGTAGAAACACCAACTTTGTGCAAGGGGTTGCTGAGATCCATCAGTGAGCAATCTAGTGAAATTCAACGGGGTTAATAGAATCTGCCTAATGTTCTCTGTATCTGCTGTTAAATGTTGGGACCAAGAGGTAAGCTGAAGATATGTGTTCCTTTTATCTATTCCCAAAATTAGGTCTGATTTGCTGAGTTCCCCCTTCCCATTATATTATTTTATATAACTGTTCATTACAAAATATCAGTTACTCCATGTATCTCAGTCTTGGCAGTCATTTGTGATTTTGTATTTGCATTTTATATGTGGTTAGTTGCCCCTTCATCCCAACTGACGGTCCTCTGGGAGAGGAGCTCTTGGCATTGAGCTGTAAAAGGGGGAAAATAAAAAAGGCAAATGTGGAGTCACAGATGCTATGGGCTACAGCCTGGGACTATCATCAGCCTGTGCTCGCTGAGCAGGACAAGAGTTACTGTATGGCCTCTGAACTTGTATGGTTTCATGGGATGCCCTGGTAACTCTTCAAGCTCACAAAAGTCCCTCAAATGGATTGTCTGCTGTGGTGTTTTGGGTAGGGAGGTAAATGGAACACATGAAAAATACACTATTGAGTGGAGAGTATTCCCTTGCTTTTTCATGAGGCATGCATAGTTTTCTGAAAGTGTGCAGTGTCAGAACACAACAACTGAAAGTTTTGCTTCCTACTATAAAGATGCTTCCTGAAGAGTAAAGAGTTTGATTTTCTCGGTGCTTACAGTGATTTGGGTATGTTTAGCTAAACTACAGCTTCATTCAGTGAGATTTCAAATAATTCTAACTGATTTTCATCTGCTTGGGGTTTGATTTTGTGTTTTAACTTTGACTCCTATGTACTTGATTAAATATGCTGGAACTCTAAATAAAATATATTCATATTTTTGTGTTATACCACCTAGAATTTTTCAGTGGACATGTCTTGACTTGATCTTTAAGTTCTTAGAATCATATAATTTACTAGTGTATGTTAGGCTCTTAAAAAAGATATAATTAACTTTTTAGTTTCCATTATTAATTTATGCTGCTGCTTCTTTCCTAAACAGATGCAAATGTGAGCTTGAGAGGAGCCAGCAAACATTGACTGCAGATGTATCGTTCAGTGGTACTCCACAGAAAAGTTTTACTGCTCCTTTAACACCTGTTCAAAGTAATAATGGTAAATGATCCTTTTTTTCATCCAGCACAGATAGTTGACTGTCAGTTTTCTTGGAAAGTTGAGTATTTTAAACATTGCACTTGTACTGAGTTGCCTAGCCTCTCTTTTATAAGTTATTATGAGAATATCTAATTTGTAGCACCCTAGGTTTCAATTTAAAAATTATTAGTGCAGATTGAACACATCACAGATACTACATCTTTTCAATGCTACATTGATGGACAGGGAATAGTAATAAAATATCCTTCAACAGATTGCAGCAATCTTTTGAATGACTGTTCCTGGTGTCAGCTTTTCCCTCCGTGTTGTGGGGAGCAAATTTCTTTCTCCCTATACCACAGTTGCTTTAACTAATATGCAGTCAACAGTTAAACGTGTTATTTCCTTGGAAAATTATTCTTTGCTTAGACTGTTACTGTGCATGATAATCTACACAACTAATGCTCTATATCCATTTCAAAGCCTCACTTCTATCTTCAAATAAGTGACATCAAAAAGATGTAAAATATTTGAATGAACTGGAAAAACAACAGGAAGTTTCCTTAAGTGGAGAATTCTGTAGCCAGACACCCTTATGTTCTTTATGCTGAGAATCTTTGATGTGTTCAATATTATATGTGTTATTTACCTCTTTCAGCGCTATGAACAAGTGTTCTGTGAGTTTGGCATCTCAGTCTTACTCCAGTGGGAAATCTGAGATAATCTCTTACACCCTTGTTCCTTTTACTTTCTTTATGCATGTCTGAAAAGGGCTGCACTTAGTGGCAATGTCAAGCATTCCAGTAAGTGTGGCAATCCTGAAATAGGGATAAGATTAAAATTATTTACCTAACTTTATTTAAAATTATATTCCTGGGGAGATATTTCTTTTGAAAGCTGCAGTCTTAAATTCATTAAGTTCACTGAATCCTAGAATATTTCATGTTGGAAGGGACCCATAGAGGTAAGAAAACCTGGCTGGATTGGGTGACAAACTGGTTGGATTAAGGCAGATTATGAAGAACTGTTCATCATGTCTTTGCAGATGCTAAGTGTGAAGAACTAGAAGAAAAATACAAGAAAAAAGTACAAGAAAATAAAGAGCTGGAATTACAACTGAGAACCATCCAGCTTAAGGTAAGTATCTCTTAGGAATGGTTTGTGTGATATCTAAGAAAATAACCACTGAGTGAACTTGGAAAATGAAATGGCAAATTAGTGAAAAATATTGTACCTCACATAAAATATAATTTCAAAAGAAAGAGAGAGAGAATTAATCTGTGTGTTGCCATTCAGAAGTAATCTTGGAGAATTCAGAAAAGCCATCCTCTTTAAATAGCAAAGGAAAGAAGGACATTAAAATTGAGAACACATCCTTCTGAAACTGGAAGTCTCCTGCAAACAAGGACAAGGAAAAACAGTGTTAGTTTTGCCAAGTTAAATACAAGAAGATAATAAAATAGCCTCGAAAAAATATTGTGAGAAATAATTCACATCTAGAAAATAGAAACCTATAAATCTTTCAAACATATAGGAAGGAGGAACAGTATTAGCTAATCTCTGAGAACAAGATGCGTAAGATGTGAAAGCCCTCAAGGAGAAAGCCATTGCAGAAAATGAGAAATTATTTTATCTTTGGTACTTAGCAAGTAAAGGTTTAAAATCTTTTCTATATCAGAGCCTTTTTTCATTGGGGTTGAATCTGTGGCACAGCCTCAAATTAGAAGTAGTCTTAAAATAGATTGATAAAATGAATAGTAATAAAAAATATGTCACCAGATACAGAGAATATTTGCCCATTAATTTATAGTGCACTGCAGTGTGGGGCTGTTGAATTACTGTGATGTGCAATGTTTCCTCATTCTTCTCTTGACACTGGAAGGAGACAAGGATGATGATATCTAAAACACAGTGCTGCTTCCTGGAAACACAGTTTAGTCAGACCAATATTTTGTCCTGGGAAAATTGTTAGAAACATGACATGGTATGTTTATTGAAGTGTGTGTAGGTATATGGAGAAGAGGTCAACCATTTACTGATAAAGGCAAATCATGCCTTGTATATTTTTAGACCTTTTGGGTTTTTTCTTTTAGGAACAAGTGTAAGTTAAGCGCGACTCAGTGTAATGTTGGATATACACTGATGAAAGGGGAAAAAAATTGATAAGGGGAGTTCTTGCGAATTTAAAGGAAAAGACTGAGTTCAGAGTGGCAAAAAATGGTCCATTTTTACTGGGGAATGGTCAACAGAGGAGCCTGAAAAGGCATGGTAAAGAAGACTGTACTATTCAGCATGTTGATTAGTGTCCAAAAAGAGTTGAATAATATGGTTGAAGACCACACAGTATTTTCTGACACTTGCAATAACTAAGATGAGCAAAATCATTAAGTAAAATAATTAAGGTGAGTAAAATTCAGCTTAAAAAAAGTAGTGAAGTAGCACATCAGGAAAACATAATTTGAAAAAGAAATACCTGATACTTTTGGACTCCAAGTCTGATTCCAGGAAGCATTTGGTTGTCATTGTAGCTAGTTCTGAATTCAAACTTTTGTCTCAGAAACTATAAATTTAAATGGCATATAAAGGAAATGATTATTGCACGCACGGTTAATTTTCTTTTCCTCTTTGTCTGTTAAGTTATTTTACAGGATTGGACACAGTATTCTGGACAATGTTATATAGGTTTCTGGTCTTGGCACAGCTGTTTGTAGATAACAGCATATTCTCAGGTTTGACTGAGAAGTCACACTGGGTATTACATGGTTTAGGGATTTAGTTTAAGAAAAAATAATTCAAATGAGCTGCATTTCAAAATCCAGTTAAAAAAACAATAGGGGCTTTGCTGTTTGAGTTTTTGTTTGTTTGGGGTTTTTTTTCACTCAAGGGGGAAAAAAAATCTGTTTTTTTGCTCTGTTTAATTTTTCTGTTGGAAAATATTGAAAGCTTGCACATGTCAGATTTTATTACAGCAATTTTGGAGTATTCTGTTTAGAAGTTTAAATTATTTAATCTATTTTGAATTTACCTGTCCTTCTCCAGTAGAACTAAGTGTTGGTCAAATATCAGATGTGTTAGTCTAGATTTCTTTTTTTTTTTTTTTTGCAACTTACTTGTCTTCACTTGCCTGCAAAAATGTAGGCTTTGAATTTAAAAAATGTAGGAGTTAAATGATGGGATCTCTCTTGAAAAAGACAAAAATTTATGTATGTTACTTATAAAGACACAGATCGAAATACTTTTTTTGATATGCTGGCTTGTGTTTATAAGTATCAGCTATGCTTGGATACTTGGCCTAAAGTTATTTAATTTCCATAACATAAAACATAATGACATGTATCAGGACTTTGCACTGGTAGGTGCTGTGATGTTATAACAATGTGAAATGATAATGACCTATTAGCTACTTAATATTAAATTAGTTATTTTGTTATGTGTTGGACATGGAACTGTGTAAAGATAAATCCTTTTCGTTTTTTGGACACAGAAAATAAATCAGCCTCATCCTCAAAGCTCTTTGAGACACAGAGAGATTGCTCGGCATCAGGCTTCCTCCTCCGTGTTTTCATGGCAACAGGAAAAGGCATCAGCTAGAAACCTAGAAACACCTGCAAGGGGAAGTTCTGCAGCATCCTCCTTTCCATGGGATAAAGAAACAAATTCAAGTAGTATTTCAGAGAAGAACGAGTCTGATGACAGCTTTGCTGAGAACTCAAATTCTTCCCTCATGATCCAGCTAAAAGCACAGAACCAAGGTATCTGATGCATTTGTTTAAGACCCAGAATCAGTCTCCTGTGTGGTTTCATGAAAGCTGCTGTGCAGACAGAAGCAAGCTATTGAAATCTTCCTTTAGCAAGGAAAAGAGAGTTGTCTTGTTGTCTTTGGCAGCTGGCCCTGTTGGCTGCTGGTGTATTTTCAGTGATCAGCCATACACAGAGAATACCTACAAGCTGTGGTCTCTCTTACATAAGGGGTATGAGATTTTGAAGGGAACAGTTTGTATTTTTGGGCTGAGTAGGGGAGATAATCTAAAAGGAAAAATGCCTTTTCCCATTATTCCCATTGCTCATAGAACATCAAACAGCTTAAAAAACTCTTCAGGATTTCATTACATCTCACTGTTAAATTCAATTACATTGTTTCCTTATTTTTCTATACTATTGATACTTTTGACTGAGGAATAACTATCTTAAAAATCTGATGCTTGAACATGCTTAGTGCATAACTGGCTTGGTCCGTGATGGATGCCACTGGAAGCACAAAATGAGGCATGCTGCAAAAAGTACAATTGAAACCCAAGATATGGTTTTGTGTTGACGTGACATTGACATACTGACATAAGAAATAATAATTCCTGATGGCTGCAAGAGAGGAAATATGTTGAGCATTCACTTGAGCCTGCTATTTGTACTCTTTGGACAGATTTGGACACTGTTTTAAAAGTCCCTGTACTCTCCAAACTCTTCATTCAAATACCTCACGTCCAGCTTCAATTTTGGTGGCTTTTTCAATGTGGAATGCATACAAATTCAGAATCAGGAAGACAGGACTTCTTTTAACAAAAAAAACCCACACCAACAAACAAACCCAAAAAACCAAACCAAAACAAACAACCCCCCCCACCCAGATAATAGTAATTCTGGATAATGCTTCCTGTAGCTGATTTACATTTTCTACTGTGAATTTTGTTACTCCTGTGTTGTGGTTTTTGGAAGATAAACTCTTACTGATGTAGACTGTGAGACTATTACTTGGTTTAGTTTTATATGTATGCCCTTTTGAGACAGGGAAAAGATTGAAATATGAAATGGGACATTTACAGTTACCAAATAGTTGAAAAGTCTTTTGCCTCAAGCAAATGCTTGTAGTGGATATGCTTATAAAAAGAAAAAAATTAATAAAAATAATAGTTACATGTTTCTGCACATTTAAAAACAGTAACAAAACCAAACAAAAATAAACCAGCAGAGGAACATATTGTCTGTGCCTTTGCAGCACTTGTTCCTGAGCTCTCATGTTTGTGTTCTTTCTCAGAGGTAGGAATTACTGATTTCGAGTTAACTGTCTTAGAGTCTTGATAGTTTTTGTCATTGTTGTCATAGTAGAAGACAGTTAAAACTTGTTTTAACTTGCTGAAAATTTTGTAGGGTGTCTGCCTCTGTCAGGAAACTGGGTTGTTATCAAATATTTTAAATGCTTGAAAGTGTGTTGGAAGAGGTACCTTGCAAAGCAGAAAGTATCCTTAATCTTTACTGTGTTTCACATTCAGAACTAAATTCCATTATTAAAGACCTAGAACAGCAATTGCAAGCTCAAGAAAAACTGAAGAGGTCCCATATGAATAAACATCAAGAGACTGAACTGGAGCTGGACCGCTTGAAGTTGGAATTAACAGAGAAGGATAAAACTCTGAGCAAAACCAGGGATAAACTGACTCAAACGAGTGCACAACTTGATCAAGCTACCACACAGGTAAAATGCTGCCTCACACATCTATTCTGACTGTCCTTACAATTTATTGCCAGTATTCCTAGGTGTCAGTTTTCAGTCATTTAGTAAGAACCAAGGTTCTCAGTCTAAGACTAAACTCAGTTTTCTTGAGAGTTTACTGAGGATCAAGTTTTGAGAAGTATATGCTAATTTGATATGTGTTATATGTAAAAATGTCAATAAATGTAAGCAGTTGCCCATTTTTGAAGGTTCTTACACCACCTGAAGAATAATTTTCATACTTGGGTAAGATTGGCTCAAATTCTGAAAAATATTTACTGATCAAGTTGCATAGAGCAACGATGACATCTGGTGGCAAGTTCTGACCTGAAAAAGACTGTTGCATCGTTGGCTGAAAATCAGAATTTGTTGCTTATAATACAGGATGTTGTGGGGACATAGTCCTTATATTGTAAATTGCTTGTTTTAAATAATGTCTAGGTAAAAATGCAGTGCAAGATTAAGAACATATGCAGTTTCTAAATGGAATTTCACAGCCTAATTGTAAGGAGTTTGAATTCATGGTAAAAATCAATAGAAGAGTATAACTTGCTTAGTCAAAAATTTAGAGTGTATATAAATAGTTATAAAAATCTGAAATGATTCAGATTTTTACTCATAATCATGCACAAAAGGAGGATGCCAGTGCTTAAAGTAATTTGAATTGCAGAAGGTAACAAGCAAGTCTTTTCTTTGATTAATCAAATTACATTACCTTCCTAAAGTTCCTTTAAAGTTCCTGTTAAGTGTCACAACATTTAACAAATTTGAAATTAGTGCACAGATTTAGTGCACTAGTAGTCATAATTCCTTGAATCTTCATATTTTCATCTACCTTCTAACTTTTTTTATCTGCTAGTTTGATTCATCTACACCATAGGGAAAAAGATGGTTTTGTGTATATCTTCTCCTTGTAGAATAATGTCAGCAAGTTTCTGCATACTACTTAAGTATTTTGGTGAGCTAATGTTTCCCACAAATCCCGTATTAGCCCTTAAAATACAAACCTCTGCATGTAAACCTTGGTCACTCTGCCTTCTCAGAGAGACAGCAGTATTTGCCTATTGATAATTCTGTGAGGAACTAGTTTAGGGGAAGTCTTGGCTGGGTAGGGGAAAATCAAACACCTGATGTAGTCCCTCGAGTTCATAAAGGCACTGTCAGCATGGTGAGTTTGTGGGAAGACACAGCTGACCCAGTCTGACAATTCAATTTCTCTGAAAAGGGCTTAATTTTGATTTGATTCCAACAATGATGTGATTCAACTTCCTAAAAGATAAGGGTATTACGTATTTAATTTTTCCCTTGTTCATTTTCTGTGGGTTTAAGAGAGTGGAAGTGTTTTTCTACGGAATCAAATGGAATTAAAAGTAGCCCAAGGGAAGGCTTATGTATCTGCAAGGTTGTGTATCTAGAAACATGCCTGGGGAAGGACAAGAAGTGGGGCTTGCCACTATTGGAATTGAGATGCAGCCCATCCTTAAGGTGCAGTGCCTCTTGTCCCAGAAGGTTCCTTTGGTCCTGCTATCTGAAGGTGACTCCTTTCTGTTCTGTTTCTTCTTTCTTGCTCTGGCATTGAATCTCTGCCTGCCCACCCTGGACTTTGAAAGTAGAACTACATTGAGATTTTAGATTTTAGTTCATGCCTTGTAGCCTGGATTTAATCCTGGCAACCCCCCTTGTGCACCTCTCTGTCACTGGTACTATTCACAGACCTCAAACACAACACCTCTGTGTTACCAAATATTTTTGCTCCTTGTGAGATCTGCAGCCTTTCTGCAATTGCATTTCCATATGATCTTACAGGAGCTCACAATCCCTGCAGTCTCTGCCTAATAACCTGACATTCCAATACAACTACCTGCTTCTTATTGTCTTACTGTTTCATTAACTCAATAAACAGCTCTTGTTGCTGAAGAAAGAGAATGCCATTCACCCTTTGCCACTTCTCTTACTCTCTGGAGGGGAAAAAAAGTACATATTTTGCATTAACAGATTTGTTCTGGAATAAAAATCACCTTTCTTTTTGTTCAAGAAGTTAGGTGAACAATGCTTCACTCTCTTGGGTGACATAATATTTATGTAATCAACTGAGTTAAATAACAAGTTAATGTGGAGGTGAACCTAGACATGGCCTGCTGATTTTTTTCTTAATTAAAATTTAAATTGTAAAAAATACTGTTATAATAAACTAAGACAGTTGTTTTTTTTTCCGTCCAGATCAGCTTGCTGAATTACTCTGAAATTTGTTAGAATATCCATTTATTTTCAGTCTAAACGTGTAGCTGCTTGGCAGTTAGCATTCTTTAGTTGGTAGCAACCTGAGGTACTGAAAATACAATCTATTCTTAGTGCCAGATGTAGCATCTTTCCGCAGACTGTCAAAAACATTGATTTTTTTATTATCTAAATATATATAAAGATATGTGATCTTGTATATCATCTAAAGATATTTTTATTCTTGTGTGTATACACTCATGTACACATATACACACCTAATACATATATATAAAAGTACACATACTCTTTCTATAAACACACATGTATTTTCACTAACATAAGGAAGAATTAATGAGTTTTGTACTTTGGATTGCTAATAATTTATATGGTACCATCTAAAGTTACTGTGGTTATATGAATGCTAGAACAATTGTAGTAGCTGACAGCACTGGGTTTTTTATGTGAAGGCTTATATATTTAAATGAAACATCACTTGCACCTTTAACACTTGTGATTGATAGCTAAATTATTACAGGTCCAAAAGTTGGAGCAAAAGGTGAAGCGATTGTCAGAAGAACTGAATTGCCAAAGACAAAATGCTGAGAGCGCTCGTCAGTCTTTAGAACAGAAAATAAAGGCAAAGGAAAAGGAATACCAACAGGTAAGGCAAGGAGAACTTTTTAACTTTGACTTCCTGAGGAGATGAAATCACGTGGCTTATGTTGTGTATCTGATTTTCTGTTAACTGCAGTCACGTTAGACAGAGAGGTAAAAGTTGCAAAGGTAACTGAAAAAATGGAAAACAAACATTGCAGTAGTGGGGAGAGGCTGTTGGAGAGGTGCAGGATTTTGTTGAAATTCACTGGACAATAGAAAACATGTCTGAGGAACGGAATAAGATGCAAATACATGAGAAACTAGTCTCTATTTTTCATAAAATTATGTATATATGAACTCAAACTTGGAACCAACTCAATTATTTCTGTGTAATTTGAGTTAATTTTGCATGCATTTCACACAGAAGAAAATAATTTCTTTAGGATTATATCTCCATTATTCTTATTTGGTTCATGCTCAGAAGATGTCTGAATATAGTCAATTAGCATAAATGTCTTCTCATTTCCATCATGCCAGCTCTTGCAGAGAGAAAAAAATGTAGCACTATCCCAGGAATTTTTCTGGAATGAAGTTATATTTAGTATTAACAACATTAATACTGATTTGGATTAAGGCTAAACTCTTTGTATTTTTTTTATGCTTAATAATGTAATCAGTGTTAGGAAATTCATGACACAGATTCAGAAGTGTTAGTGCTATTTCAGTTAAGGGCATTTTAAGTTTGCTTTAGGGATTGAATATAAGGGCATTGGTCTGAGGAAGACTGCTTATTGTGTCAGATGTTTAACCTGAAACCTTTTCTCTAAGGTATGTAAAATAGATAAAATAGGCAGATAAAATAGACAAAATAATTGGCAGAGAAGTTCTGGTAGGATAGACAACAAACAGTGCTGCTTCCAGCACTTTTGACTTAAAAAGTAGTTTTACAAAGTTTCTTAGTCTCAGGATCTCAAATTGATAGTGAACCTTGTCTAGAAGTGGTAAATTGGAGCAACTGATCTTTGTATTTGAATAGTTGTAGCATCATTGTATTAATCAAAAGACAGGTTGAAAGCCTGCGAGCCTTCTGTCCTGGTTTTTCCTTGTTTTAGTTAGCTAAAAAAGGCCTTCATAAGATTAATATGTAAGCCCACATACTGCCATTCTAAGATGTTCAGCAAGTAATTGAGAACTCTTTTTTTTTTTCTGCAATGGCTAGGATCTGTGAGCTGTTACAGGTTCTTAAAATGTTTGTTTAGTGTTCATTTATTTATAATATTAGTCTGTCAAGTTCTATTTAAAGGCTCTATATTACATCTTCTTGCAACAAAATTTGTGCAATATTGTGGAAAAAAACCCAACCTTATAGTGTGGTAAGTAAGTAATAGCAGAGATGAACTTGTCCACTTGTACTGTAATGTAATTCTTTAGTGAAATTTACCTTTAGTATGAAAAATTTTGACACTATTACTTTCATTAGTTTTAGATTCGTTTTTTTCTCTTTCTGTGACAGGAATTTTACAGTAATTAAGTTCTTAAGCAGATGACATAAATTGGGTTAATGTGATTCTTGCCTATGCAGCATTTGCCTCATGAATCAAACCTGGATTTAAGCTGTTGTGGTTTGCTCTGTAAGACAAGTGTCCCTGAGCAGGCAGTACCTGCTGATAAAAATGAGTTGTTATTTCTGCAGTAACCAAAATAGAGACTTCTGTGGTCATGTGTTAATTTCTTTGCTTCTCTGCCACTGTTTTCCAGGAACTCTCTTGTCAGCAGCATTCATTGCAAACACTGGATCAGCAGTGCAACCAGATAAGAAGCAAACTGAATCAGGAGCTACAGCAAGCCAAAAATGACTTCAGTGTTCTGCAGGCAGAATTTGACAAAGTAGGCCTTTTTTTAGCATTAAAGTCCACTACTGGAGTGGTATTTAGTTGTCGCAACAGCACTGCCTTAATTTAATTATATATAAAATCAAGAAAATAATTATTGGGGCATCTTGTATTAATGTTTTTACAGTATGTATTAGATGTTTTGTATCTACCATTTCTTACTGAAATGGTATGTATTTAAATGTGAGTTACAGGCTTTTAAAAGTTTGTGGCTAGTCCACTTCTCACAGGGAAGGAGATGTGAATGCAGACAGTGCAGGTAAAATAAATCTGAGAAAGGAGCAGGTAAGGCTGATCACAAGACACTTTATGTAAAAAAAAAAAAAAAAAAATGCAGAGGTGTAGTTTGATGATAGAGTTGCTGACCAACAGGTTGTTGCCCTTTGGAAAAACAGTCCCATTTTCATATACCCTGCCCAAGCACTTATCATGTGATCCTGGAGAGAGCTGACAGGGGAGATAAAAGAGCAAAGAAAATATTACATTTAAATTAGCTTATATATATACAGAACCAAGTGTTTGCTATCAGTTTAACTCCCTGAACTCCCCAAAATCCAATGAGTGTGATGGCTTGTGTAAAGATCAGTAGGAATGAGCCCTTCCACAGCTTTGGCAGTGGCTAGGTATTAAAACATGTTAGTTGTTACAAACTCCCAACTTTAAGTAGGTTAGGAAGCAGCACGAGCCTCGGGAGTGGGTGACCAGAAAAGAGGAATGTTTAAAAGCCTCCAAAAACCTTTAAGAGCATTTTTCAAGCAGCAGAGCTGATTTTCTAAAAAGGACCACAAGTTCCTGAAAGTTATATTGAGAAGCCCCACTTGCAGGCAGCCTGAACTGAAACATCATTTCTAAAACTGTCAACAGCTTTCTTGCAGGCTTGTTTTATTTTAGAAATATAGCTCTGGTACTACAGTCAGAAGTTTTACTGGAGGCTTCTTTATTATATACATATTCTGTTGTATAAGCTTACTGAAAAAAATATTTATTTGAGAGGACAATAAGTGCCTTTTACTTCCTTCTTAAAGAAAGGTAATTTATTCCTTGATAACCTCATAATAGACTCTTTTTTTGACCCACTAGTGTAATTTCCTTGCTTTTTAATCTGGAGCATTTTAGGGCTCTTTTGGAAGAGTTAAAACCTGCTCATTTTTTAACATCTGTGTCAACAGAACAGTAATTGCAGTTATGATCTTAACTTTCTGATTCACACAGCTTAGCAAAAAGGCAATTGTATTCCAATCTCCTTTCTATCTTACAGATATCATTGTGATGATGTAGCTGCAAGTAGGATGAATTAATCTTATTTCAGTCTAGAAATGTATGTATTTTAGAGACATCCCGTCTTTTGGTTGGAAGCAAAGGAGTGCAAAGGCAATAAGCAGCTTTTCTCCAAACAGTGAAGCAACCCTTGGGTTCATGGTGGGATAAAATAATGTAGTTCCATCTTGTAGCAGAATGTTGAGTTCAAGAATGGGAGTTTAAAGAAAGAAGTTGTGCCTGTGGTTACAATGTTGGTTTTCCAGGTAATGGCAGCAAAACAACGCTTAGAACATGACGCCAACAATCTCACCCAGAAGCTGTGCAGAGCAGAGCAGGCTCTATCAGCAGCCCAGGCTAAGGAAGCTGATCTGACAAGAAGCTTTCAGGTGAGCAGTGATGAGGAGTATTCGGCAGAATTAATACCATAAATCAGCAAATTGTAAGCACTTAATACTCTAGAGCATTTGCTCACAATTATGTTTTTCCCCATAAGCAATCTTTAAACATTTTCATGGACTATCTTAATAACTCATCCTAGTTGTAACAAAAAATAAGGCCTTCCCTAATATTGTGGAAATTAGTGCAGTTTCTGGACTTAGCTGTGTGGTTACGATTCATTGCTGTAATGCTGATGATATGGTTCTACTTCATGTTGGACTTTTAAATAAAATAGATTGTGTTTCAAGAGATTCTTGCTTTTGGTTCTGAAATGAAAATCAAATAATAATAAAAGACATGTTTGATTTTGAAAGTAAATTCTAGAATCATTGACTGCTGCTTTGATTCATACTGTTAAACTTAGTGATTTTCTACAAATACTATATTCTCTTAAAAAAATTACATCTCTCTTAGAATAAGACAGTCCAATAAATATACAGTGCTGGAAAAACTTTCTCCCAAATGAAGGTAAATTCAGAGAAGTTTCTGTATGCTGCCAAACTACCTCACACATGGAGAAATCTTTTCACTTTAAAATTTCATCTGTCTTCTCAGTTACGTTGTTTTGCTTTGGTGGCAGCCAGAGCAGCTACACTTGAAATTGTTACAGTTTTGCCACTAGACATCTCTCAATGCAAATTTTATCCTTTATTTGCAGAATCAGCAGTAAGTAGGAAAAACGACTGGATACCTATGCAATCCATGTCACACTTTGGTTTTGTTAAACACTCTCATTTTGCTTGTTGCCAGTTGTCATCAGCAGATGTAAAATAACGTGATGTAGTCCCTGACAAAAAATTACCTTCAAAATTCTCAGCAAAAATCTAAAGTAAAATAATGGGTTTTGTTCAGATCACATTTGTACAGGTTTAGTATATCATGAAAATTTAGGTACATTCTTGCTGGTAGATTGCAATGTCTGAGAACATTCTTAGCTATTGGAACGTGACTGTTGTTAGAACAGCACTTTGCATGGTTTTGGCCCAGCTGACTGACTCTCTCTCATGTGTTGACTTGTTGAGCAAGTCCAGAGGAGGCCAACAAGGGGATGATCAGAGGGATGGAGCACCTCTCCTACGAGGAAAGGCTGATAGAATTGGGTTTGTTCAGTCTGGAGAAGAAAGGTCACCCCAGAGTGCTAATTGTGGCCTTCCAGTCCCTGAAGGGAGCCTACAAGAAAGATGGAGAGAGACTATTTATAAAAGCATGTAGTGACAGGACAAGAGGAAATGGTTTCAAACTGACAGAGGGTAGATTTAGATCAGACACTAGGAAAAGATTCTATACCCAGTCTAGCAAGAGAGGGAGGGCCCTGCCCATGGCAGGAAGGTTGGAACTAGACCTTTAAGGTCACTTCCAACCCAGTGGTTCTATGGCTATTGGGAATGATTGCACCAAATTGAAATAATTGGACCTTTCAGCCATTTTAATTCCTTAACCTTGTTTGTTTTTCTTTCCATAGATCACCCTAGGTTTTGTAATGAATGGCTTAATTTAATTCATGTACTTGTGTTGCATCTGTGCATGCAGCTTAGAATGCAAAGGGTTTAGATGCTTGGACTACTTTGAAAATTTATTAAGATTGCTAGGAAACTTACTCATTGAAATTTGTATGTGACTGGATTTTCTTTTTAAACTGTTGGGTAGGGAAGGCTGTGAGTAGAAGGGAAGGCAACTGTTAGCGACAGTGACAATTTTAATCATGTTCTGAGGGTAATTTATTTATGTTGTTGCAAAAACAACCCTGCCACGCCAACAGCTTTTAATTTTTTTCATTCAGACCTTTCCATTTCTTGAGCTTGGCTTTTGTGAAGGGATGCCCATCTGCTAGTAGTAAATGGATGAGTAATTGACAGTCTGTTTCTATTCAGGCCATGACAGTTCTGTACCATCTGTTGTCCAGAGCACAGAAGTTTGGAGAATAAGGATGAACAAGTTCTCTTTAAAAGAACTTTTATTTGGTTTCCTGGGTGCAGTGTAGTTACATAGGTTTTTTTTGGCGGTGGTGATAGTGTGTTTTGTTTGCTTGTTTGGAGTTTTTTAAAATCAATTTATTTGAAAGAAAATGCTGTTAATTGCAAAGCAATCATCTGAAAGTGTAAGCGCTTCTAACTAAAATTTGACCAGTGTTGCCACATTGTTGATGTTCAATGGGAAGGAAAGTTGTCTCTACATGAGACGATAGCTGAAATCTGATCTACACATTTCATATTAATTTTGATGCCATTGCAGGGATTTGTTTACTGGCCTGCTTTGAGAAAGTAGCCCAACCTCATCAGCTCAGATTTTGTAAGATCTGTCCTGTCCCATCGCTTTCTGTGAGGTCATGTGAAGCTGTTTGTTCTATGCTGACTGCATCAACTGGCAGCATCTGTCAGATGCTGTCAACTTGTTAAGAATAAAAATTTCAGCTTGTGTTTCCAAGGAGTGCTTAGGAACCCAGGCACAGATGTCCAAAGTCTTAACAGGATCTAATGGAATATCTTAAAATGAACTGAGTCCATTGATCTTCTTATCAATTTACATGAAATATGGCCTTATTTGGTTTTGATTTAGGAAGTGAAGCAGGAGAAAAATATTCTCAACTGTAAACTTGAAAAGAAATTGCAAGAGATCCATCAGCTTGAAGAAGAACTAAATATGATCAAACAATCTCTAAAGCAAAGCCAGAATTTTGCAGAAGAGTTGAAAAGTGAGTTATGATTTTAAGTTTACAGTACTCTTTCTGAATGTTTCCTTCAATGCTGTAAATATCACTGTGAATTAAGTAAAAAGTTTCTGCTGGGGGACATGATTAATGTTTTTTAAGAACATTGAGTTTGTTGTCGATGAAAAGGAGGTTTTTTGTCTATGAAAAGGTACAGTTCCTGAAGTTATGCTGGTTTGAAAATAATCAAAGTGTACTGAACTTATTGGCAAATTTGTTTTCATGGAACCTATTTTAAATAGAAGACTTCTGTTTTGCAGTTGCTTTATAGGAAGCTGACTGTATGTAGTGCCTAATAACCTAAAGTAATATAAACATCCTTCAGTGATATAACTTAAAAGTAATGCTGTGCAGTAGAATGAGAATTGAAATTAGTAAAAGCAAATAGTAANTTAATGTTTTTTAAGAACAGTGAGTTTGTTGTCGATGAAAAGGAGGTTTTTTGTCTATGAAAAGGTACAGTTCCTGAAGTTATGCTGGTTTGAAAATAATCAAAGTGTACTGAACTTATTGGCAAATTTGTTTTCATGGAACCTATTTTAAATAGAAGACTTCTGTTTTGCAGTTGCTTTATAGGAAGCTGACTGTATGTAGTGCCTAATAACCTAAAGTAATATAAACATCCTTCAGTGATATAACTTAAAAGTAATGCTGTGCAGTAGAATGAGAATTGAAATTAGTAAAAGCAAATAGTAACACCTCATCTAGAAAGTTATCAGTAGACTTGCCAGTATTGACTGGCAAAGATTTGATGGCATTTTTTTCTACAGATAAGAATGCTGTTCAGGAAGTGGAGCTGAAGTTACTGGAAGAGAAATTTAAAAGGCAAGAGAGCTCACTTTCACTTGAGAACCTGAAAATAGCTTTAGCTGACATGGAAAAACAACAAGAATCTACCCGAGGTCTTCTCAAGGAAAAAGATGATCGTATTAAAGAACAAGACTGTAAAATAAGTAAGATGGAGGAAGAATCAGAAGCTTTGCAGAGACTCCTTGAATTAAAGCAGAGAGAATGTGAAGAATTGCAGAAAGAGGCTACTGTTTTTTCTCAATGGAAAAATGAAACTGATCATCTCATAAATACACTCAAATCTGAAAAGGAAGGTATGCTGGCTCATCTTAATGACTTGGAGAGTTCCCTTCAAACTCAGCGAAGCAAAAATCATGAGCAGAGTGAGAAACTTAGAATGATGCAAACTGAAAGTGACAAGAAATCCACAGAGATTAGAGAATTTAAAGATATGCTGGAATGTAAAAGTGCAGAATTAGAAGAACAAAAAAAAGCTTTTAATGAACTTAAACAGAAAGCAGAATGTTCTGATAAAAAGTACTGCAAAGAGATAGAAAATATGTCCTGTAAAATATTCCAGCTCACCAACCATGTTGCTGAAGTAGAAAAAAAGTTACAGTTGGCAGTAAGTCAAGGACTGCAAAGGGAGCAGTGCTATCACAACTTGCTTGATGAATATGAAAAAATCTGTTGTCTTGTAAAAGCAAAAGGTACTTCAGAAATGACAGAAGATGGAGAAGTTAATTTACAAAGCAGACAGGATAAGACTCCTTTAGATAATATGCAATTTGCAGCAACTGACTCCAACACTGAGGACCTTGGATGTGCAAGGGCTCATCTAGAAATGGGAAAAACTAAGGATCTGGCCAATTTACAAGAGCAGATCTCTTTTCTTGAGAGTTCTTTAGTGGCTCAAAAGCAGCTGAATTCAAATCAGCAGCAGCAGTTTGAAGACTTACAGCAAATAAAGAGTGAAACAGAACAAAGGTTATTTGCAGTAGAACAGGCACACAAAAACTTTGTGACAGAAGCCGAGCAGCACATCAGTGACCTGGAAGCGAGTGTTTCAGCACGTCAGGAATTAGTTGAAAAAACTTCAGCTATTCTTGAGGAAAAGGACATGCAACTGCAAACTCTGAATGAAAGATTAGAAAACAGACAAGTTGAGCTTCAGGATTTAAAGATCAATAACAAATTGCTTGAGGATTCACTAAGGCAGCTGAAGCTCATGTCTGAAACATGGGCTTCAGAGAAGAAGGACATGTCTTCAATGATTTGCTCATACAGTAAAAAAATTGGTGAACTTACTGAAGAAAATGCAGCCCTTAGGGATTTAAGCAGTGCTTTAAAGCAAGAACAAATAACTTTACTAGAGGCAAATAAAAATATTTACGATAATTTAAAGGAAAGAGAAGAAATAATTTCTGAAATGTCTGGAAAACATGAGGAGGAAAGACAGCGTATTGAATCAAGAACTGAAGAAATCAAAACAGAGCTTGAAGTTTTGCAGGCCAAGTATAAATCAGTAGAAGAAGAAAATGGAAAAATTATGAACATTCTGAGGGAGCAGACAATTGAATTAGATGAAAAAAAATCAAAATTAGAACAAGAGAAACAGGTACTTAGTGAGAGCAAAGATATCTTACATAAGCTAATAGCCTCAGAAGAAGTAAAAAAGGATTTGGTTCATGAACTTCAGCAATTGCAGTCAGAATTTTCCAACATACAACATGTGCCTTCTGTGAAGCTTGACTGTTTAAGCCAGGAAAAGTTAAATGTCAGGACAACACAAAATACAATGCAAGAGAAATGTGGTTTTGTATTTCAAGAAAAGGAGCAACTGGGGAAGGAACTGCCAACAAAAAATGAACCTCTAATGTGCAATGTTAATTGTGAACAGAGACTCTGTTCAGAACAGTTGAGAAAATCCATTGAAGAAAAGGACATTGAGCTGAGTAAATACCAGGTTAAACTTGAGCTTCTTCAGATGGATTTTGAGGATAGTGAACTCTCTCTAGAGAACTGCAGGTTAGAAGTGATGCAACTGGAGACTGCTTTAAAAGGTATGGAAGTAGAACTTGAGAAAAGTGTGAGAGAGAAAGAGAAACTGCAGCAAGAACTACTGTCAGTTAAAGAACTGAAAACTGCAGATTCTTTGCTTACAGTATTAGAGAAAGATGGCCACTCATTGGAGAATAATTACAGTGACGTTTCCCAGGATTGTGGCAAAGGAGGAATAGATGAAAATCCTTCATCAGTGTTGCTGGTATCCTCTTTGCAGGTAACAATAAACCAGCTGAGTGAGCTTGAGAAAATGTGTGAGAGTTTGCAGAGTGAAAACACTGCTTTTGCCTCTGGATTCAAAGATGCCAAAACCAATGGTACCACAGGTATTGAGGAAGAAGAGAAAGATGATATAATGAATGCAGATAGGAATTTAAAAGCTGAGAAATGTGTTTTTCCTGATGAACCTATGGATCAAAGTGGTAACAGTGAATTGAGAATGTGTTCTGCTAATAAGGAAATGTCCTTCAGACTTAAAAAATACAGTTCTTCTGACTATGAAGATTTAAAATTGTCCAGCAAAGAAATTAAGGTATACTTTGCTGAAGTAAGAGAGAAACTTTTGACTTTCCAGAATGAACACCTGAAATTATATGAACAGCACTATAGTATGAGCTCAAAGATATGTGAGCTGCAGTCTTGTATTGAAATACTGAAAGCAGAAAATTCTTCATTGTCAACAAATCTGAGCAGTGCTCATGTAGATTCTGTGCAAGTGTCACTGTCATCCAGCCAAGATGACACGCTGCCTAAATTAGATGAAATGAAGGTCATGGATTCTTCCTCAGACCTTTCAGTAAATCCCTGTTTGTTAGAAGTAAGTGAGGTGGTTGATTCTCATAACAGTGGTTCATGCAAATTGACAGAGGAAATAAATCAGACAGATAGTTCTGTAGAAGTAATTTCAGAGGATGCAATAGAAGTTTTGCTTGAAAAGTGTCATAATGATCACAATTTGGACTCTGTTAGAGAGCTCAGGAGTATTATTCCAAGAAAATCTAACCTTGAAAATAGAGTTGAAAAACTCCAGATGATGTGTCAGACATATGAGCAGGCCATCAAGGTGCTTGAAGATCAGTTTCATGTTCAAGAGAATATGAAAAATGAGGAAATACAAGAGCTGAAAGAAGTTATACTTTCTGAAAGGAAAGAAATAGATCATCTCAAACAGCAAAATCTATCTGAAAAGGAAGAATGGCAGCAGAAGCTGAATAATGTGACTTTGGAGATGGAGTGCAAACTGGCAGCAGAAAGAAAACTAACTGAGAATCTCTCTTTGGAGCTGGAAGCAGCAAGACTCCAACTACAGGTCCTTGATTTAAGTTCTCATTCACTGCTGTGCACAGATATTGAAAATGTAAGTAATTGCTGTCATGCAAATGAGTTTTATTTAAATCCTTTGATTTGCGGTCACCCAAATAGAATCTTTGCAGTAAAATCTATTTTAAAATGTGCCCCACAGAAACAGTACTATTTTTTGGAGAAAGAAGAAAAATAATCCATACTCAAGCAGTAATCTTTGTCCCTTTAGTAATACTAATAATAGTTCACTTTGTCACATAGATACCTATTTCCCCAAATATAGAAGGATGAAGTATCTTTGCACATAGTCTTTCAGCAAATTTATCTGAAATTTCTCCCTCAATACCTTTAAAACCTTTTAGCCAAAAATGTGTATAAATAAATGTCAATCCTTTCTGTGAAAAAGGAGACTGTGAAGTAGGGAGGGATATCTCCCTCCTTATTTTGTATAAGAGCAGGAACTTCACTAGTTTAAGAAAACTTTTAAAACTTAGCCTGTTTTTTCTTATATGTATTCTTCCCCCTCCTTTTTTTTTTTTTAATTGATTGGTTCTTATTCCTTGCAGAACATAGAACAGGAAAACGATAGTCCTTATAAATTGAGAGTGCCTGTGGAAAACTCAGCTCTGAAAAACAATCTTAAAATAATTCCCATTGAGAAAATGGCTGCAGGAGATGCCTCTGTGTGTGAAAATGAAACTGAGACTGTTGAAGCAACATTAATGGAAGATTACACTGAGAAAATTTCTGGAGAACATGAGTGTAAAAATATGTCAGGAAAAATAAGCAGCCCCTCAGACCATGCCAGTGCATTGTCATTTTCCAATAGTAGGGTTTTGAGTGCTGGGTATTTCTGTAAAAATCAAATAACCACTGAAATGATTCAGCAAGAGGCAAAACAACAGACTGCTGAAGATTTGAATCTGATCTATGCCATAGGAAAAAACCCAAATCATGTTGATTTAAAAATAAAAGTTGAGCAATCAAACTTAGAGATGAATTTCCAGGAGGCACAAATAATTTCAAATAGCTCAGCTTTTGCAGAACTGGAGGAAGCTACTGTAGCTGTTAAGGAAGAAAACTGTGGCATCAAGGAAAAACAAAGATCAGTTTCTGTCAATAAGCAGGAATTGTCTCGTCAATTCTCATTAGAAAAAGAACCTGAGAACCTAAAGTCTGAGCTGGAGCTATGTAAACTTAGATTGCCTAATGCAGCAGACACATTTGATCTAGAAATGACCAATAGAGCTGGTCAGGAACAATTTCTTGCAGCTGAAAATGAATGGGGGAGTCCAAAATCTGAGCAAGTTAATACTGAGAACCATGCCTTGTTCATAGAGCATGACATTGAAATGCTTCAGGCAAAATGTCAGCAATTAGAAAGGGAGAGAGAAGTTAATCTGAAAACTATTTCTAGCTTTCAAAAGCACCTTGTTTCAGTCACAGCTGAGAGAAACTATATTAGCCAAGAACTGAGTATTTTGTCTGAAAGCAAAAAAGAGCTGGATCAGAAGTATCAAAAGCTACAAGAGAAATTAAAAGAATTAGAGTTAACTGAAATGGATTCTACTGGATTCATTAGAAGGTTAGAGGATGAAGTGAGGACACAAGCAAATTTGCTTCAGGCTGCAAAATCTGATGCAAATCAATTATCAAGTGAAAAAGACCATCTTCTTCAGAAGCTACAAAGTTTAGAAAATGATGCTGCATATTTCACCTTAGAAAAAGAAAAATTCCATAATGAAGCAGCAGATTCCAAGAAAGAAAAAGAGCTGATTGCAAGAGAGTTGGGAACGATGCAGCATAAATTAGGTGAATCGGAAATAGAAAATTCAAAGCTTTCCAAATCTTTGGAAGTCTTGTTAGTGGAAAAAGGAGAACTTGCTGCAAGACTCAGTGCAGCACAGAAAGAAGCAGACCAATTGCGATGTGGAATTGAGAAGCTGAAAGTAAAAATTGAGTCTGATGAAAAGAAAAAACGTCACATTGCTGAAAAGCTGAGAGACAATGAAAGGAAAGCTGACTCTCTTCAGGATAAAATAGAGAGGCTTGAAAGGGAATTGGAGATGTCAGAGAAAAATCTAGAAGATGCAATTATTGAGTTGGAGACTGCCAAAGCAGAGGCAGAAACATTAGCAACAGAGATGGAAGAGATGACTGAAAAACTGAAATGTTCTAACTTACAAGTTGATGTCCTCACCTCACAAAAAGAATGTTTGGCTAAAGATTTAAAAGAAATGCAAGAAAGATTCCTTGAACTGGAGTCTTCAAATTTGACTTCAGCAAAACAGTTGGAAGAAAAGGAGGAAGAAAAGATACAAATCAAAGATGAGTTTGAAAATACTGTGGCATTGCTGAGATCTGAGCTCAAAGATATGACTGAGAAATTAGAGTTTTCTTGTAAGGAGGAAGCAGATGCTAGAGCAAAAATGCAAGTCTTGATTAATCAGGTGGCTCGTCTTGAGCAAGATAAAATAATGCTGTTACAGGAATGCCAGGAAATAAAAAATGAAAGCATCAAATGGGATCGAGCAAGGGAAGAACTTGTTCAAGAATTGATGGATTGTAAACAAAAACTCGACGAAAAGGTGCAGGAAAATGGTGCTCTTGAAAAGCAGGTGAAAGAAACAGAAGCACTATCTTTGCAGCTGACTTGCTGGCAGCATGAACTTAAATGCTGGCAGCAGGAAAAAGAGAGGCTGCAGAAACTGATTGCTGAGTTGAACCTGAAGGAGCAACATTTTTCTGATGGTGACACCTCTCCGGATATCCTGAATGTTCTAAAAATGTCTTATAAGGACCTTGAGAAGGAGCTGGAATCTACACTTTGTGAAAAGAACACTCTATGTAAAAAGGTAATGTGATTTCCATTAGGGTAGAGTTCCCTTCGTAGGAGCGAGGATAAAGTGTCCGCTGGGTTTACCACTTCCTTAATAAATTAAATCCTAAAATAATTTTAACCTCAGACTTTTGCAGGAAACATCCTATTTTTAAAATTATGTTTTCCATACAAGCATAAGTTTTCATTGAAGTTACAGAGCTGGAAAGCAGGGCATTGTTTTGCATAGGATGAATGAGAAAGTAGCTTGAAAGTAGACGTAGAACTTTAAGCAATCAAATGATGTGGGATAGTTTCCCCTTTCCCGTAGAAGAAAAGGAGGAAGAACAAATTGGTATTTGGTGACTTAGTTTTCATATCAAGAATAAATAATTTGGAAGCTCCAAAGAAAGTGAAACAACAATAGTGCACTTGTCATGTGAAAACATCATTACCCTGTTGTGACTCTTGTTTAAAACTTGACCACAACTATGGGAATAAAATAATCCATTTTAGAAACTGCTTGTTACATATAAATACATTCTTTGGAGGTCATGACACATGTATTAAAAATAATTCTGGTAAATTTTATTTCAGGTAAATGAACTGACTGAAAGTCAAATTGAGCTGCAAGTCAAGCTAAATAATACTGAACAGAAGATTGCCAAATTACGGGAAGAAAGAAATAAGCTTGCTGAAGAAATGCAATGTGTTCTAGAGCATTCAGAAAAGAACAAAGTAAGTTACTCCATCCATTTTTATGTAGAGGGCCAGATACTCCAAGTACAGTACACGGGTGGAATCTTGTCAAGAGAGTCTGATAATGTACAGTATTAGATGTTATTGCTTCCAAATTTCAAAAATCCAATGTTGTCTTCTGAGATAAAATGATTACTTAATAGTTTTTTCTCTCTTTCTTCCATCCAAACTATGTTTTCTTGGCATAAAGGCTGGTTAGCTAGACATTTTTCAGTGTTGAGAAATTCTCTACTTCAAGCTTTCAGTCATCAGACTGAGGAGGTCAGATAAGAAATAAAACATTTTTTGAAACTACTTTCAGTGTTTCAGTAGTGCTAAAGTAATTCAGGACAAAGTCAAGGAAGAAACAGTTTTGGAGCCTTTATTTTTAATTTGTTTGCATTTAATTCTAAGAAGCTATTTTATCATCTAGACAACCTTAGGTCTGTGTGAACAATATTATGTCTTCAAACCAGTCTATGTGGTCATCTGACCTAACTTTATTTACAATATTCTACCAGCTCATTTCTATTGTGGTGTTGACAGTTTTGAGTGGGAAAAGAACAGGGATTTCTGCAACTTTCAGAAATCCTAAATGGAAATACAGGCCAGCTGTCCAAAAATTAGTAATAAAAGTGGATGAAAATGCTTAGAAAGTTTTGTCATCTTAAAGAGGGTGAGGAAAGTGACCCTTAACCTCTCAAGTCACTCTCGGAAGGAACAAAGTTTGAGGAGGTTAAGCTTTGATTTTGGCAGCGCTGCTTGATTTAACACTATTGGCAAACTTGTACTTGTTTTCTTTTAAGAACCTTCCTTTGCTTCCTGTCCAGCCTTTTGTGTTCAGATTTTTTTTCTTTGATTACAGTGTGTTTAGCCACTGTTAAATATCTTTTTCTTACCTAATTGTTTTTGAAAATTCAAAGATTTAAAGATTTAAGCAGTTTAATGGGTCGACTCTTTCTCCACTGAGATAATTCCAAATACCAAAGAATGTGCTACTACTATATACAGATTCAGCTGCATCTAACAACTTCAGAAAAAAACGAACTGGCCAGGAGTTTGGAGATGATCCAAAATCAACTACAAGAAAAAGAAAGTGAAATTAAAAGAGAAACATCAGAATACAAAGACAGATTACTTCAAGCAGAGAAAGAGCATCAGGATGCTCTGACAGAAGCAAACCGAAAGGTAAATCAGAAAATAGGAAGAATACTGCTGCAAGTTTTTAATTCAGTTGTATGTATTTTAGAAAATTTTGAAGATCCTGTTGCAAAAGAATTTATCTTTGCTAACAGTATTTCCAAAATCTACATATACTTAGTGTTAAATTAACACTAAGTTAACAGTAACTTAGTGTTAAATTAACTTTTTTCCATATAGTGAGCACTTCAAAGTGAATTTATCTCACAACTCAGTAAGCATTTAATCTATATAACAATTCACTGAGACGATAACCTTAAAAAAGGGAAAACAACAGTATGTTTCATCCAGGAAATGATTGTTTCGGTACGAATAGAAAGGAAAGTGTAACCACTTCACGATATAAGGACAAATTTGTTGGAAATACATTTGTCAGATGTGCTATATGGAAAAAGCCATCAACTATTCTGCAGAAATGTCTGTGAACATTTACTTGAGGCCAGTAGAACACAGACAAATAACTTACTATAATAGTTTTTTAGTAGTTTTCATTCTTATTAATATAAAGTAGATGTAAGAGCAAGTTATAGTAAAAGATGAGGATTTTCTTCTGACAGACTTCTTAGAGACAAGATTCTAGTATTCAAAATACATACTTGAGACAAATTGCCCTTTCAATTTTAAACTCCTCAAAACATAACTATTAAATTTGCTGTGAAATTGCTGTGGGTTTATGATATGCTGTTAGGTACATCATTAAAATACAACTCAGTGTCCTTTTCAATATCATAGTAATTAGGCACATTTTCTTTCCTTAGAATGAAATAGAAATTGAGGCCTGTCATGAGAAGATTAGTTCACTGGAGCACTTTATCAGCTCACAAAAATTGGAAATTGAGCATTTGAAGTCAAATAAAGAGCAGCTAAATAATTCCCTTAAAGAAGCTAATCAGGCCTTAGGAGAACTCCTAAAAACTAAGGTAAGAAAAACCCCTAAGTATGACCAATTACGTGAGATTCCAGACACTGTGTAGTAAAATAAACATAGGACTGGGAACCAGAAGTTTGACTTGATTTGGTACAGCCTTTGTTTCACTACAGAGAACATAGAGCCTGGAGAAAACATTGTTGCTGTTGATGTACATTAGAAAATTTTTGTTGTGTGTGCCATGACTGAGATCACCTAGAATTGGTTTCTGTGACCCTAAACACAGCAGTCTATTGACTACAGTGAACATTGCAGCTGAGCTAAAACATGGTTAGAATTCACTCAGAGACTTTGCAGTGCCTCAATTTTCTGTTTGTGAGTTATTTTGGTGGTAAAAATGTACCATGTTCTACCTCTAAGCATTAGTCTTGATAGATTGCTCTTGATTCAGCTTTTTCAGTTCCATTTTATATAGAATTCTCATTACAGCTATTAACTAGTGTAATTCTCTGACAGAATTGTTCTCAGGGATGCTGGAATGTGAGCTCCACATACTGTGAGCTACTGATAACTGGGAACAATTCTTCATGTTCTTGGTTTGTTTTTCAGTAGCACAGGTAAAGCCTCACTGGCCATATACTGAACTTCTGTACCAATAGTCCCATCCCTGCCTTATTCTTGTTTTCTGGGTGATTTTGGTCTTTTTTTGGTGCTGCATCAGTCTGTGATTGATTTTGGGCTCCAACTCCGTTCTCCCACTTCAGGAATTAGTGTTTCTCTAAATGCACTCTTGAAGAAACAGTCAATTCAATTTACATGCAAGTAAATGCGGAATTATGCTGAATTATTTCACTGAATATGCTCATCTTGTTCGACAGTTCTTTATTCTTAGGGCCCTCCACTGTGGTGTTAATTTGGTTAATAAGAGCAGTCCAAGGATAAAGTCCTGTGGGATGTGTGCCAGAAAACAGTACCCACGGTAGTGTCAGTGGAGCAGAGAAGGCTCCTTGCTGTGCTTGCTGTGTGGTATTTGCACGCAGGTTGGTACCAAACCAGTGGGAGGATAAAAGGTTCAGGTTGGACATTGTGAAGAATCTTTGCTCTAGGAAACAGTGTAAAGCATTGGAAGCGGCTGCTCAGGGAAGTGGTGGAGTCACCACCCCTGGAATGGTTCGAGGAACAACTCAAGGTGGCCCTTAGTGCTATGGATTAGTTGATAAGGTGGTGCTTGGTCAAAGGTTGGACTCAATAATCTTTTCCAACTTCAGTGATTCTATTACTCAATTTGATATTTTAATGTTTAAAAGGAGGAATTATATTTCTGGTGAAATAACTAAATTTCTCATTTTTTAGGCTGATAATAGTAATATTATAATTCAGCTGAAGAAGGAAAATGAATATGCCCACAGTGAAGTGCAGATGTGGATGAAATCCTGTAAGCAGCTGGAAGAGGAAAAGGAAATGTTGCAGAAACAAATAGCTGAACATGATGAGCTGCTAAAGAGGGAAAATCTGACTATGGCAAAGCATAATAAAGAAGGTAACTGAGTCTAGATTGTCTAAATGCTTTCTTAGTGGTGCATTAAAGTGTAAAACTTTCTTGTTCCCTGAAATGCCCACTTGCATATGCAGCTCTAGTACAAAGCATGATTCTTAACTAGGATAAAAAATTACAAGTGCAAATGTCAAACATTTTCAAATTCTAGCTAATCTTTTTTTCTCTTAAAGTTGTTGTTTCTCTTCTCAGAAACAACACTAGGTTCTGAATAAATACATTACATTTTTGGTGTTGAAGAAAAAGGATATTTTTCTTAAGTCAGTTTTGTGTGCAAGTTCGTTTATCATTTTCCAGCACACTTTTTCCTGTTACTCTCATGCTTTGTTCTTAATATTTTAGCTCACCTCATGAGATGCACTGTATTGTAAATGATACTTAAAGCAAGTTAAGGGCGCATATGGAGTGCTCAGAAATTAAAAAATGAGAGGGAAAATGTTTCCCCAGTGCATTGGTCAAGAATTCTTTTCAAAATCTGCATATTTGTTCTCTATTTAACAGGGACATTTTTATGTGTATGACATTACTGAATTTGTTTCACAGGCTTTTTTTATAGTTGCACTGTTACAGAACATGTGTAATTAAAAGATGTGTGACCATTGCATTTTAAATTCTTACATATACATTTTTTATTATGTCAGTTATATAAATAGTCATGTTTTTCTTTGAAAGATGCTGATGATAATGCCATTACAGAAGAAATTAAGTTAAAATTGGAAGAATTGCAGGAGTCTACAGAAGTGAAGACCAGAGAAGCATATGAGAACTTGGAGAAATACTGCTCTCTAATTGTTAAATATCATAAACTAGAGGAAGCAAATGAGATGCTAAAAACACAAGTCAGTTTGTTGAGTACTCAGCTGAGACAGAGAGCGAGTGATGCTGTCAGCACTCCTTTGCTGAATTCAGAGAAATCATCAACAGAGAAGAGCAAACACTCTGTCAAAGACAAAAGGTCAGATGAAGATACCACTAAGCTTTCAAGTAAAAGGCAGAGATGTGGAGAGAGCAGGAAAGAAAACGGAGAACCAAGATCTCCTGCTCCAGAGACTTCATTGAAAAAGAAAAGGAAGTGTGATATCTCTCAAAATCTGCAGTGTCAGGACAACACTGACTGTGAGCTGGATGGGCTTCCAGAAATAGTGCAAAAAGGTATTTATGTCTTGTAAAGGCAAATGTTCTCTGAGCACAGCAGATGTGCTTTTCTCTTCTGTTTTGTTGAATGGCTTTCATTCTGCGTAGGTGTCTACGCAAACATTTTTGGTGAACGTGATGGAAGATGAAAGGAGTCAATGAGAGATGTGGCAGTTGGTGCTAAGTTAGCTTTTGTGGAGTGCTGGTGTTAAACCAGCAGAACACATTTCTGTTGGATTAATAACTCCCATTCTGTTAAAAGTTAAATCGTTGTGGCAGTCCCCTGTGTTACCATCACCTCACTTACAGGTGTAGTGGGCAGTGAGGCAGCTAGAGACCAGAAAGTGAGGAGTGGTGTTTGGAGGGAAGCCCAGGTGTGTTCCCCAAGTGTTTGCTTATTTTTGTGCTTTTATTTCTTTCAACACCAGTAATTAAAAGTGTGTTAATTTGCAAAAGATTAAATTGACTAAAATTCCCCGACTTGAAACCGACTTGCCCACAGCAGTAAGACATTAACATCTTCATGAGAGTTCACTTTCCATCTGCTATGAATGCCATGAAATTAGGTAGCCTGGTATTCCATATAAGGGTCCACTGCAGCAGAGGGTAGCTGAGAAGACTGCATAAATCAGGACTTGAAAAATATCAAGTAAATTCAATTACCTATTAAGTTGCCCTTTATAATTGTTGTAATTGCCATCATTAAAGGACAAACCATAGGGATACTGAATAGCCTCAACTTTGGTGGTCAGTCCCAGAAGTCAGGATTTGTAAGGCTAAGCATTATTTGCATTTCACTTTCCTACTAGCGTTACTATATCTGCTAAAAATAACCCTGAGGACATGTGTGCCAGTTCACATTTGACTTTTAGGCTAGATAGAGAGATAATAAATAGTCTATAGACTAAATAGTTCTACACAGAGAAAAATATTAAAAATCAAGAGCATCATGTCATGGTATCGTGAATTAACCAGTACTGGTTTTCAGTTTAAAATTACTCTCCACATAATAATGTACCTGTAAAGAAAAAGACCAAACATTTGTTTGATTTTTTTTTTTCCTATAGAATTGCGCCTGTAATTCAATGGTTATTCTGTGATATCCAAGTATTGCATTTGAATTTTGGAATATGCAAGATCTTTTCAGCAATCTTTGTTCCATTTTCTCCAGTGGAACAGATGATTTATTTCAATCAGCTGTTTTACTCCTATTGTGAAAAAAGAAATCTGTTTGAGAAAGTGTGATTGCTTTAGCTGGTTTTTATAGAATCTGTTTATTTTTCAGGGTTTGCTGACATCCCCAATGTCAAGGTCAGCCCTTACATTTTACGTAGAACAACACTGCACCTCAGATCCAATCCCCATCTGGCTTCCTCAAGTGAGAAAAGGCCCTTGCCTACACAGGACTCACAGAAGTGCAGACCAGGCCATCTTGGTGAGCGCTGCTGTTCGACACCTGGTGGCAGCAAACCACAAAAGGTGACTTGGAAAAATTTTATCTGTGTATGAAAGTCATGGGGAAGACTTAATACATTCACTAAATGTATTCATCTTGCCAAGTAAATTTGAGGACACATCATTCTTTATGTTTCTCAACAATGCAGTGGAGAGAAGATCATAAATACTGAATGACTGAAACATTGACACAGGTCTTGACCACAGTAGCAATCTGCAAATTGTTCATCTGCTGATATTTTTGAGTTCATAGGAACAACCAGTGAGAAACGTAAATTCAATACAGGTATATTTTCAATTTCTTATAATGGATATTAAGGAGCAGATATTCCTTGTACTGTGGCTTCTTCAGTTGCAGAGAAAGTAATGACCAAAAAGACTAACCTCTGGGAATTTGAACTCGAAGGTTTCTGCAAACAGCTTTTCTTGGAACTTATAGAGTAACTACAGATATTTGAGAGGCCATTAAACATGTAAATAGGGAACATTGGGATGATAAAGAGTGGGATGTGCTGGAAGGGACATTAAAGATCAGCTAATTCCAACCTCCCTGCCACAGACAGGGACACCTTCCACTAGACCAGCTTGCTCATGCTTACCAGACTTTGATGCTATCAAAACAAATAAATACTACACAGTTATGTTTTGAAAGTGGATTGTTATTAAGAAAAGGTTAGTAACTGAAGTTTACATTAACTTTGTATTTTCAGTAATAGACACATTTCTGAATGTTTCGCAGTACATCAGACCAATGTATTCTTTCTAAGATGATGCAAATGCTTTGTAGATTATAGAAAATTATTCCAACTTTAGACAGAAATAAAACCTCCTCCAAAGTTTGTAACCATGTTATCTCAAGTTGAGCAGTAAGAGAATAGTTATTGTTTTAGGGCTACACAGAAATATGTCAGTAGATAAAAATCCTTCCAGTTTGCCAGGTTACACAAAAGTATTCTTTTGACAATCTTTTGTGGTCAAATCCTTTTGACTGGCATCTTGCACATAGCTTTTTGGGTTTTTTTTTTCTTTCCTTTTTTTTTTAAAAAAGAGTTATTTTGTATTAGAATATAAAGTATGTTGTCAAGACACCAAAAGTAAGTAAAGGCAAATGCCACATAGTTTGGTGGATGTATAGCTTTCGAGGCCAGAAAGCATCACTGGGAAAACAAATCAGAGCACACTCATAATTTTTTGGAACTGTAGCAATAGGAAATCGGTGATTTGCAGTGAGAGTGAATCCACTGGATTTGTGAATGTTGTTTCAAGGGATAATCACCCCATTTGCCAAGAGTTGCTGCTTCTTACAGACATTGCCTGGAGGTCTGCATTACTGTTTCATTAAGTGATGGAAATAAATTTTATTTATACTCCTTTATGTCTGTTTCCCTATAACCTTAGAAACAAATGGGTTTGCTTGTAAAGAATCTGAGTAGTGCAAAAAAGAAGGGAAGCCTTGGTCACAGAACCTTCTGTAGAAACCACCTGCTAGCATAGTGGAAGCTTGTTGTAGGCTCCTGCTGACCCATAGTCAGGGTTGTAGCAAATAACAATTAATCAGTACTAATATTGTCTAATTTAACTGGAGAAGGGATTTCCCAAACATTCCTCCTCTTTGTCTAAACTTGTATTGTCTAGGTCCAAGGACAGGCTACTCCTCACCTTCAACTAGATTGCAGTAATTAAGATTTCAGTGTTGGTTTTGTTCCCCCCAAGTGTAAATATGCAAAAGTTATCAGTTCCAGGAATTTGTGCCCTTCTCTCTTGGACACTGCTGAATGTGTGTGGTGGGCTTTATTTCAAGATGATGTACATCTGGGAATTTCTGGAGGTATTGCTCATATTGTTCCATCATTTGTTGAAACCATTAAAACGGGTTGTTTCATGCTTTATATTAATACAGGAAATGGTGTGTCTTGTTTTAAAAGTAAAATACACCTTGTTTCCTTCTCTTTGACAAGTACTTGTATGTACTTTATTTCAAATACCCAGTTTCAAACTGTTGCAAATTTCTCAAGGTGTTTAAAAAGTGCCTGTCATGGTCATATGCAAATTTATTCACTTTTCTATGTGAATTTAATGCAGAATTTAAATTGAGTGCTTTGACTGCATATCGGTCAAAATGTGAAAGCAGTGGTTTCTGCCCAGATGTCAGCAGAAAAAGTGACACCTATGCTTTATGTTTGCAGAATATGTGCAGAAAAAATTAAATACAGTTCTTGGTACACACTACCAGGTACTTTAGTAAACAGCTTAAAAGTACTGTCTGTTCCTCATGTAGCTTTTTTCTGCTCATGGAAAATAGCTTGCCAGCAGTGTAGCAGATATTTCATCTCATACCACAACAAAACAAGAGTTATCAAGCCTCACTGTGTTGTGTATTCAGAGTGATAAGTGCCTTAAAAATATGTTTTTCTGCTTTCAATATGTCTATGTATTTTGCAAATTCCCAATATTTAGTCTTTTGCAGCAAGTCTTTCAATTTAAGGCAGAAAGCTAACATGGTTTTCCATTACCAGTAAACAAGAATGTTTTTGTTTGTGTTACAGGAAAATGATGAGCAGCAGTCCCAAGCTTTTCCACCGATGAATTCTACATCAAGGTCACCGCTTTGCCAGCATAAACAATCCCCAAAACCTCTCTTTGATAATACTAAGGAGAGTCATACAATACAGAAAGCAAAAAATTCCCTATGTGAACAAGGATTATCTGAGCAAGATGAGCAAAAAGAAAATTGTAAGGTGCAGTAAATCTGACTTAGCCACTACTCAGAATAACTGGTGATCAAAACCAGTTTGTAAAATAAATATCTGAACTGTATGGGGGACACCATTTTCTCTTTTCCAATGAAGAGAATATATGGGTTCTGCAGACCTTCTTTGTGAATATTTGCTAACACCAATAGTCACTTAAACTTGTGAAATAATAGTGAACAGATGTAACTGATCTTTTTACGGAATCACAGAATCAATTATGTTGGAGAAGGCCTTTGAGGTCAGTGAGTCCAACCTATGACCTAACAACACTTTGTCAATCAGACCATGGCACTGAGTGCTACATCCAGTCTTTTCTTAAACACCTCCAGGAATGGTGATTCCACCACCGCCCTGGGCAGCCCATTCCAATGCCCAATCACTCTTTCTGTGAAGAACTTCTTCCTAATGTCCAGACTAAACCTCCCCTGGTGCAGCTTGAGTTCTGTGTTCTCTTGTCCTATTGCTGGTTAACTGAGAGAAGAGACCAACCCCCACCTGGCTACAACCTCCTTTTAGATGTAATTGTAGAATTATGATTGTAGCATTTTCTGTAAATACTTCTTTATAAATCTGTTAAAAAATTAAACCATAGAAAAAGTGGCTGCATGTTACCATGTAGTTAATTGTTGCCATTTTTATTGTGTACCAATGGTTGATTTACAAATGGAAAATAAATTCACTTAAGTATCTAAAAATACTAGTTTTTCAGGAAAAATGTGGCAAACACTATTAGAAGATTCGAAACAAAGCAGTGATTTTAATTTGTAGGTGGGAGACAAAAATATAGAACCAGCCAGAAAGTGTATCCAGCGCACAGGTCTAGTGTCCCATGTGTTGGTATCCCTTCTTCCTGATGGAATAATACTGTGCAAATAGAGGTGAGACATGATTCGAACAAAGCCAAAGAGGACTGTCTTGTTTCCCTGAAACTAAGCATCTGACAATGTACTTCTTTAGCTGAAGGTCTTATGTTGATCTTCACATCTGCCAAATGGCCCTTGGCTGGCCAGGAATCCTCAGCAAGATGGGGGTGAGCACTTTGTACCAGGCCAGAAAGGACCCTGTAACAACAAATTCGTTCTTGTTTCACCAGCAACAGTTGTCTGCTGCTCCTCTGCAGGTCACCCTTCACCTTGACAATGCTTAACCTCAAATCTGTCTCTCTGAAAATCAATGAAGACCTGTACCTGACTTAATGAGTGGATGTGTTGGGAAGTGTCAAGAAATATCTGTATGGAATTCCCTAGGTTACCTCTTTTTCATTCAAATAGCATTTAAGATTCTGGTATCATCAGTACAAGGGAAGTAACTCCATCCAGTTCATGATAGTGCGCTTGAATTAGGGGGATTCATTACAAAAATGCTCACTCCAGCTTGTGGATCTCAGAAGTCTAACTGGGCTTGCTTAACAGCACAGACCAATGACACTCTAGAAAAGGTTGACATCAACTACATCCATCATTATCCAACTAAACGGCAATTACTTTTTTAAACTGCTGATAATTCATATTATCCTTGCCTGGCCAGAAATTAGGGGAATCAAGCTCCTGTACATGAGCAGTAGTGCTCTAAAGCTCCAAGATGCACAGCAGAGAGGTATTTTCACATTGTTATTATGTTGGAAAGATGTTGTTTCTTTTTTCAACAAAAGTGTGTAATAATGTTTTCTACTCCTTGAAAAGGATTCTTAAAATAAGAGGCAATACTTTCGTTTCAAGTTGAACTTTCAATGTATGATGATACCTTCTACTTCAAGCTTAGTTTTACCCTCAAAGCAGAGTGGTTTTCTCTTTTTACATATACATATCTCCATTATTTGGCCTTTCTTACAGTATTGTCTGTTAGAATGCAGTCAGTTTAGGAGAACAAATGATCTATTCATCAGTTTAACCAAAAAATCTTTAAAGAAATTCAACATTTATATCAAATATGTGTAACAGAGTCAGACAAATGAAAATATTTTTCATTGTTCAAAAGATCAAAATCCTGCCACACAAGCAGTAACTAGATATACCTGTGCTTGGCTTCACAGCAGTAGATCTTGTGCCTTTTTCTTAAACATCTTAACATGTTTGTTAACTCAAGTGTTAGATAATTAAAGCAATCATTGTGGCACTATGCTTAGACATATTCCAAAGACACTAAAGGGGCCCACCTTAAAGGATGCATTTTATTGCCTCATCTTATGTCAGGATACTGTCAAAGCCAATAAAAGCTAAATTATTTCAGACTAAGTTTTGTATCTTGAAATTATTTAGGGATCATCTGTGGAATTACAGCCATTTAAAAAAAAAAGTGTCATGAGGTAGAAGCATGGATATGAAGAGACTTTGGTAGCCGATAATAGAAAAAACCCAAACAAAACTGGTGTGTTTTATTTATCTAAATCATTGTTTTTCTATTTTAATCTGATGCCTTGAAAAGTGTCCCACTTGAAGAAGAGTGTAGAAAAAACATCTTTAGAAAGCTGTCTAATCTTAACCAGAAAAATTAAAACAACTCTGTTATAATGAAAGAAGTGACTATCATCAGTAAAAGAAAACACTGAGACTTTAGTTGTTACATATTTTCCTTCTTGGCTGCATTTGTATTTTATATGCCTTTAGATTTCATTAAGTGTGCAATGTTTTCATTTTGAAAGATTACAATCTGGTTTTTTTTTAGCAACTAGTATGTATTGGAGTACTGGGTAGTCTTAACTTTTTGATGTAGGTTAAGATTTTAAAGAGGTCTTAGATTAATGCCTAAATCTATTGATAGTGGGCCTAAATATTCTACATTCCCTTGCAAATTGATGAGACTTCATGTCACAATCCACAGAGGGAAGCTCTATCAAGAACACAGTTTCCAACCTATCTGTATATCAAGCATGCAAAGCAAAAAAATTCAGAGTGCCTGATCAGGATTTCTAGTAGGATTGCATAGGATGTGTTTTGTCATCTCTCTGTAATGAATGAAAGGACACTTGGATGTGGCTTTCTAGTCTGACTGTGAAAGTCCCTATAAAAATGTCTTTGGTGCTCTGCTATTGTTCTTAGCATGTTAACCTGGTTGTTGCCACAGTGATACTGTTACATCACAGGAACATGCATTATAGGGATCTCTTCTTCACTTTCCTGTTTACCCAAGGTTTACATTGTAATTGGTGTAAAATCTAGTTTGCTGACCCAAGTGGTTTTGCATACTCCCTGAAATGCCCAGAGGTGTACTTTAAAAGCACATTGCAGGAATGCTGGCATCCTTCTGCCATGTTCCCCTGCAGCTGATGGAATGGTCTGGGTGGTTTGTGATGTTCAGCTCTTTCTTCAGACTTTGGACTATTCTTCTCATTTTTACCTAGTAATGAAAGAAAAACATAAAAGGAGTTTTGTTTGTCAGCTGCTTTTCCTGGATTCTTCTTATTAAGGGCCAGTGTTTGAACTGATCTCTCAGATGTCAGAATTTAAAATGTTTAAAATGTCAGATCCTGCCCTGACTTGTGGAGCCCACTTGGCTGCAGGGGTGACCATGAGTTCTCTGCACTGCCCTGCAGTTCCACCCTTGGGGATAGTGCTGCCATTCCTATGTTTGTTGGCTCACTGGGAACACTTGGAAGGGTCTGCTCATCTAGTGATGGCCAGTGGGAGGGAGAGATGGAGCTGAAAGAAGAATCACACTCTCACTATCCAGCTAATTTTGTTGGTGTGCCCTACAGTTGATGCAAATTAATAGACTTTTAAGCAGAAAGAAAAATAGCAGAGGGAGCAGTGATGAATCCAAATGTGCCTGGTCTCAGGAGTGTGTATTGGACAACAAAGCAAATAGTGCCCTAGAACCTTGAAGGTGATGACAGATAAAGGTGCAACACACTCCTAATGGGGACTCTGTACAACAAATGACCCAAGTTTCCTTTACACAGGGTAACATTGTTGAACAATGTAAACACTGTAGGAAAAAAATCCAGTGCCATTGCATGGCCCAGGTGCTGGAGAACACTCGACTTATCACAGAACTGGTCTCCAGTGCCTCGTTCTTGCTGTTTGAGATTTCAGCTAACCCTTAAAATGATTCCACCTGTGTCTGCTTTGGCTATCTTACCCTAAATAGCCATAAATTACAAAAGACTGCCAGTAATTTTCTGCAGAAAACAGCAATTGAAAGCAGCTGTTTGAACTTAATGATGTTGACAACTGGATGCAAGGTGGACTGTGGTGAAAGCAGACTGCAGTAACAGTATTCAAAGGCAATGTTGTGGATTTGCGTGATATATGGAGTAGTCTATCTATAGTTCCAGGGACAGGAGATAGGCTATGACCTCTGTAAAAAAGAAATAATATATATATATAATTTTAATA
>VYXD01015595.1:1940489-2038450 GCA_013397195.1 Hylia prasina
TTTTTTAGTATAGAGAAAAGGAAAGTGTTCTGTATTCTTTTGACCTCAAGTTGAAAAATACTGTTGTTGATATTTAAACTTATGCATGGTTTTAGGCACTGCCTGGCACTGAGACATTGAAGATTTTAGTTCTTCTGAGGGGAGCATAGTTTGGATTAACTTAATTTTGGACTAATGTAATTACCTTAGGTTCTGATTATGGAGGCTAGAAGTAGTAACAGAGAAGACTGATACTTCATTCTATGGGATTTTGCTTTCCCTTCAATTTCTTGTGAGCAATTATAGAGGAAAGAATCTATTTTGGGATTCCCAGATCTCCTACTTGCTTAACTGCTTGTTTAACTTGGTTAGCTGCTCTTTTACTTCTCTTTTTTATCTGTTTGGTGTCTGGCTCCTGATATTATCTTCAGGTCAGCAAATCTACTGCTGAGACAGGCAGTTACACATGAAAGTGTAACTGGTTTAGATCAAAGAATCTAAATAAGAATCTCCCATGAAGTGCACATCCCCTTACACTACTTTGAGTGGAAGAGTACCATATTATTGGTTTGTTCAGGTGTCTCCATCCCCATTGCTGGCTTCTTTGACAAAGCAGCACTCTTGTGTTCAAAGCATCATTTTAAGGTGCTCAAAATGACGTTAAAAAATGGAAGGTCAGTGAACTAGCTGCAGGAAGACAATATAGCCTTGAATGCTCTGCCAGAGCTTCCAAAATGTGGCTGAGTTTATGGGTTGAGTTCCCATGGTGTTTGGCTACCTTAGAAGTAAAAGATGGGGAAACTAGTCTTGTTTTTGCTCTAAAGCTGATGCTCTAAAGCTTCTACAACTTAACCTGTTGTAGAAGTGGTGCTGAAATCACCATATTCCATACTCAGATAACTGGGAAAGGGTTGTACCCAGCTCTGGTGAGCTTTGACCGAGGAGACCAAGTGTTAATTTTTTCCACTTGTTTCTTATCCAATATCTCATCATCATGAGAGGACAATGGGGGATTTTACAGTCATTTTAAAGGCAATTCTCCTGGGCTCAGCCACCACAGTTGCTATTTCTGCATTGCTGTCTAAGGTACATTGAAAAAAAATATTGATGGGAATGTAAGTGATTGCTGGCTTGCTGTAGCAGGCAGGAGGATTCCACAAATTCGCATCATCCCTGTGGTACACTGGAGACACTTCTATAAGTTCAGTAATGCAGCTATGATTATTCTTCTCCTCGCCTCCCAATTAACCAGTACTGCACATATTGTTCCCTGTCAAATATCTTGTTTTGTCAGATGCCAGAAAGCAGTGTTGTTCTCTTTTCAAATTGCTGGTTTGATTTCTGGCAGTACTTGATTGCTTTAAAATGTACTTTCTGCATCCATTTTCCTCAATACTTAACTGGAGAAAACTACTGAAATGAGGTTTCAGTTAAGTAGGTGTTTCACTTCTGTCCCCACTACCTCATTCATTTATTTCCTCCAGCTCACTCAAGTCCCAGAGACTTTATCTTCCATTTGCAAGGGATTTTGCAGTCTAGATTATCTATCTTTTAGCTAAATTCTGGAAAATCCCATTCTAGAAGATGCAGTTCCCATCTACATTAAATACCACAAAAGGCTGGAAAAAAGCGCCTCTTTTCCAGGTCACAGCTGCTGCAGCATGAGCAGTGCTTGAGCATCATCTGTGGTATTTCTGTGCCATTATAGGGGTGTCTTAGGCACCTACAGTGCAGGTAACTGCTAGAAAGCACTTGGCTCTCACCTTTATCCACCTCCTTTTAGTGGAGCATGTTCTATGGGAAGTGCCTGCCTACAATGAGCTCCCATGGAGTCGTGCTCCATGGAATACACCGCATAAAGTAGCAGCAAATTAACCTTTTCTGTGTGAGAATAATGTGGAAGATTGCTACATCATGGCTTGGGACTGCATGTTGCCCAAGGTTATGCCTACTGTGTGCTTGGGTTCCTCATAGGTAAGACATCAGCTTGAACATCCAGAATTCATTGGAGCAAAGCAGATGCTTTTTCATATTTTGTTGTGACCCCCTGTGTTTCTCTATTTCAGCCTTACAAAGAGCCAAGACTATTGGAATTAAAAAACATCAGTGACCCAGTATAATCGCACTGGGAGAAGGGAAAATGGTAATTACATATGCAGTGAGGAGTCTGGATTGCAAGTAGTTAGTAAGCAAGCAAACAGCTGGAAAGTACAAGAGTAGATTCTGGATGGCAGATGATTGCAGAATGGACTGAGAGCGCCTGACCAGGGTGGTTTGACTTGCTCAAGACTGAGAAAATTAATATCACTGTCTGAATAAATCAAGGGGGAAATGGATTACAGTCTAATCAATTGGGATTCCTAGAGTACCCTCACTGAACTTTGCTATATTAAGAGATGATTATCATGATGGCCTCTCTGTTCTGTGGAGGAAGACCTATGGGTATTCATGGCATGGAACTGGAGTCTGGAAGCTGTCATACAGAAAGGGAAAAAATGGGCAGGCTCTGAGGAGCTTACTGGGAACATTTTAACACTGGTTCAATTTGAAGGTCATTACAACAACCTTGACCACTTTAACAGAAAATTAGTTCTGTTGAAACATGTTAAAGATAATGGACACTCTCCATGAGCTGGAAATAAAATGTCCAGTGCTTCAAAAGAAGTCACTTTTGTAGCTCGGAATATTAGTATTCAGAAAATATGGAGCAAACTCCTTGTGACATGATTGTGATTGGAAATCCAGTGGATTTCTCCATGCACATGCTTTGTTAAAATTGACTGATCAGATTTTCAGTCTTCAGCATATTTTCTTTTGAGAAGTTTATGTCCTTAATGTCTTATGGTAGACATTAAGAAATACCCAAGAAAGTGAAAAGAGCAACTTTAAAACCTCTTCCATGACTCTAAAGAAATTCTCACAAAAATTTCTGAACTAATATAAAAGTTATTCAAACCTATCTGCAAGACTGCTCTTTGTAAATATTACAAGGTAATTTTATATCTTCTGTGTTCTGTTTTGCCGATTTGACTGCTAAAGTGAACTTTCAGCAAAAGGGAAAAATCCAGTATAGCAGTCAAGGCTGTGGAAGACTGGGAAGTGTGAGAGTTTGTGGCCAGGCCTGCACAGTGCTGAGCCATCAGACTGGATCCTGTGTTTAACTAGGTGGGTGAAGTGTGTTTTACCTATGAGAGTTTCTCCTCTAGACATCACTTTAAAGCTTGGTGACCTATAACTAAGTCATGGTCTGGGTTAGGCTTGGTTTCAGTGGCCAAAGTAACTAATGCAGGTGTGAAGAATCTATTGTACACAGGTCCTCTGGTAGTGAGGTGGATCGTGTTTGTGAGGGACTTGTCCAGTTTTCCAGTTGTCTTCATGTTTGGAAAGTCTGGTTTACATATGCGACTTGAAGAAAAGGGTGTTTGCTCCTGCAGGCACACCACTGAATGTGCACTTGAAGTGGGGTGAGCTCTGCTGTCTAAACGGCCAGAGCAGACAGTGAAATTAGTACATCCAGTTGAAACTTAAGAAGAAATATAAGAAATTGAAATTAAATATTCATTCATAAATATTCAATTAAATATTTGCCAAGATAGAATATTCCTACTTTAAGTCACACGGGTAAGAGAACTTGTGTCACAGGACATTTCCTCTTCTGCCTGTGATGAGGCCACTGGGTCAGTACTGGTTTGGAAGAAAGTTTCCACATACCAGGTCACTGACGTTTTCTGTTGTGAGAATAAACTTGGGAGCTGTGCTCATCTCAGAGCAGTCATTTTCATTTTTACTGGTTTACTTTTAAAACTTTCCCATGTGCAGTATCTAATTGTGGTGCATTACAAAACACTGTATTTTAATGGTAACAGTGCACAGGGCTGAAAGGGACTGTTGGTAAGTTGCTCATTCACTTTGATGATTAAGCCGCTAATTATTGCATTAGCATCCCAAACCACAGTCATTTGTGATGTGTCTCCTTAGGCAATCCCATGAGGCACCATGGCTAATTAGAAAGGGTATGGCACTCAGAGAAGGGAAGGGCCAAGAACATGTAGAAGATAATGCCAGGGATTAAGCAGAGGTTGCTTTCTCCTGTGTCTGCTTCAGGGTGACTCAAGATAGTGCTGAGGTGTGGTACATCAAAAAGAGGTGTTTTTTTCCCTTAGAAATGTGAAAATAGACCTTTCCACTAATGGCTGTGAAAGGCCCTATGACACTTTCTGCCAGGTCTTATCACTGACGCCATACTTGCACAGTAATCAAAGGAAATAATTTTCTTTGGTTGAATAAAGTGGCTTTTCAGCTTCCACACCACTGTGGTGTTCAGCTGCCTGTGCTGTTCTAGGTTCCTGTCCTGAAATGTTTGGTAACACTGCAGGGTGCCATTTATCAGATGTCTTCCATCTTTCCCTCAACTGAGATAAAACTTTTGGTGTCATTACACCGTGTTTTTTTGAAAATGAACACTTTATGAGCCTCCTAAAAGCAAAGACATAAAGCAAGTGTAAGATATTACTTCAGAAGCTTTTGGGTTTATATGATAAAATTCCCAGAAATGTTACTGGGAACAGTTTGCTCATTGGAAGATTGATGGGCACTGGATCCCTCACCTCCGCAGGTGCTGTGTTAGTTTCCCATTAATTTCCTGAAATGATGCACTTACAGACCCATTTCAGTAGCTATTTCAAGCCCAGGAGATACGTTTTCCACTTTCCTGGATTCTAAGAGCTACCCTTTTACTTGTACCTCTTAGCGAGGACCAGCATTTTTTTCATTTTAAGGAAATATTTTGTATGGAATAGATAGCTTCTCAAAATGTACCTGAGTATGGATCAGGTTCTGCAGCAGATATGTCATCCTTGCACTTCTAAAAGTATAAAACTCTCTGATGGTGGATTTGAGCAAGTGGCTAGATAATAAAACTCAATTTTTACAAGTTTTCTCGAGTGCAGACTATTTCATTACTACAGAAAATGGGGGAACCTGTTTCCTCTGTGAAAATTTGTTCAAAAAACTCTTCAGTTTCTTAATTTGTGTGGTAGAAAAAAAATTGTCATTCTCAATCAAAAAGGAATGTTTGAATATCCAGAGCTGGCCAGATGAAAAGAGCCCTCAGTGGAAGACTTCTAAGTGGACCACTGAATGCTGTCTGCAGAGGCAGTGAAACATTGTGAACAGTAGAAATAAATTTTGCTAGAAGGAAGGACTGGTGCATGCTTTCTCCTGGGCATGCTCTTTGAGATTACATGTTCTAAAGCAAAAAAAAAATCTATCTCTGTTTCCTAATTCTAATTGTATCTGTCTTTCCCTCAATCCCCATGTAACATGCCATTTGGGTATGTGACCATTTCTCTGGAAAAGCAATGGTGTTACTCTCTTTCTCAAAGCTGGAGAAGAGGCTGCAGGTTCTAGAGCAGTGAATTCCCTAGTAAGTGGTGAGGATTGTTTGGACATGGTGTGTGGATAAACATGGATGGTGGCAACACATTTGGGTGGGTTTAAGCACTCTCATGATGTTTAACAGGCAGTAGACCAATGGAGAGATTGTTTCAGGGAGCAGATCTCAGACATTGTGCTGGAGCAAATGCCAGCAGGAACTTGGAGAGGGAGGTGTTGGTTTTGGATAGAAAGTACACAGAAGAGTTGAGCCCAGAGAAGGAAGTACCCAAATAACAATTTGGCAGGCAGCCAGTGTGGATAAAAAAAGACATTGCAAGCATCTTGACATGTGCTTCCATCTTATCTTGCCTGTCTGGTCCAGAAAGTAGTGATAGGAAATAAAAAAAGTTTAGTTTGAAGAAAACAAAATACAAGAGAAAAAAATATTTTTGTAGGGCAAAAGTCCACTTGCTGTGAAATTCATTTCCATCCACTGGCCAATTCACTTTTAAAAGCCTCAAAGTGATTCAGCTTCCATTACTTTTCTTGTGGGAACTGTGCCTGGTCTAATAAATGTCACTGCTCACAAGCTTCTTGTGGTGTATGTTATGCTTACACTTCTTATTTAACCTTTCCAAAGAACACTTCTTTCTCCTCTGTGTGCTGTGCTCTTCTGCCTCTTCAGAGCTAGTTTGGTTCTTTTTCCTTTCATTGATGCATGGCTAAATATGCTAATATGTGATTAACAATAATCTTTAAATCAGTTCTTGGCCAATTTTATTCCTCTTTTCTGAATTTCTTTAGAATTTTTAGTCAGTATTTTTGAAGGGGAAGACACTCAGGCTTAAGCTCAACTCAGGTGCAGAACAATGTGTTCATAGATGTCAAATGTTGCAGTGGGACAGCAGAAATCTGCTACTGCTTACAAACTCATCCTTCTGGAAGCAATCATATACCTTCAGTTTCCTATTAAAGGTTTCTCAGCTCTATCTCTAAGGCAACAGCTGACCTTATGAATACACTCAGCATCCTCTAGTCAGATGAAAACTACATATCCTCTCAAATTGAGGTGCAGCTGCTGATTTTTTCTCCACAAATCCAACTTAAAATTTACTAATTTCAACTTAGACCATTCCCTAAACACTTCTTCCACCTACTGGCTGTCAGTCCAGCAACTAAACAGTTACCAAAACACCACCTCTCCCCTAACTGTAGCACTTTGAAAGACAAAATAACATTCTGCATTCTAATTATTTTATAATTCCTTTGATTGTTGTTTATTCAATGTGCAAATCATGTGTGCAACTCCCACATGCCTAGTGTTGAAGGAAGTATAATTCTAAATGGTTACATATCTGCAGAAACAAATAAGCCAAGATAGCTTGTTTAAAAGCCACACTGACAGTTTCTCAGAAATGTTCCCACCTGAGTGTTGCAGCAATATGAGCTTTAGAATGCAATCTCCAAGTCCTTGACCATAAAATCTTTGGATCATCAGACACAAAAAATGTCATTTTGTAGAGGGGCCTTTAAAGTAAGATCTAGAGGGGAACTCAGGCATCAAATCCCTCTCAAGGCCAGAATTAGCAGGCTCAGTCCCTGTGGGACGTGGGAGAAGCACAGGATGAAAAAGCCCCAAGCCCTGTGCACTGGGCAGGGCCCCTCCAATTAGCAGTTGGCAGGTAATGCAGTGAATGAACTTCTGCACCCTCTGTGGAGCCCACAGTTCTGCAGCAGGCCCTTGGGAATGTGTTTTTATCTCTTTTTTCCCTTTAATTCAGACTCTGTAAAGAAGAAGGAATTTATATCATCAGTGTTTGGGAAGCAGAAAAACCTAGTGCCTTTTAAATCACTGCTGCAGCCTCAGTTTGCAGTGCCCGTGTCCCGCATTTTGCTCCTACAGTCTAACCTAGAGGAATTAGTTCAAAAGCCTGATTGAGCCATCTGCTCATGAGGTGTTGGATTTGGGTCTTCTCAGCCTTTGGAGTCTGCCTTCCCTGTTTCATGGGCAAGTGCTTAAACCAAACTGTGATAACAACAAAGACAATGGCAATGCCACTAATGCCACTTTCTCTGAGAATGACTTTTAAAAGGAAAACTGTGTCCTCTTTCTAATTTTTTCAAAGGGCAATTATAAGCTCTGCTCTCAGGAGAGGGCTCTAAACCCTGAATTAACACAGGCAAACGTGCTTTTGCTCATCCTAGATAAGGTGCCAGACTTGCAGACAGGAGAGACAGGACTGTGGCTGTGTATTTGTGCCTGGCATTTCTTACTGTTTCTCCACAGGCCTCTTCCTTCTCTGCGTGGGAGATGTCCAGACAAGCATTTTGAGGTGCATAATTCTCAGCAGGCACCACCGGGGGAGCCTTAATGTTGGACTTAGAGTTTTATATTCTCCTCTGGTGACCAAACTCCTAAATTCAAGCTATTAAATCGCAAAGTCTTCTTACTGGATCTAGTCACAGCCTCCAAGCCTATTTTGCTGGTCTACTCCAGAAAATAGCAGTCACAGCAAAGAAGTGCAGCAGCAAACATTCTTTGTGAACAGGGTTTATGTAATTAAAGCCATTCTGCATGCTAACTACATTATCTGTCTTTTAGAAACATTATTGGAGCCATAACAAAAATATACAGAAAAATCTCTCTCTACCAGCCCTCTATGGAAAACACCCTTACTGCTGCTTTGGTAGGGGGAATTTCTCCTTGCTTTTTATTTAAATTGCATAGCAGTCGATCTGGCATAAATTGTTGCTCAGCATTGATGTACAACATTTCTACTGGAGGTGACAGAATATTTAATACTAGATGTTTTTTGCTCACCTCATCAAGGTTATGCCTCTTACTTTTAATGTGCATTTGAAATACATCTTCTAATGCCCTTAAAAAAATAGAAAAAGGAACATCAGTGCAAAAAGCTTCAACTGTTCAAGGTCCATATACTTTCAAAATGAAAAATAACTACTCAGCCTGTTTTTCAGATCACTTAAAATACATCCCAGCCTTCCACTTTTGCTCCATCCCCTCCCCATCCACCTGTAAGTGGATTTAAAAACTAGAATCTTAAACATCTTAAGGTTGTTGGATATTTTCATTCCAAGTGCATGTTGTTTGGTAGGAACTATGTTAAGGAAAGACTTTCATGTACATAATTGTAATTTCTTCTTCCACTTTTAATAAAAATACAGGAACACTGGTGCTCCATCACAATGTAGTAGTCTTCCTCTGTGATTTGGTGGGGCCTGAGTCCCTGTTGCTACTGCGAAGTTCTGTCCCACCACACTGACTGAGTGACACTGCTGGGGCTATGGGGTGCTGGGCAGTACTGCAGGCAGCCTCCTGGATTCATTTATAGCTCTTGCTCCTTTGTCCAATATATGGTGCTACTCAGAGAGGGCTTTGGAACTGTCTCTAGCCAGCATTTTTTACTCTGAAGGTCATTTGCATGATCTCTTTGTTCTTGGGTCTCCTTTTCAGTAACTTCTTCGGGAAACACTGAAGGTTGGACGTTCGTGCTCTTAGTTTGCTTAATAGGTGTACTAGGGAAAGGGAGATGTCTTCAGAAAGTTCTTTCTGTAACTTTTTTAGAGCCATGATCAGCTATGAGTAAAGCATGTGTGAATTGGTAAAAATAAAGACCTATCTGACTAGGGAAATTAGATCTCCAGGTTCTGCAATCACAATTAAATCTAACCCAATAGTTGCATTTTCAGCAATGTCTGCAATGAGCTGGAGGGCTCAGCAGAGCTGGTTTGGTTTTATACTGTATATTAGAATTGAGAGGGCATTCATGATTTTTTTTTTTGAATACTGGTTTAAATAAATGGAAACTTTAAAATGTGTCCATAATATTAATCCTGCAGGGTAGCTAAGGCCATAAATTGTATCTCTTTCCTAGTTAGACATAAAAACCCATTTAGAAATTCATCTTGTGCTTTAAAATGAAAGGATATTATCGATTGTCCACTTTTCTTCTGCAGAGCAAATAATTTCTGTTATTAGAGACAATCTGAGAACACAATGGATGATTTTTCACATATTTTTAGTAAACTTTTTTTTTTTGAGGGAGGAATAGACAGCATCTAAATCACCTCCCTCTGAAGCCAGCAGAGTAGTCTTCTCACTCTGCAGGCCTGAGCAGGGACACAAACACACAAACCCTTACTTTTTTTTACTGTATTTATGGGCTGGCCCCATACTTTGTGACCTTTTCAATGTAAATGAATCACTGTCTTTCAAATCTGGTAGTGTTCCTCCCAGTGTATCCAGAAAATACACTTCTAATTTGGACCTTATGTTTGTCTGAAAACTAAAATACCTAGAAGGAAGGAGGTACCTCTCTTACCTTTAATTGATTGCTCAGAAAACAAACTAACGACTTGTGTCAATGGCCACTTGTTTTTTCTTTAAAGGGAGCTTAAGGATTTTAACTCAAATCCTCTAAATTGAAAAAGAAATACCTTGGTGTCAGGCTGAGCTGGATTAATTTTGGGGGGTTGGCACCTTTCTATCATCAAAGCACTTAAAATCTTAAACATTGAGGTGACATTCTCTATCAAAGGAGGAGTTTCTTCCAGTTAAGATGCAGGCAAGAAATTGCTTAGGAAAAGGACACAGTTTTGTCACTTTTAGCAGGACTGTAAACAGCTCTGTGGTTTATCACAGCTCTCTAAATATTAGGAATTTACTATTAGATTGTACAGAAGATGAGCCCAGAAAAAGTTGCTGCATTTAGGCACTGGCAGCATGATGTGTGTTTGGCTCTAACCTTTATGTGTGGATCATTAACTTGAGACTGCACATATCCTAAAGAAAGCAATCATTGCATTTATTTATTTTGCTTTGATTGCAGGGAGGAAGAATTCTAAACACAGAATCTTGCTCTGATGAACTTTGCTAGGGAAGACTCCATGGGTTGCTAGCTCAAGTTTGGCTGGGAACTGGAATGAGACAGTTGTAACAATAATATCCATTACCATCCTGTATAAAGGAATGAGCTTGAGAACAAGGTTAGCAAATATGATATTTCCATGTTTCTACTAGAAGTCAGTGGGAAATATGAGACTGGCTGAGAGTATTTTCTATTCAGCTACTCAGTTTAGATCATGACTCCCATACAGTGCAGTCACAAAAGTATTTATCCAATTAAACTGAATCAGAGTTACACTTTGCTGTCATTAAAACCAGCAATTCTTTACACTGATTTGTCAAAATTTTGTTTCTCAAAGGAATTAGTATTAAAGGCAAAGCACTTACTCTTTTTGGTAACAACTTCTAATCAAAATATCATTTGTAAGATCCTGGAGAAAACAAAGGTACTCTTCTTCTCTATACAAACACACAAAGTGTCAGTGTCTTTCTTTAAAATACAAGGAATACAAATAAGGTTTAAAATACCAACTAAAGAGGCAGTAGTTTTAGAGTAATTAAACCAAAGTGCTTAATCTATTCACTAGTCTGCATTTTTTACTAATCAGGCTTACAAGTTTTAAAATTACTGATTTTGACAATTCTGTTGATCAACTCCCCAAATATTCTAATCCATTAATTTATTAATCTAAAAGATCCATGCCCTCTGTGAATAATCAGTTAAAAATTATTCCAGTGTACAAAGTGTAGGTACCAGAAGATAATTTTAATATTGTTTATTTATTAATTAATCAACATATTTAGCTTGCCTACAGTAAGACGGGTGTCATGACCCCAAAAAACTCTTCCAACTTTCTAATCCCACATTTCCCAAGCAAGTAGCTGAATCCTTTATTCCCAATAGAATCCCTCTACTCACTGCATACAGCCATTGGTAATAGGCTTTTGTGTCATATTTTCAATTTTCCACTAGATTTCTACTTTAATATTTTGATATGAAACTTAGAAATAGCTAAAAGGGACAAACAAACATTTGACTTACACTTCTTCAAGCTGTAATCCTGGAGAAAGTGGTAGTTCAGAATCACGACTCCACAATTCATGGTTCTGCCACAAAAAAATGAAAAGGAGAAAAAAGTAAATTATTTGTTTAATTATCTTTGTATTATCATTATTTATTTCCATTCAGAGTACCAGGGGAAATAATCTGATTCCATAACATATCAAAATCACAACTTTGTCACATTCCAGCTCATGTGAAATAAATGTCTTGGATGTCAATCACTCATGTAAATAATGAACAAGTATTATTATTGGGTAGGTTCATGTTAGCAGAAATGGAAATCCACTTGTATAACCTGAGAGAAATTATGCAAATATAAAGAAAACCAGTATTTCTGTCAAAATTGAAGAATTTTACAGATTTCATAAAAATACAACAGCACTTTTGTTAGAAGGACATGCAAAATACATTTTTGTTTTTGAAAGAGGAGTTAGAAAATCAGATCAGGTCATCAAATGAGAGCAGGAGCTTCTCTTGCTAATAACGTTAAATGAAGGTTTTGGTGGTTGGAACAAGGACTGAAATAGTACTATCAAGCACAAGGCTATCATAAATCATGCCTGTGGTTCCTTTTCTGAGCTGTGTAGAAATTCAGCATGGCTTCTGCGAAGGAGCATGTGGGCCAAGGAATTATACAAAACTCCTCTATCATGCATGGCTTTGGCTATTGTTAACTGCCCCTATTTTTGAGTGCACTAAAATTTCCTAAATCAATCCACCATTCATCTTGAAAATCCAGATGACTAATGGAGTGTAACTTCCAGACAAAATCTTGCATGGCATTCTACAGTAGAGACCGTAGACTGAGTGAATAGCACTTTGTCTGGACATTTCTGGGCTCCAAGTTATTATTTGGATGGAATGAAAGACTGTAAACCAAACAAAAAGCAAGAGTTCAGTCACGTAGGAAAGAGCTCTGCTTTCAGAAGAGCAGGTTTGCGTTGGGATACACAGTTTTGCACATCACGTAGCGTCTCATTTGTGTTTCTCAGAGAGACCAGTTACTTTAGCTGTTCGTGTTTTGTACACAGGTGCCTGGTGACCCTATCTAGCCCTGCATGCTGGATTTCTCAATTACAATCTTAGTCACTTCTCAAAAGATAGTTGAATATTTTGGGTTTGAACTTAATAAAGATTCCCCGAAGCCACTGAATCCATTATCCATTTCATTTCCATGTAACCAGGACAATTTTTGTGTATGAGCAGTGTTTTCTGCCCTTTTTTTCTTTGTAACTCACTGAGTACACTAACCTCAACTGGCTGCTGAGAAAAGTGAGCAGAATGTGGCCTCATATGTGCATCCTCTAAAAATCTGGAAGATTAAAATCAGAGTGAGAAACAGTTAGGATTCAAACGATGTGTTTGAAAACAAAATTGTGTAACCTTTAGCATTGATGTCAGTACCTGTGCAAGCTTTCTCTCTTTTTGTTGTTGATGCCTGCTGATTTAATTGATGGTCTGTCTGGGGAGGAGCACCTTTTTCTGGAAGGAGGATTATAATACCTATATTTTACAAGCAAAGCTTGATGCGATGTCTTCAGGATCCGAGGGGTAAAACACTGCTTCTTTTCTGTAAAGTAAATTGCATGTTTGTCAAGGAGGTCCCCAGAGTAGGTTTTATGAACTGAGTTTTGAAATGCCTTCTTCCTGTTGTGGCTGCCCAAAGGCATGTGAAGCTGCAGGAGGGGTGAAGCAGATGATCTGTGGGCACCAGGGCTGTGAACTGGCATCTGAGACAAAGCACACAGGGCAGTGTTTCGGACAGTCTTTCTTGCAGCAGGAGCCAGCATCAGAGTCCTTGAAGTGATCTTCTGACGTGATACAGAGAGGGGCTGCTCTCTCTTTGTCCTGGGATAATTGCTCTGACTGGACAATGGGTGACCATTTTCCAACATTGCCCCGTTTGTCTGTAAGTTAAAGAACAAAACTGACAGACAAATTGCACGAGAATTCACTACAGACATTATTTCCTACAAAGTAACTCACAGGAGGAATTTTAAGAAACAGTTTTCAAACTGGTTCAATTGGTTTTAAGAGATGTAACTGACTTGATCAGTTCTTGATACCACAGTTAGTGGTTAGTTAGTAAAGCCATCCTGCCACTGTGCTTCAGCTAATTAACCAGTCCTTTACCTAGTTTATTCTCTTTACTAAGCTGAGGTTTCTAATAACAAGTAGACTTGGGAAATTACAGAAATCCCATTTCCCTTGCCAGGGCTGACAGAGGGAGAACTGGAGACTTTTTCCTTCCTTCCTACATTGTGTATTATCGCCTATGGACTCAATGGCAGGCTCACAGTCCTCCTTCAATGGTATCTTCTGTTCTCTCTCTTTGTGTGCCTTTGCAGGTGTGAGCATGGCATCATCTCATGGGTTTGAAGTCAAACAGAGCCACCGCTTTCCTCACAAATACCACAGGTGGAATTGTGATCTATTGTTTTGCTGTTCATCTCACTGGGAGAAAGATTTTACAAAACAAAATAATGCACGTTTGAACTGGATGATGTTTGTAAACAATATCATTGGAAATCTAGTGGCAAACCCACAATGATTCTCAAATTATAGAAAGTCTTAGAATCTAAATATAGTCTGCTGAGGAGTTTTTGCCTGAGAGAGACACTGGACTATGGTAGGATGAAATGTTTTGCAAGAATTTGTTGAGGTGAGGTCCACTGGCAGAATTTGGTGAGGAACAAGTCTACTCACGTTAATATGGGGTTGCCCAGTTTCTGGTATCTGGCAGAATATGTAGAAATAGGATTATTAATTATTTTAGGGTCTTGGTTTTCCAATAAGTAATGTTCTAAAATTCAGGGAATACTAAAAAAAAAAAACTGGGCAAAATATGTGAATACACAGAAAAATATTGGAATATCATTCTCTTGAAAATATTTTAGTCACATAACATGGGTACCTATCACTGTTGGCCACGTAGGGACAGAAATGGTTCAGTGGGAGGACAGGTGCCAGGTGGCAAAACTGAGTCAAATATTATCTCTGCTTGACTAGACTATAAAAAGCCACACTGAACAAACATGCATGTAACTGCTGTGCTACAGGCACAGCCCACACCATGGAGCACAGCTAACTAAGGGGAAAGTGGGCTTTTTCACGTGGCTCAATGCCACCTGTGTGACAGGTCGTACACTGTCAGAACAGTACATACCTTCTGCTGATTTGGAGAAATACTCCTGCACTTGATTGGTGAGGCAGGATGACCACGTACAAGATTCTTCTTGTATTTGTCAAGGGTTTGAATTAGTCTGTCTCTTTTCTGCTGGTCCTTGTCTGTACATGTAAATATGAAAATACAATCTGTTAAATCAATGATCAGGTTATAGACTCTGACTCTTCATTCTTCCTTTTGGCCACTAAAGACTATTCCACCTCCTCTTCTTAATACCAAGTAGCAAACAGAGAAGGCAGTCATTCTACCTTTTACAGTTGGGTCTTGCTGCTTCTGTGCTCAGCACACACCTGAATTTGAAATCAGTGTGAGCCAGGATTCCTCACACATCGCTCACACAGTCAGTAATGAGCTACTGGAGGGATAAGAGAGTATGTTAACATTTTGTTGCCACCCTATGCATCCTTTCCCCTATCCTAGACAGAAGCTGAGACAGGTCAAAACAGAAGAGCTGAGGCAGTTGAGTAAGGATGCAAGTCTATGTACTAAGAGTTGAATGACCAAAGTCAGGCTGCCACTGTGGTATGTGCAGGCTGCAGTCCCAAGGAAGTCCTCATTCTGCACTGGTCAAGCTCAGGCTAAGAAGAGTAGGATGACCCTTTCATTAGTCCCTCATGCACAAAATGAACAGGAACAGAAACAGACTCAGCCCTTTGGCACTGGCACAGAAGCTGTGGATGGCCCAGTCCTGAAGTGTCCAAGGCCAGGTTGGGTGGGGCTCTGAGCAACCGGATCTAATGCAACATGTCCCTGCCAATGGCAGGCAGGTTGGAACCAGAGGATCTTTAAGATCCCCTTCAACCCAAACCATTCCTGATTTCATGACCTTCTGATCTTCCTGAAAATATGTGAATGAGAGTAGAAATAAGAACACTTATTCTTACAATAATTATTGCTGTATAGCATATTATGGAATTCAATATGGAATATATTATATATTAAGTATTATAAAATAATAATAAGAAAATACAGGGGTAGGAAGCAGATATCAGTTACCCAAGACTATAGAAACCCACAGGGGCATATTTATGTATAATGCAAAACTTCTCACAATTCACCATGCTTTGTCAGAACCCTTTTTTAACAGTGCAAACAGGAATGATGTATGGCCAAAATTTTCAACTCTTTTGGCCTGCTGTGTTCCTTCCATGCACAGCTCTGCGAGAAAGTATATGTTGATGGGCAACAGCACATTTCTTCTTTAGAGAGACGTTTAAAAAATACCCTCCTTCCTGCCTCAGTTGTAGCCGAAACTATGGACTCACACAAAATATTGATAAAGTGGAGTTCACTGAGGTCCTGCAAGCTGCATATGACCTTTTGAGTTGAAAATGCAGCTCTGTAAGAATTTCCTCATCCTATCAAGTTCTGGCACATGGTAACATACATGCCAATACTGCCAGACAGGCCAGCAAAGAAATGTGTTCTGCTCCCTCCCCTTTGGTTGCAGCTGCAGAGGCTACTCGAAGATGTAATTCAAGAGTGTTGGAAAGGCTTCAGGAAGGCTGGTGAAATGTGACTTCTGTAGTGTGATGATGCTTTGATTAATAATGATTTATTCCTGTAAAAATTCATTACTGGTTCATGATCAGCCCAGGGTCCCCTTACACTGCTGCTGTAGCAAGAGACTAAAACTCACCCTCATAATATGTTGCAAATTTTTTGCTAATGAGAAGCAACAGCTCCTCCTCTGAAGGGGTGTAATTGCAAGCGATCTCACTAATGTCACAGAGTAACACCTGAAACTTGGAGAAGCAGCGCTTCCTAAGGATTTTTTTTTTGAAGGGGGAGATGTACCGACCTGTATTTAGTATTGCAAATTTCTGAATTGACAGGAGGGTTACTGTACTATTACTATTACTTACAGTACTATTTCTTTTGGAAAAGAAACATCTGAAACTTTTTAAAAAACAGAACACCTATATACTTAATAGGCAGCTCCTCCAAAGTTTGCGAGGGGTCTTTTATGAGGCACACCATCACACAGTCTAAAATGGTCTCAAGGCTATGTCCCTTTCATTGAAAAAAACAGATGTCATTGACAGCTAATACCAGTATATAGTCTCCTGAGGCATGTAATCTGCCTTTCCAGTCTTGCATAGACATGAATTCATAGCATCATCCTATTAAGAAAAACGTATTGACAATGCTAAATCCTATTTGGATGACTGGGAAGCAGGATTATACAACTCACTGGAACAAATGACAAAATGTACTTGCTCAGTCGCACTCATGCAGATATTAATACCTTCCCTGTTTATTTCGGTTTTCACGGGGTCCAATCAAATTCCCCATTCTGATTAATTGCATTCTGAAATCATGTGAAAAACAGCAGGCAAGGCAGTCTGTGTGGTGTCTGTCCAACAGTGTTAATTTACAGGGTACCAGGTTTCTTTCCAGACTGTGCCAATGGCTTGGGAGGCCTCAGGAAAAAGTGACACCCGTGCCACTCCTCCCTTCTGTCTGGGCACAGGTGAGGCAGGACAACTGAGCCTTCAGCAAGCCTTGCCAAGGGCAAGAAAATAAAATGTTCCAGGTCAAAGAGCCACAGGTTTTAAACAGCTTTTGTCTAGTATTTCACTGATATTTTGACTATAAATATGGGTTATAAATATGCCACATGGCAGCAAGCCTATTCAAATATGTCCTATTCCAGTGCATTATAGTTTTATGTTTTGAGGAGCTAGCAAAAGCTCCTGGGCAGAATGTCTCATAGCAACTTTCCCTCCCCTTTCCTGATAGTTTCACTTGCTGGATTTTGTATGTGCCACAGCCAGGTGAGGCTGACTGAGGGGTCCTGCAGCAGATCCTGGTTTGCTGACATGTCTGCTAAGGGATTTACTTGCCTAAACACTTTCCAGCCCTGTTCTCCAGTTTCTCTGTAGGAGAAAACAGCCACCTGCCCATTATGCCTTTCTCCAAATGCTTTTTAAAAACAGCAATGATCAAGAACAAAGTAGAAGATAGCATGAAAACTTTGCATGATACTTGGGGTTTTTTTCTTTTTCTTTCAGAAAATCAAGAATTAGCTCTTCCTCGCCTTTTGATCTCATGTCCTAGCTGAAGAGTTTAAGAACTGGCTGAACTGCTTCCCAGGGAATAGAATCATGTAGTGTGGCCAGTGCAGAAGTTATTTAGGCAAATATATTCATCAGCCTTTCTCTAAGCTCATTTGCTTGCTAAATTATTGTCCTGCCTACTGTAGCAGGCATTAATTTATCAATACCAATTTCACTGGTACTTGTACTGGTATCTATATTTGTCAATGTGAAAAAAGTAGAGAAAATAAAAGGGATTTGGTTGTAATCTGGTCCCTGTAACCACAGGAAGATCAGATACTATAGTTCCCACTCTGTTTTCCTGGCAGTTCTTGTTGCTTGCCATTTGATAAAACACCTTGTCTTTTCTTTGCTGCTGTGTGGAAGTCTTGTGTACAAAATGAGTGGGCACAAACTTACCCAATATAATAGAAGCAGCGGAGCTGATAATATTGGTTGATCTGAAGGAAACAAAATAAATCTAGTTTTCTGTTGTTTGTTTGGTTTTTTTTTTTAATTTAGTGCCTTTTAATTCTACTTATCTTTGTCTTACATGGGAAGAAGGGTCATTAAATACCTCAGATTACATGCACAGCTGCCTCCTAAAAGAGAGGTTATTTTTGGCTCTAAGGCAGAACATTATGGCCCAAGTATGAAAATGGAATATAAAACCAGAAGAGGCTTCCCTTGTTTACCAGATATTACAAAACTCAGTGATTATAGTTAGAAATAGAAGCTACACCTTGGCTCATGCCTTCATTCTTGACTCAGAGTGGGAGTTCTTGTTTAATTCCTACCAAGAGTTTTAAAACAGTTGGCTGATGTTTAATTCCTGATGACTTTTGAAACAACAAGGAAGTTTCTAAGGACTCTGAGGAAAAGAGAAGAGCAAAAGTGGTAAATGAACTCCAGGCTAGTATCAGTCCTGAGTATAACAACTGAAATGCTGTTACAAGACTCATTTGAAATAATGTGAGCAGCACCAGTCAAAAAGAACACAGAACCATGTTAACTAGATAAGAACAAAAGAGATTTTGATTGTGGTTCCATGAGATAAAGGTGTTTGTTTAAAAGACTTCTGTAAGCTCTCTGGCTTTCTTCTGTATGTTCTGCGTGGCATTGAGACTAAGAAATTAGAACAAAATTACAGATGTTTATGAAATGGTGAACGGGGAGATGTGAAATGTAATTAGCATGTGTTTCTAAAGCAAGGATCACTTTTGATATTGTAATATTAAATTATTTCTTTCATTTATCTGAAAGAAAACATTAAATCATTTCTCATAAAACTTGAGTAACTACAGTTTGGGAACTCATAAATAATAAAGGGGTGGTTTACTGTAACAAAGTGATATGCATTTCTCAGTGATGTAGATGTAGGGAAGCAGCATACTTTTCAGCATGGATAATGGAACATCTCCACTGTGAAAAGGCAAACTCTTACCTAAAGAAGGAGAGTCTTGTCTGGGAATCAGTGCCACTAAAAAAACATCCATACCTTCTTCTAGATGAACAGAAAGGGTAATTTCCCACAGTGAGAGTGGAGCCAAAATTAGTGCAATACCACTGCCCATAAGGAGTGGAAACCTCAAGGGTAAGTACAGGGAGCCTTTACTTCTGCTTCCTGAACAGCTGCTATTGGAATTGTACATCCTACTTTAAAATTTTACTATTCAGGAAGCGTTTACAAATTGGGAAGGATACAGAGAAAATCCATCAGTATGATGAACTCTGGAAAATACACTCCAAAGAGTCAGATTTAAGGTGCTGAGTGTATTTAATTGTGCAAAAGGATGGTTAAGAAGTAACTTTATTCCTGCTTAGGACTACCTATAGGCAGAACAGAAATTAAACAATACAAATGCATCCTCATTGCAAGGTAAGTTAGCCTTTGGAACACTTTAATGATGTAAATAAACAAGGTTTGGACATCTTTGGAACCCTTTCCACACAACTCTCAGAAATAGCAATGAATGCAAAAAAGACTCAGGGGAAAACAGGTTATATAACCACAGCAGTTTATTCTTGCTGTGTCTGTGAAACTCATAGATATGTGTCAGTCATCAAAGATCATCTACCAGCTTCTCCAAAACCTCATTTTTTTCTCACTTTTTTCCTGCTATTTTTAATTGATGTAATATTAGACTTTTGGCCAGTGCAATACACAGGGATACGAGGAGGGTTACTTGTGAAATTCACATCTGTAGGTGCTGTAGTCTACACTGCTAACAGTTTGTCTAGTGGGGGAACTGCTTATTTTGGCATTTCAGTGCAAAGAAGACCATTTCTTCAACAGAAACCACTGGTAAGTGAGGCTCAAATGCTTAGATTTGATTTCAGAGGCTCTTTTCTATGTTAGCTGTCCTTACAAAACCCCTGTGTTGGCACATTAAGCTACAGAACATGGGTTTTTTAAGCCCCAAGGTTTGATTCAGCATGATTTGTTTTCAGCAATATTTAAATGCTGAAATCCTATCAAGGTGAGTGGATAACAACAATTTGAAAGGGGAGAAAACATCCCTGAAACACCAGATAAAGCAAGGAAACATTTCTAAGTGGCACTGCCTGCTGTTCTTTGCCATGTTGTTTTCTAAGCATGTGCCAAAATCTGCACCTTTTACTACTGTGAGTGGTCATGTTGACATTAACAGGAATTTCCCCAGGAGGAAGGCAAAAAGTAATCAGCTCTCCACAACAGACCACTCTTTCCAACATTTCTGAATTGCTTGAAACCTTTGGCCATAACCCACATCTTCTCTGACTCGTTCTGCCCTACTAACACATTCATGGCTCTCAGTGGAGCTGACAGCACATGACACAATTCCTGTGTAGATCTCACCAAAATTAGGAGAGAACATACTCTCTTCTCTTATTTGAACAATGACAAGTTTTGATATTTGTTTTACTTATGTAGGGAAAGTGGGTTTTTTTTAATCTTTTAGTGAGTATAAGTAAAAAATTCCAGAATGTGGTGTACAAGAGAAATTTCAAGATGCTTCACTCCTGTTTAAAGTACTGACTGCTATGACTGCTACTTTCTCCTTTGACAGCAAAAGGCAAAGACAGTGCACAATGGCTGGGACAAGACTCCTGTTCTCTACATCCTCCAATAGCTCCCACTGCACTCTTCCCCCCTTTTTAAAAATATCCCTTTCAACAGCACAGACTCTGAGGGGGAGGATGGTTAGGTGATTAAAACACTATAGAAGGACTTGGAAAACTACCCCATAATTCCCAGCTCCAGAGTGATCACAGGTATGTTAATTAATCTCTGGTGTCTTCATTTGTTCCCTGTAAATGTGGATGATAACACTCATCTACCCTGTTCCAGCTGATACATCATTTTGGGCAGATACTCCCAGAAGATGATCTTGAAATGTGCAGTGGTACTGTGAAGAAACTCAAGTCCCAAATAAAGTTGTCTGCATAGCACAGGTTTTGTAGTGTGACAAGAAGAATTTATGAACTAGACAAGATGTTTAATCATGGATAACAGCTGAATGGTGCAGTAGTCATACATTTGATAGTCCCTTTATTGCAGCTCTCTTGTGAGGCTGGTATAAGCAGTAATTTTTTACAGATTACAAAACTTTTTATTAAAAACCATCTCACTAATCCTCCATAAACCTTCAACGATAGAAAATTGATGTTTGCTGATATAAACACATTAATTTTCACTGATTGCCAAATGATTTGTTCAATTGCCCAAGATTCATGACAGCTAAGACTCCTCATCTGTAAAGATAAAATTATGTTTATATAATTGACTGTATACTCTGTTCACAGAAACTGTGGGAGAAAATTCTGGAATTTTGTATGACTTTGAACTGTCAGGAGAAACAGCTTGTTCTTTTTCACAGGTGTTATGGGCTTGAAAATCACAAAGCAACTTCATTTCCAGCTGGCTAAAACCTGAATGGAAATTATTATTTTGACTAATGTCTGTCTCATGCAGAGAATTATAAAGGGAAAAACACAGATTATAAAAAGACCAGTATGTGCCACATCTAACCACTTAAATACTCTGCTGGTACATGGAAAAATAAAATTCCTCTTAAAGAAAGCTATTATTCCTTTTTCCAATTACTAAAGCATATGTTTCTGCACACATTTGTTTGTGTGTTTGGGTTTCATATTTATAAAACTGAGTCACGGCATATGAAGCAATTGTATGATCAACACTTCCCAAAAGGTGAACAAGAAACAGTCACATGGCTTCTTGTACTTACATAAAATATTACCTGTAATTCCTTTTAGGTAAATGTATATCCCGTACTCTTAAAAGTCCAGGGAATAATGTAAACCATACAGTGATCTGAAAAGCTCACCTTGGCATCACTGGTAGTTGACCTTGACTTGGTAATGAAATTGTAGCTCAACAGAGAGAAGAAGGAATGGCTTTGAATTAAGTCCAAGGTTGTGGCCACCTGAAAGTGTGCTCAGAGGCAGATTTACCTTGGGTCTTTCTGCAGGAAATTCTTTAGCTTGGCTAGACTGACATGACCACTTCCTAGCACAGCTTCACCATGCTGGTGTGTTTTGCTGGGCTGGTACCCAGTACTCTGCTAATGGAAGCACAGCAGACACTGCAAAACTAGGACCAAAAAATACATGAGAGCAGCCCTTGGTGGACACACTGTCATTCCTGGAATGGGAGAGTAGGAGGAGAATTAGGGTAGGGTGCCTTGGACCACTGCACTTCCCTGTGTTGATGGACTTCGTGGAGTCAGAGGGCTGTGCTTTAGTAAGAGGTTTTCAAAACTGCAGGATTAATTAACGATTTGGGTGGCTCATACTCCTGTAGGAGTTGTGGGTTACCTTTATAGATCTCCTGTTTAGGGCTGCTTTGATTAATCTTTCATGAGTATTTTTTCCTAGTTTTCTGCCAGCTCCTCTGGGACAGCATCATATGTACATCAGCCAAGGTTTCTGCTCCCCTTGCTGAGCTGATCAGCCTCAGGAGATCTGACTCAAACTTTGGCTCTTCAGATCTGGGGCAGAACATCATTGTAACATGGAAATAATGGTTAGAAGAGACTTCTAGAGCTGTCTTATGCTTTCAAAGTCCAAAAAAGTGATTGAACTGCTTAATATTAATTGTTAATTATTAATCCCTAATAACAGAAATTTAAAGGATCTTCTGGATGCCAGAGCTAAGTTTAAGTCTCAGGCTCAATGCTGTATAAATAAATAAAGCACTGATTTAAAACAAAATTACAGTGTCTTTTCTCCTTTGTTCAGATAGAAAAAATACCTCATAACTTTTTTTTTGCCCCAGAACTTTCACATGTCCATTGGAAAATTAATTCTTTTTGATCCCTGAGACACTCTTCTGAAACCTTGTCACTGGTGCCTTCAGCAGCACACCTTATCCTTTTTCCATACTCATTGGATGTTGTTTCTAGGAAGAGTGCCTTCTGCTGAGAGTAAGAAATGTAAACATCCTCCTACACAGACACTTGGAATGGCCAAGGAATTCCTGTTTTCACAGTACTTTCATAAATCATGCTGTTCTCATGACTCTGAAAACACCTCTGTATAATTTTATCTCCATAAGAACACTTGTGATGATGAACTGCATCTCTTATATCCGTGATCTCTGCTGCATCTACAGCTAATATACCTTTCTTAAGGCATGGGACAGACACATGTTTGTCCATTCTTTAAGGGAAGCCAAAAATGGCCCATGATTTTTAGCATAAGAACATTGGAGATGCAGTTTTACAGCTACAACAAAGCCAGCTCTGTGCTGGAGAGAAGTGACTGCTCAGGAAGCTTTATCTTAACTGTTTCTCCCTAACTTTTGTTGTAAGTTTGTGCAATTTCAGGAACATTTCAAATGTTAATTTGATAATAAAGAGACACAACTATTATTTCGCCATTATTTCACTGCTATTTCATCCAGTGATGCAAATGTGGAAGTGGTTCAAAACTTTGCCAAAGGAGGTTCAGACTCAACATCAAGAAGCATTTCTTTCTCAAGAGGGTGGTCAAAAAGTGGAACAGGCTTCCTAGAGAGGTGGTTGACTCCCTAGGCTCATCAGTGTTTAAGAGGCATTTGAACAATCTCTTATTAAGGGGTAACGTTTGGTCAGCTCTGAATTGATGAGGCAGTTCGACTGGATGATCATTGTAGAACCTTTCCAGGTGAACATTCTATTCCATTCTATTCTCACAAACTGATGAAAGTTGACACTTGGTATTCTTTACAAACCATACCTAAAGGTCATTAGAAGAATTTTTGTGAAAAAAAATCAGCTTATTCCATGGCACTCCTACCCACTGCAACTTTAGTAACTTCATGAAATCTAAAAGTGCAGAAAGCCCAATGAAGCAACAAATTTAGAACAGCATCTTTCTAAAGCCTAGAACTGAAAATCCAAAATATACCTGAACACATTCAGGAGAAAGTCCTATCCACTGCACATGCCACATTTTGTCTGTTCTGAATCTGCAGTGCAGCACTACAGATGCCTTGTGAATGGTGCAGTTTATTTATAATAAATATTAGCAAGTTCTTTATAGTGTTTTATCTGCTGTACATTTATTCTTTAAATGAAACAAAGTGTTGCACTCTGTATTTTCTTCTTCAAAGATTACTTTTCAGAGGTAATCTTTGTAGCTGTTTCAGTCTTTCTCTTTAGTTTTACAGGTTTTTGTATGTCTCCATCACTACCAACTGATCTGAATTTTCTTTTCAGCCTACCACTGAAATGTGTGGTATCCAACACAGATCACACATTTGGAAAAATCCAACACAGTTCACACATTTGGAAAATAAGGTTATACCTAACTGAGTGTAAGGATTGAGAACAGATAAGAAAATATATGGCTTCAGAATGTGTACCTGTCAAAGTTCTAATAAATGTCAAGGTTTTAAAACCACTCCACATTTAGTAACTAGCAAAAGTAATAGTGGGAGATGGTTGTGGGAAAAAAATTGTACGTGAAAAGAAAAAAAATGCTGTAATCTCAAACTAAGCAGAAAATTAGTTTTGTCCTTTCATTATTCTAGTGGGCTGGCAAAACAGACTTATTTTGTTTCTGTTAATTATATTTGATTATGCAAATAATAAACAGAAACCTATTTTTGTAGGCATAAAGTCATTTTATACTGCTCAAATGATTTGCACATCAACCCCAATAACAGCAACTGTACCTCCATTGTGCTACTGCCCTACTTAACACTTCAGAACACAGAAGCTTTGATGCACATTTTCATGGTGACTTCTAAATTTTAAGTTTTATTCTTCAAGGGATAAAATTTATTTTGTCCAGGCAGATATTTCTGGAGCTAACCTGTGAGAAAAAGGACTTAGCTCATATATAGTGTCTTTTAGTGAAGATAAATATTAAATGACACAGGTGATTTGCATTTCCCCAGTGGGCTACTGACAAAAGTTATATTGGGTGCTCACTTTCTCTGACTGGGAGTATCATGTTATGACTCCTATGACCATCAGGCAGCTTGTACTCAGTGTGGGCTTCTAAATTAACAAAAATGGCACAAAACAATTTGATTCTGCTGAGCTCTGTAAGATGAGTTTCTTCCTAAGAAAGCATTTTAAGAAACACAGATAATGTTTCCCTCTGTTACATTGTCTAGGATCACTTGTTATTGAGGCTAACCCAGCTGAACAAACTCTATGCCCTCTTGATATTCTCGAGGAGGTGAGATTCTACTCCTCATGTACTTCTATGTCAGGATCATCTCTCTGTCAAATAAATATTCTCGGAAAACTTTCCATGGCATTTCTTTCTATTATTAGAACACTGTTTAATCACTATTAAAGTGATTAATACAAAATAGTAATCTTAAAATTATTGTATAAAAGACAGGTCTGAAAATAAAGGAAAATACTGTTGAATATGAGGAATTAAAAAACAAAGTTAAGGAAATTTTGATTGTAATGTGTTATGATCTTGAACTTGTTCTCTTGCTCTTGTCTAATGAGGATCTCATATGATACATTTTTCTGACTCCTTGTGGGCAAGGGTCATGTTTGCCTTCTTGGCTTGTGTGTATCTTGCTGGAACAACTGCATCTCACCATTGCCTCCAAGCTATCTTTGCTTCCCAGTGTGTTATGCCCTGCTCGGAGCAACAGCCCTCTGCAGGGATACATGGTTCCCACTATGCATACACTGTGGAAAACCAGGAGCTTCCATTTTCCCAGCTTTTTGAATTTCATTCTAAAACAGGAGGTGTCTGTGTAGGAAGCGTGTGTGCTGCCTTGTATGTAACTATCAGAGAGAGGTAAGATAGGATAGAGATAAGAAGAATATGCCTCACAACCTGGTGAATGAGGGAAACCAAACACATTCCAAAGTGAAGGCTGTGCTTCCAGGGAAAGGTATGAAGGGGTTCCTCCTCATCAATCTTCCTTCCTATCAAAAAGGGAAGGGCAGGAGAGACTCTGCCTTGACATTGGGTCCTGCAGGCTTCAGCCAAGAGGTGGCGTTAAGGTGCAGTGCGATGTTCTCTTACCACACACCTCCCCATTTATTCCTCAAAACCCGTTTAACCGTCGTGTGCCCAATGTCCAGAGGCACAAGGAGCCACTAGGGAAATGAAAAATACAGCGTCGAATAGCAAGGAATTCAAAGGGCTGGTGGCCAGAATTTGGGCTGGAAAACTGAAGCAATTCATGACTCCAACAGCTTTGTTTGTAGTAGGTGTTTCACCAAGTCCTGCACTCTTCAGGTTAGCTTGTATCTGTGCAAACAGGAACCAAGTGCTGGACTCAAATTAAGTCAGATACTAGATTAGACATCAGATACTATTGTCTTAACCCTGACAATGCATATTTTTGGCACATATCTGCCTTTTTAGAACACCTTTATCATAAAAGAAGACAAGTGTTTCCAAACCAAACAAATGGAGGCAGATCAATTTTCAAAACAAACCAAAATAAAACTACTCACATTTAACACTGGTATGCAAACTCTTTGGTGCAGATGAATCAACAGCAGCTGTATTAACAAAAAGTAGGTTCAGTCCAATGAAACACTAACATCACAAATAATCATAGCAAAATGGGTAGATATGAAACTGATAATCCTAAGGTGTTGAATTCCCTATGTGAATATAGTACCAGACTGCATAATATTAGCATTATTAATAATGTAGATCTACTGACCACCAAATCCCATTTTTTTCCCTACTGATGAGCACCATTTTCTTCTATTATCTTTGTCCTTGGTCAGTTCTCAAAATCTGGCATAGGTTAAATTCTGTGAAATGAGTTCAGTTAGACCAACTCCAACTGCAATGATACTATTTGAGGATTTGACTCCTGGTCTCTATCTGCATAAAAGCATAAGATAAGTGCCTCAGCAAGCTGTTACTGTTCAGTATCAAATCTGGACTTTTGTGGCTTTCACACAAAAACACATGTCTACTTAGGTGTAGAAACTAGAGCCAGTACGGCTACATTTATTAGCCTTCATTTTAATTTACAATTTAAGAAAAACTATACTAATTTTGTATTGGCATTTGCTGCTACACAGAAAGTTTATATTTCATGGACGAGTATGCAGCTGCTATCAGAGAGGGGACACTGCCAACTGATGCTCCAAGAGGTGATTCAAGATGTCCCAAGGCTCAAGGTCATCATCCTAGCAAAAGGAGCTATTTCATTACACAATTACAGACAGTTCTGCACACCACATTTTATGTTATGTGGTGATGTGGTTTTAGTTGTAAAAGATTAAATGGAGTAAACTTCAAGGAATCAAGCATTCCTCAGCCTTCATTAAGTCCTGTGTCCATACAGGAGATGTTAAGGATAGTAATGGTCTATGTCAGATTGACTACCCCTAGATATAATTGAGGTATATGAGGAAATAGTATTTTTGACTGTGGAGGGAAAAGTAATCTCCTAGTAGCTCAATATTCCAGTTGCATTCGAAGGACACTGACTTCATTTCCATCTTTTACTTTTGTGATTACCACCAAATGTCAAAGCAAATTGTAGTTTGTACATGTGCTCCGAAGTTTTGGACATGCAGGGCTGGCCAAATAGGTTGTAGTTTAAAAGGCAGATGCATTTCAAAAAGATTGGAGAATATTTGGAAGGATACTGGCGAAGGCCTTTATACCCTGACCAGATTTTTCAGAGGCACAAAATTCTACAGTCTCTTACAAAACTGTACAGAACAGCTGGCAAATCAGCATTTCACAGCATCAAGTATGTACAGAAGAGAACCTTGATATCCTTGCAATATTGCAGGTTTTTATATGTATACAAAAGTAGCTCCACAAGGAAAACCTGTGTGAATGATGAAGCATTATGATAAGTAAAATAAGTGGTTTTAGATTAAAGGTTCCAAATCTGACTTTCAAGAATTGTAAATTCAGATCATGAAACACCTAAGAAATAGAAATTTTAGCCATTGGAAGTTTTGATTAGCACCTACTCTGAGAAGCTCTTTGCAGACTGACTGAATTCTGCTGCAGAGGAGCAGGACTGACATTTGAAAAAAAAGAAAATTGAAACCTCCTTGGGAACAAAGCACCTGACTCCTTTTATATCAAGAATATTTTTTGTGTAGCTTCTTCTGAGCTGTAAGAATGTAATTGACAAAAAGACTGCAAAACACCTGTTACTTTCTTTTAACTTTTTGACTTTCATTCCCTTATTTAGACGTCACCAGTTGAGAATAAAATTTTGATTATGTATGTCAGTGTTTGCTGCTAACTAGTCCTGATGCTTCTGTATATTTATAAGTATATTCTGTATATTTATAAGTAACACTCTAGGATGTGAATTCTACAGTTCCTAGAGTTCACAGTTGCTGTGACATTAGCCATGAAAAAGCAAAAGTTGCTCGAGTAGGAAAGTACACAACAGCAATCCAGCTTCCAGCTCCCAATATGAGTGGGATCGTCATGAACTGTAGCAGGGTGGAGGTCATGAAGCTTTCAAAGAGTGATTCTGACACCACAATGAAAAGATGCACTGTATTTGAGCAAATCAGTTTAAGATAAAGCTTTTGGCACTGCAAATTGACTAAAGGACAGGTCTCCTGGAAAAAAAACCACAGCAGCAATCTCATCTATTGTTCAACAGTTCTGTGTTATTATAAAGCTCACTGCATGTGATCAGTGGATTTTTTGGTCGGAAAGCCTTTGGAGCCCGAGGACTGGAAGTCTTGCAGGAACCTAATTACATCTATGGCCATTCAACTCCACCTGTTTCACCTGAAGCACCTGGAAGTTTACACAGCTCCAGACAATTGAGAGAGGACTTTTTTTTTCAAATTCTGAATTTTTTTCCTAGCCATTTGTGGCTATTTGCAGGAGGGAGGGCATTTGAAGAGCCCTCACAAACATTACTACAAGTGGTTAGTGGAACATCCCTCTGGGTTACTTAGGACTGATAGAGTAACTTTCTAAACATCAAAAGCTGCAACCCCACTGTTACTCTTCAGTAGTTCCTCCCAATTAAACAAATACTGTCCCCAGTTCTCATTTTACCTTTGCTGTTAGCCCACTGCCATACACACCTAAACAGAAACTGTGAGAAAAATAACACAGGGGAATTAGATAACATTCGTCTTCCACACACACCTGTCATTTCATGGGACACTTTCTCTCCATAGACTTTACATCTTTCAACAGTCAGAATTCTCCCAAGCTTCTCCCACGACAAGGTTACAGTTCCAATTGAGTGTTCTACATGTCTCTTAGGGCACATCATTTTATGCCTCACTTTTAAATCGTCCTACTCCTGTTGAGTTAGTGACAGAGAGAGGGAGGAAATAAAAGGGAAGAAATTCAGCAGCCAGCCAAACATAGGGGCAACCAACATAACTTTGACTTTGATTTCACCATCTACCTACACAGATATTGTCATAATTAAAGACTGCACATACCTTTGGCAGACATCAATTTCTTGAAATGAGCAGCCATGTGGTCTTGAATGATGTATTGATTGGAGAGCTTGCAGGAAGGTCCAGGAGAAAAAGCTGCATGTGGAAAAAAACCTGAGTTTATTCAGTAGGACAAGCAATGTCTCAGGTAATAATAGTTCTGAAAATACTGTAATATTTATCCTCTCCTGCTTGCAATAACATCAAGTCAGTATTTATTCTTTTATTTCAAAAAATAAGAATAGCACAGAAGTTAACATGAACAAGTGGCAGATTATTCCCAGTTTTTATGTTTTTGAGTACTTGAGAATTATGGCTTGCAGTAAGTAATGCATGAGCCTTTGATATTGTTGAACTCTGGACAATAACAGAGGATCTCACTGTTTAATATCTGATATAATTAATAGCATTTGCCTTCTGAAAGATTTAATACTAGACAGTATTACATAACAGTAGAGAGCATTAATACTATTATTAATGTTAATAATGTTATTAGACAATATTACAAAGTACTGTAAAATGCATATTAATATCTCATCTCTTGGTGATACCAGACCTAACTTGAACACTCTGTAGTTTGGTAAATGGACCGTATACAGTCAAATACAGAAGTAGGGCCAGAAGAGGAACGAGATCATGGAACTGAATTGTGTTACAATGCAGACTGACCATGACACCCCTCTGAATGTCTGAATTTGCCAGACTTCCCAGATTCAGAAAAATTTGTATGTGACCCAAGTTCATTAACTCAGGAAAAGAAGTTGAGAAGCAGATAAGAATTTACTTGTAATTTTTAACCTGTCATTTAATAATTTTCTTTCATTCTGCTTCCAAACCAAAAATATTTCTTTCTCAAAACCTTCTAATTCCAAACAGACAGCATTTGTAGATGGTAAGTTACTAGCACATAGCATTAAAAAATCAACAGAATACTGGAGATCAGAAACCTAATGTGCCTGACTTTCCATCCAAAGACCCAGAATGACCCTCACACTGAGATAATCAGACCATCCAACCCCATCCAGATTTAGTTTTCTGAGCCAACAAAATAAATTATTGTTTCATTGTTCACGTCCCCAAAGTACAATTCAGGCTCATAACTTTGTTTCATAGCTTTTATTATGTTTTGAAAAGATAGGAGACCTTGGGTTGAGAGTCTGGGAATCAATCCTTCTAATATCAGTTTGGCTGCATCCTTGCTGCGTTGCTTTTTCTTATCTCTTGCCTACCAAAGTGAGCCAGTGATACAAACTGCTTTTCACTGCCAAGGAGCTTGAATACATACAATTTATGGTGTCATCTTTTGAACAAGCACCATAAGAAAGAGCAAGACAGAACACCTGATGCTGGATTTGTTGCTTCACTTCGTATTATTCACTGATGTATTCCTGCAAGTGACTCTAAGTCTGCCAGAAGGGCATTGATACAAAGACTTGATTTCAACAGCTGGTCCAGGTGCAGCAGCACATCCCAACATGACCAGCTGAAGAAAGGTGCTGGTCAGCTCCAGGGCCACCCATTCCTACTGCGTATGGAACACACAGGCACAGCCAGAGTGCTTCCACCAGCACACAAGCAGGTGCAGAGATGTCAGCAGAAATGGTGACTCCACGTTTGCTATGAAGAATGGAGAACTTGTTGCAGTATTCTGAGCAAACTGCATTTACCTCGTCTCAATTAAATTGAGCAGGAATAGTACAGGCACCACAATGGAATCTGGTACCTGAAGCAGACAAATCCAAAGCTGACAAACTTTCAAATCATGAACCTTTACATGTCAAATTTTATTCAGGAAAACCACTCATAATAAAGAAATTAAATAGTTAAAATCAGTACTATTCTGTTTCAAAGCCCTGATGTACTTGAGACCTGTAATTTTTCACTCCAAAACTTCTAAAATTCTTTTTTTTTTCATTAATTTTGCCAGCTGTGCTTTAGCCTCCTTCTGGCAAAAACAACTGGAACAAGCTCTTAAGTAACATCCAGCATCATCCCTAGCTGGTTTAAAGTTGGGTGGCTCTCCTAAGTTCAAGGAATGTCAAAGCCCTAAATCACAGCAGCTTGAGGGTCTTATCATGAAGGGAAAAAAAGCATTTTGGTAAATGCCCCAAAACTTTCCCTGATTGGCAGTGACAATCTGATTTCAATATATGCAGTGAAAAAGCATGGCAGAAGAACAAAGTGATAAACTGAAAAACATCCAAAGATTAAAAAGGGAGGAAAAAGCCATTTATAAAAAGAACATTCTTCTCAAAATGAGTAACTGCCCCAAATTTGAAATGCTAAAGATATACAAGGCACTAGTAGTTTAATGTAATTTTTGTCTTTCATAAAATCTAACTCTATGCTGTGTCCTGTCACAAGAGGACACGGAATGAAGGCATGGCACACACGGTGAGCTCCAGAGGCAGGAAAAAAAGAGAGTTTACCTATAGTTAGAGTTTTTATAGTTTTTAGGGATTGTCTCTGGATTGGAGGGAGAAGATACCACCTCTCCATCCAGAATGGCAGAGACAAAAGTCCATCAAAGGTCTCTCCTTGGGAGCGGAATGTAAACAAAGATTGTTTTTCTTACAAGTCCTTGAAAGTCTCTACTTTCACATGTAAACATTCGAAAAGCAATAGAAAAGTTAGAAAACTCCAAAGATTCCAGAAGGCTTTTAAAAAATTCAGAAGGCTTTAGAAATTCAGGGTGACAGTGTCCAGAAAATTACTGACATTGTGCAATAAGCAACATTGTGGTTATTCCTATGTAAGGAAAAGGAAAAAAAAGCAAATTCCTTTATTTGCCAGAGACTTTCTGTTGAACTTTGGCAAGTTATTCTGTGTTTTTGTGTCAATATCTCTGAACAGAGGACATGAAAAAGCATACCTCTTTCTCAAAGAAAAGGCTTTAAAGGTAAAAACAATGAAATGGGGAGACTGAGGAGGTGTCCAACAAAATATTTCTCCCCATTACTGAGGGCCATTTTATTTGAGCTCACTGGACAGTTTACACTTTCAAATAATTTTTTCTTATGTTTTCTTTGAGCAACTTCAAATTGAAGGAAACAGGAAACAGAAATCTACTGGGAATTTTAAGTAGCCCTGTTAAGAGGCTCTGTTGACGGTGCAAACACGTCAAGTCAAATTGAAAAAGCCCTTTTGTGTGCTGTAAAGACAGGCAATGTTCTTAAGCCCATTTTTGAACAGAATCCAAGTTCTGTATTTTCTGCTGCCTCACACAGATCTCATTTGCTGCAACATTCAGCAAACTGCTTGATCCAAGTTTTCAGTCTTTCAGAGTTTCAACCTTTTCTATGTGTGAGCACAGATCTATCTACAGAAAGTTCCCTGTTTTTGAAAATCTTTCCAAACTCTGAGGATTATTGTACTTCTAATACATTTACATCTTATTTCTACACATAAGGAAAGATCTCCAGGAAACCAGAACCCAAGAATAATAAAGAACAGTGACAACCCTCTCAACAGCAACTAATCTTTATTTCCAGCTCTATAATGACTTTCCTAGCAATTTATTGTAGTCCTGAATGGGTTCTTGTGTGATGACTAATTTACCTAGTTTCCTGATGACTAATTTACCTGTTTTTCACTGATTGAATTGCAAGAGATTGTCTCTGCAGATCATGTCTGGAGAATATATCATGTCTAGAGGTATAATGTCATACCATAAATCCAGTCGTGGCACTATTAAAGTTTGACTGATACACAATAACAGTGATAAAACATGTCTTTTCCATGTAGGTGACAACCAAAAAAATGCTTTTGAAAAACATGAGACGTGACTTTGCTTCTCAGAACACTGCTGATTCAAAGTCGTTGCTTTTTGCCTCTTTCTGGGGTAAAAGTCTGTTCTCTGTAACATTTCAATTATTTTACTCTTTAAAGACTAGTATAACTGCAGAGCTGTTATACTGAAAAGAGATTATACCACTGCTAACTGCTAATTCCTACAAGTGGGAATATGGACTTGGAGAAGGTACAGCAGAACAGAATTTCTGATAAGGGAAGTTTAAGGCAGAACAGCTTCTTCCACAGGTGCTTGGCAAAGATCCTGAATAGGAATGTGGCTTATCTAAATTAAGGCAGTAAGATATAGAGCAGATACTACAAGGACTCATCTACTTTACATTGTTTCCTTAATATAATATGCATTTTTAAGTGTCATAACATTCAAGCTGTTATTCCAAAATTGGAGCATTTAGTCACTTTTCAAGTAATTATGTGAATACTTACGGCTACTTTTGAGACTCATGTGTCCCCTGAAAGGTCCCATCAAGGAGTATGTAGGCACCATGGTTATCTGGGACCCTTGGCAGGGAAGGAAAATAAACTGGTTATGTATTAATGAAAACATTAAGAATTATGATTATCTTTCTGCAGGTCCTTATGGGAATCACTGAATAATTGTCTTCTGGCCAGAGTGCCACATTACAACTGATACAGGTATAGAAAGGCTGGAACTTTGGAATTTACTTTCCTTGCCAGATTTCTGCAGTTTGGTTTAATCCCTCTCCATTAATAGGATCCTTTACACCAGATACTTCAAGAGAAAATTCTCTGTCACAACAGCATTAGCAGGGCAATTTTCTCCAGGCTGCAAAAATGAGCCATGGCATTGTGCAAAGGTCACATATTTTGCAATCTGAAAAAAGATATCTCTGCTAAACATCTTTGAGGCAAAAGAAGGAGCAGCTCAGTCTGTTACTGTGCTGCATGTGCCCAAGGGAAGCAGTGAGGAAAAAAGCAAAGCATTGAAGATTTTCTAAAGATACTCCACAAAATAGTATAGGCTCACATCACAGAAGCCACACTTAGAAAAGCCAGATCCAACACAGCAAAGAAAGCAAACAAGTCCCCATTCATTTTGACTTAAGGGTAGCTTGCAAGAAGACAAATTCCGCATACACAGAATTCTGCCAATTTTATGAAGAAATATCACATTGCTGACAGATTAATTTATCTCAGACAAATAACAGGGTAAATTTTACAGCTAACAGGTAAAATTTAACAGGTGAAAGGGCCAAGTCTCAATTTTCAAAGCCACATAAGTTCACAGGAATCAGATTGACACAGACTGATAGAAAATCCAGAAGATTTCAGTCCCTACCTGTCCAGTTGTATGGTTTTCAACCCAATCATGTTCCTAAATCCCACTAAAATCAAGGAAAAGCTGGTACCTTAATTTGCAAATCTGGTCACAGGCTAAACTTCAGTCCTCATTTTTAACTTAATTTCATCTTAGTGAAACTATTTGTCTATATGCAAAATTCCAGCAATAATTTTAACTGTAATTTAAATAGACTGTCTTCAGTATAAAGACTGATTTTGACTCATCTTAAACCTACTCCTTGTTAATGTGAAGCAAGCCAGTGGCACTGCAATGTGCATACATAATCTTATCCACCAGATAAATCTTATCACTTTAAACCCACACATAAAACTCCAAGCTTCTTAAGCAGATAGGTCAACTGGTACACGGGAACCTAGTGCTCAGTAGCTTTATACTCCAAAGGGTTGTCTGGCAGAAGTTGTTTAATTGTGAACTTGGATTTGCCTGATTTGATTTGACAGTTGTAAAGGAAATATCTCCTTAGAGATGATCCTGAATGTCAAAGGACATCTCAAGTGTCATCAGAACTGGAAAAATCAATACAATTCTTTCTTTGGTTTCAAGGCAACATCATAATTTGGGGGAGGAACCAGGGATGTCTCTCCCTTAAACAATGAAACCTTTTCTTTTTCCTCATGCAAATATTTCAGAATAACTTTTGGTTTCAAAGGCATTGCTGCAAGTTCATAAACCATATGTTTACACCTTTAAGTAAAATTTAAGAGCAGAGACTTTTTATTTGATGACACCTGAAAAAGAGGCTGTTTCTTTCAGAGAGTGCACTTTCAACTGCTTCTGAAATTCAGGCCTCACAGTGGAAGCTTATTTTTTAACAAAATTACCTGTCTGGATTGGCTTTCTTAAAGGTAAAAGGATGCAGGTAACAGAGAGCATTAGGCAATGTTCTGAGAAAACAAAGGCTGGAAAGATTATGAGCAGTGCCTTTTTTTTTTTTTTTTAATCAGATTCTCTGCCACCTTAGACATAACATAAAAATGCTATGAAATAAATGGGAGCAGAGTAAACTTTATTGCTATTCCTCTGTGCTCATATTTCTAATTGTCATGGGTCCTTAAGTTAATAAAATCATCAAAAGGTCAGCTTTTTTTTTGTCTTTTGAAAACATCCTTCTGTAGTCACAACAGGATATGGGCAAAGGAAGTTACTGCTCTCAAATCCAAGGTAACACATCAAAATATTTGGTTATTTTTTAAATGCCATTTATTTAGTTGCATTCCGTAAGCATTTCTAGTAATGTTTTGGAAAACAGTGGAACTCAATCATAACTTCATATATACTGGCTAAAGATTTAGAAACAAATTCCTCCAGCTACATCTCGTATATTACTAATAATAATTTTGATTCTTTATTTTGAAATATAAATGATCTCTGGCTTAATCTTTGCTTCTTTTGGCTTTCTTTTTAATGTCAAACATCTTTGAAAGACATGAAAGAGAAAAGGATATTATATTGAAAAGAGGTCTTGACTATGTGCAACTTTAGGACAGAGTAATTCTTTATCTTTTTGTGTCCAATCCTACCACTTCAGCTCAATAATTACTATTATTTGAAATAGAAAAACATCAGTGGGAAACTGCTCTGAGTAAGGACAGATAAAATGGAAGAAGCATGTATCAAAAATTGTAACTCTTTGGCAAAAATACATTTAATTTAATAAGTGCATGCAACATGTAACCCATGACGCAGGCACTGAACAGTTGTTGTGATGGAACAAAGTCACAGTAATGGCAGATCTTTAATTAACCAGTCTCTTACAGGAGCATTTTCAGAAGTTGACTCATGCCAGAATGTTGCTGCTGTTGTTTGAACTCTGGTGACTTCCTGAAGTCTCAATCAGATCACTGTCCCAGGCTCTATACAAACAGTCAGGCACTCATTACCAGACCCAAGAAGTTTATAACTGAAGTTTGCAAACCAGATAAATAGCAGTTAGGGGGAAGAAAAAGTATTGTCTTTGTTGTGGAGGCTGAAAAACTGGCTTTGTTCATTGTAACAAGAAGAAAAGATTTAATGGCAAAGAAATGCAACTTGATTCTCTGAGTATCAGACCTGTGAATAAACCTCAGGACATCTACTTTTAACTTTGTTGAAATATGCAGAATTTTCATTCTAATGAGAAGAAACACTGCACAGATTTTGTAGCTGCAGCCATGTCTGACTTAGGGAGACCTACAGTCTCCAAGGAAAAGTCTCCATAGAAAGCCAAAAAAAAAAAAGAAATTATTTTGGCAAGAAGTATTTTGAAAACTAATCAGATGATAGTTCAGGTTCTGAAGATTCATTGGGTGAAGGCAAGGTGCTACTGGCAACATCCTCCAGTTAACTGCAAGATCAGGCCTTGAGTGATGAACACCCTTTCCAGAGCAAAATATCTGATAATGTAACAAGGGAACTGTCTGGTAGAGTTTCTGAATGTGAAAGGTTCAGTCTCTTAAAAGCAGTTATTTGTCAATGTTCCTTACAAGCTAAAGGCCTGTGGGCTTTACACACAGGCTTTGTAAAACCATGCCTTAGCACTGTCTTTAAAATAGCTCATCACCTATTCAGATGCTATTATTTCTGCCTTCTCTTAGAATGAAAACAAGTAGTCTACAACATTTGAAAATGTGATGTTAATTTTTGTGAAGTTTTTCATTTGAGCCACAGCAGACAGAGAGAACAAAGCTTCTGTCCCTCCTCTGCTTAAACTCAGGTACAAAGCTTAAACAACAGAAACAGTTGTGTTTTAGTATAATATAATTTCAGAATGGAGGAATTTTTTTAATCCATCATGATTTATGACCACCTCTGTTAAATCTGTGTAAGACACAGCAGGGAATCTATACCACACACTCAATATTTACCTACTCAACTATAAATTAAGCCCTGATCTTTGCAGTTATTAAGTGAGGAAACAAGACCCAGATATAGCAGGGGCTCATTTCTATTTAATGATTTGTTTTGCTGTCAGCACAGTCTCTTCAATTTCCCAGCGTTTTCCGCATTTCTGTAACACCTGAATCTGTCTCCTTACAGAAACACTGCAGCAGTAACTTTCATTTGTGCCAAACTGCTTTAATTTTAGTGGATTATAATAAATCACTTCAATTGGTTAGCATTATACTTTGCTATTTTACATCCATGCACAGTTCTTTCAACAGGAGACACAGACTGTAAATTATGAGTGAAAATTAGGGTCTTTTTTATAGCAGACAGATGCTAAAATGCTTTACCTATTGATTTCTGTTATATCATAGCAATTATACCTATTGAATATAAACCACAGCACACCAAAAAGGTGATGGTAAAAGTTCTGAATGGAAGTTAGAGGAAAAGGAGATGCTTTTTTCACAATGCACAGATAAGAAATGAGCTAGCTATTGGTATTCACAGAAAACATAGGACCAACTCTTTCTGAATATTTTAAATGGTCTAGACTGAAATAGATTCAAACATACAACTAAACATTTGCTGCTGTGAGAGGATCATTCTCCAAAAACAAGGGACTTGCTTCTGAAGCTTTGTACTTGTCTTCAGTAAGCAGCTGAGCAGCATCATCTCCCAGATTTGAGGGCTCTGTGTGTTGAAAAATTTGGCTCTCAGTACAAAAGTTAGTGACAAGTACAGTTTTTAAAAAGTTTCCAACATCACTCTAGTCTCCTGGGCTATTATTCTCTATTGACAAAATATCCTCTTTCACATAGTCATATTTTAGCATTATCTCCACCTACTATAGTGGGTTAGAAATTTGGGCATATATGAGGCCATTCCATTTGATGAGAATGTGGAAAGTTTAGAACAGTTCTGAAACAGAAACAGATTTGATCATACCCATTAAGCAATGGCATTTATGCTTGAAATAGGGGGTTTCTATTGATGGAGCAGGTTAGGGTAAAAAGGAGTGGACCTTATCCACAGAAATGCAGAGCTATGGTGTCTAAGATATGCATTTGGCATTCACACCTGACTAATAGACATACATTACTTTTCAGCATCCTAAAATCCACATTAGTTTCCTAGTGGACTGGAATTACTCTAGGTCCCTGACTCAATACCTGCAGAAGCCTGGATTCCTTGTCAGGCATCAGCTATGGAAGCAGAATTTAACAAACTAAATCCGGAACATTAAAACAAACCCAGAGCTTGACTATTGTTTGTGCAGGACTTTAAAGCTGGTCCAAAGGTTTCCAGAAAAATAGGAATTTTTTTTGTGGCAGTGTTGGTTTGTCAAAACAGAAATATTTTACAGAGAAAGAACAGGGTTTCTCTAAATTCATGACTAAGGCCTGCAAGGAATCCTGCCAGCTGCAGGAGAGCAGAGGCTCCCAGGACTCAGTCACACCATATGTTCTCCCCTCTGTTGGGTCTGCAGCCAGTCCAACACTTGCTGTTTCCAGGCCCACCAGCTTTGTGGAAGTAGCAGGTCCATCCTCTCTCTTGTGAACCCCAAAACTACATTTGGCCTTCCTGCTGAGCAGCATAAAACCTGAGACCTTTGAGAACTCAGCTTACGCCTGATCTCTGAGTCATGAAGTCCTGAGAGAACCTCCCCATGGCTTCTCAGGACCCACTCTGGTACAAATCGCTAAAAAATGTGAAAATTTGAAAGCCCTGGAATCTGGGAATCAAGACCAACCCTCCAGATTCAATCAATTAAAAAGAAAAAAGAATGCACAAGCAGAGGGGTTCTAATATTTATTCTAATAAGGCACCATTTCTTTTCCTTAGTTTTGGATCTTCCTGTGGAACAGTTCTGTCACTCAGCTGCCTCTACTAAAGTTTATCATACCTGTATGGGGTGAACACCATGATATTTGTATTTTGTGGTATTTATTTATCTGATATCATAAACCACATGATTAACTGTTAGGAGCTGGAGGCAAATTAAGCAACTGTTACAGTTACATAACTGATACCCTAGCAAGCCCCTGTGAAGATAGGGATGAACCCAAACCCAGGCCATCCTCCCACTGATCATGGGATCCAATATTAGCAGTGTGCCTGTCAGCTGCAAGGCCCTCAACAGAGCAAAGACACTCCTTTTCAAATGCCTTTGCTGTCACTGAGTGGTATCCACCTGTAGCTACAGAGAAAACATGGAGGAACAATGAGACAGATGAAAGCAAGAAAGATCAAGGCAGTCCTTCATCAAATTTCTTTGATGTATAAGGGTGGTGTTACAGTTTGCATGTCTATATAGGCTGAAAAATAAGAACAGGAGACAAATAATAAGAAAACCATAAAACCCTGTGGAAAAATTATGATTCTGCTCTTTATTTTCTATCTCTTGTCATTAGCAAAGCAGAACATGGTGTAATTGGTGATGTATATTAGGAGGATGTCTTTCTTTTTATAAGTGTTCAGATATTTTCACCCCTGCATGTCATTTCTGCATACAGATCAATTATTTCTTCTCATCCAGGACAGATATATAATTTCCTAGTAAGACTTTCAAGATTCTGAAATAAACAGAAAGAGCACCTTAATTGTATCAGTCCTTTTATTCCAATTAAACATCTGTGGGCTGCTCAAGTACTGATTAGCCTATACTCTTGCCCTGCAGGATAAAGAATGACTCCTGTTGGGCTTCTCATGGGCCAGAGCTCATCTGCAAATTGTTATCATTTACACAGCATCCAAATGAAAGAACTTGACAGCAAGGAGCCTATTCATTAATATATAAACTGTAGCTGATGAAGCACAAATTACATGATTGCCTGAGAAAGTAACTGAGCTACCTTTCAAGTACAGAGCCATGCTGTGGAAACTCATGGATTTCAGTGGGCATCACAGCCAAGTGCTTATTTTAATAAAGGCAGGAACATTTTTTTTGGGTTTCTAAAATAAGCACTCTGTAAGTGAAACACTTCACATTTATCAACAAGAAAAATGGCCCCTTCCTGGGCAGGTAAAATCAAGATATAAATAAATTTATGCTGTCTGTGCTGATGGATATGAACTTGCAGCTGGCACTTTACTTTGGTTATTTTAGACTCCTTTGAAAATTCAAGCCCTGAAATCACATCTACTCCTTTCTCCCCCCATGTTGCTTCCAAAAATCTGTTTTACTTCTCAGCAGAGAGAACACTGACTTTAGCAGGATGGGTGCAATACAGCCTCTCCCTTATATCAATGTCCAAAGCTCACCTTGGACATGGTCTACACTTTGGAGTATCCCTTTCTCTACTGCCTGGGAGGCTTGTGGAAGCATCCAGCCAAGGATGTGCAGCCTACTCCATCAGCATGCTCTGCTCTCCCCCAGAGCAAGCAAATGTTTTCTCTCTATTGCCTGTGAAGAAGGTTGAGTGCTGTGGCAATGGAAATTTCCTTGAGCTTCAAACTGTTATGAAAGGTTCTGCTATAGTGACTGTGCAGCAATGGACTATCTGTCAGATTTAAGGAATATGTTTATAATTAGTGCCTAACTTAGAATCAAAGACCATGATGTGTACCTTTTCCCCTTCCAATCTGTTTTGTCTAGTTAAATCAGAGGTTTAAAGTTTCTCAGGGCAGTAGTTGTCCTTCACTCTGTGCTGACATGTGCCTCACAAAATGAATCTTGATCTCCCACATTTAAGCACTAGTCCAGCATAGCCAGTGAGTCACGAGAAACAATTTAAGTACAAATAAGCACTGAAACACGAGATGGGTGCTGTTGGAAAACCCTGAGATTTATGTGTCCACCACACTGGTCAACCAAAGATTGAAGGCCATTTTCCCCCAAAGGGCTGAGAAAGGAAAAAGGGAAAGTATTGTATTCTTGTCCTGTTCTTAGACTTTCTCAGACATCTACTTATGGCCAGTACCGGAGACGTATTTGACCAAATGAACTTCTACTCAGATGCAGGGTTGCATTGGTAAAGTGTTTTGCCACTTTATAGTCTTCCTATAAACAGTATCATTTACAATGGAAGTTACAAATGAGGAAAAACTATTCAGACTCAGTTTCTTCTGTCATTATAGCTTGGCTGATAACTCATCTCCATTGTTTTAAGTAATATAAAGCTGCAGGCTGCATCAGGGCCACAGACCTACAAACAGAAGAAACCCTAACTCTACCAGTCTTGTATGTTTTATTTACTATTCACCTCCTGCCTATAAAGGCTAAAACTGGAAATAATGCCTAGTAGGGAAAAAAACCCACCACAGAACAGAGCAAATTCACTCTTAATTAACAAGCCTTCACACGGCTTATGTTAATTTTATCCTAGTACCTATGCCAAGGTATGTCAGAACATCTGTGAACTACATTAATTTAGAATTAAGAATATACCTTAAAAAAAGCAATTAAATCAAAAGATTGAAAGAGAGCACAGAAAGAAATATTTAACTAGAGCAGCTGGTAATTGCTGTCTCTTCTCCCTTGAGTTTTAGATTTTTTTTCCATTACTTGACTGGATTTCCTCCACTGATGCACATGCTTTGACTTTTTCTACATGACATGACATTGGAATGTTATTGCCTGACAAAGCAAGAAATTTTGAAGCCAACTTCTGTTCTACACAGTGAAGAAATGCTGAATTTTCCTTCTTTTTGTCAGGTATAAAGCACTGTAAGATAAAACCAGTATTCAGAACAATTGCTAAAACTACACTATTGTATGAATGAACTATGCAAATAAGTCTATCATTTATTAGGATTTCAACAAGAAAATAATTTCATCCCTTTAAATCCTCATGCTGCTTAGTATTACAGTATTATTTCTATTTTCCATTTTTCAACCTCCAGAACTGTAAACCATCACTGATGTGCCATGTGGTAGGTCAAAGGTGACCATCTCGAACATAAGATCTTCACAAGGAACTGCAGTTCCCATTTGAAACCTGCTGGCTCACAGCAGTAAGCTACAAGTTTCCACAGTTCACAGAGGTAATATGGCCTCTTCCTGCAGCAGCTGCACCAAATAGAAATAACAGACTGATGGCTGAAGAGGGGAAAGAAAAAACTGGGAACTTCTTCTTTGCTTTATGTCATGTCAGGGGCATGCTGTGCACTTGGCAGGGCAGCCAGGAAGCTCAGTCCAGCACCTTCGGCAGTGGTGAGGCATAGTCAGTGTCAGATGTCACAAAGCAAAGTCACCATCAGCCACAAATGTGGCCACAGCAGTGACATGGGAGGGTGAAGCACTGGAAATTCCAGCAAACTGGAAATTTCTTCAGAAGAGGCAAAAAGCTCCTGGTGGCCAAAAGCCAACAAAACAGCTCTGCTCCATCTAGTCATAAAGCCTCTAGCACAAGGACAGCAGGAACAGCGATGCTTCTGTTCCTAAATGCCAAGGAAAAAAACCCATAAGAGGCTGTATGAAGCATGATTCAGGGGATAACTAGAGAGCCTGTACAAGGCACTGAGGGTATGAGCACTGTCTGTTTGAGAAGCATTATTTCTGTGACATATGTCAATAAAATGATGTTTCTTTGTACCTGAACTGCAGTCCATCTAGTTCAGCATCCTACCACCAGGGTACTGCCTTTGAAGTACCTAAAAAAATCCCTTCAGCAAGTGAATACATAACCCAATCTGTTCTTGTCCCCATACTACATCTTCTAACACCCAGAAGTTACCTTCTGAATAAAGGAAAAGATTAATTATCCTTCCCAGTAAGTTTATTAGAATTTTTTATGGAGTAGTTGATATATCAGCTATATAAAGTTGTCATCTTTAAACACAATTAAAAGGATGAGAAACAAGATCTCAGTATTTATCAATACATCTTTGTAGTAGCAAACTCTTCACCAGCTGCCTTGAAAACGTTTCAATTCCTGAAGTGGCAAGTAGTATTAAAGCAGCCTTTTAAAATTTTCCAAATAATCCTGTGAACAGTATACTGTGACATTTCAACCAATGAGGCCAAACTTCAAAGTTTTAAATTAAGGAACCTAAGACAGCCACTGATGTTTAAATGCACTGAGAGAAAATTAAACCCGTGATTTACAGCCAAATTCTCTAAAGATGCACTGTCACAAAGTTAATGTGGAATTGGAATACAGGCAAAAATATGTTATCAGATATTAATGATAAACTCAGCCAAGGGTGAGACCAGCAAAATTTTGGGAGAATTATACGTAGTAAAGTTATCATCATATGTTTGTGAGATCTTGGCTTAATCAGTCATTGCAGGATGAAAAGAATGATATTTTATGTGTCTTTCCTGAGTGACAAACATAAAAGCTTTCAGTAGGAATTCACCTCCCATGCAGAATGGGGCCAAGCAGTTGTAAATAACTAAAAGAGTTTAGACTTTTTCGTTATCTTAATGGATCAGGCTGCCAGCACCAACCACATCTTTGGGTCTCTATTTACCTACCTCTACCTGCATATTCCTTGGTGTGTCTGAAAAAAGATCTTTGGACTCTGCATTTTTGGGCAGCTACAGCTCTTCATGTATGAATGAGCATGATTCTATAACTTCATTACCATTTCATTTATTTAGATGGGAACTTTTTTATATTGTTGCAATTTCTTAGTATTTTCATACTATGCTAGTCCAGAAGTATCAGGTCACTTTTTTGCATATCTTTATTTCTTTGAAATTCATTTTAAAAAAGTAGAGTGAAAAAATACCCCATAAAACCTGTTTCCCATTTTTATATTTTACAACTGGCCCAACAAAGCACTTAAAAAATATATGATTGTAATGAGCAAATGCATTTTACTTGTGATTTCACTCACAATTGTAAATTTGGTTCCTACTCCAGCCCCCACTAAAGTCCACAATGGTGTTGACATTGGCCTCAATAGTCACAGTTTGATCCTCTAGAAGCTTACAGGTGTTTCCAAGCAGAAGGTATGAAGAAATATGGGCAGGTATGTGCATGTTTGTGAGAGCAACCGAGAGGCCACACCTCTATCTTGTATTCCAAAACTATGTACTCAGGTAGTTTCTTCAAATAACATGAGGGCTTGGCTGAAAGGGGCTTTGATGACTGCTAAAGACTTAACAAAATGAATTCTTCAAAATGTGCAGCTGTACTGCACCGTTGCAACTAAACTTATTTTCTGAAAAAGCCACTTTCTGCTAGCAGTTAATTGAAAAAAAAAAAGTATCTGATTACAATGAACCGCTCTAAAGGAGGTCTGAGTATCTTCAGATTCATGAATATTTGCAAGGTGGTACTGACTAAGCTACTACAGCAAAACACTGTCTGGTTTCATCATGGAGACTCAGCTCTTCTCAGCAAAGGACCTGCAGTGGTGTGGGACAGTTTTCTGATTTTTATGTGCTCTTTCTTATCTTCTGAAATGGTGCAAGGCACAAATTAGATCAGATCAGAAAACAAGCAGAGCATTCAGTAGGAGAGAACAACTTTGTTTAAAACCACAGCACCATAAAGCTGACAGGCTTTACTGCCACGGGATTTTTTTTGTTATTATTTTCACCGTGCAAGCAAGAGCATTCCTGTTACAAGGCGAAATTAGTTAATAGAGCAAGATCATACAGCATAGTAGGGGATCCCTGCTGTTCCTTACAGAAAGAATGTCAGAAGGGAAAGGAGGAGGTATTAAATGAAATTCCCTGCTGCTCGCTCTCTTAAGGCGCCGGCAGCTCTCCACTGGAGACCTGCTGGCTGCAATCAAAGTTTGCCCTGAGAGACCTTCTCCAGCACAAAGCCATAAGCACCAGCAACACACCAGACTAGAAAGCTCTGACTAAATTTTAGCGCAGTTCTGGAAGCCTTACGTGAAAGAGGATCCCCAGCTATTTCCGATCGAGGCTCGACAGGATTTCACAGGATCACAGGGCACCGGTGCTCCAGCCCCCCTGCTCAAGCAGGCCCACCCAGAGCTGGAGGCTCCGAGCCGCGTCCGGGCGGCCTTTGAACACCTCCAAGGAGGACGGACAGCTCACCGGGCAACCCGTGCCTGTGCTCTGTCAGCCTGACAGGGGGCAGGGATTCCCGGCATCCAGGGAGTGCCCGCTGTGTCCCCGTGCGTGCCCATGACCCCTGGTGTCACTGGGCACCCCTTGGAAGGGCTCTACTACTGACTCCGCGCCGCCCGCGGCCCTCCCGCTGCCCGGGCAGCCGCGGTACCTCGCAGGCCAAGAGAGGCAGGGGAGGAGGAGGGGAGGAGAGAGGGAGGAGAGGGGGGGAGGGAGCCTGCCGAGGTGCCGTGACCCCGGCCTCACACAGCAGCATCCGCGGTCCTCGGAGCCGCCCGGAGAGGAGCGCTGTGCCCTGCCCCGGCCGTGCCCTCCCTCCCTCCGATCCATCCATCCATCCATCCATCCATGCACCCATCCTCCCTCCCCTCTGGGCCCTTCCAGCAGCGGCGGCGTTGGCGGGGGCTCCGGAGCGCTCCAGGCGCTGCTATTTATAGCTCAGCCGTGCTATTTTTAGAGGCGAGCGCGGGTCCGGCTGGGATGCGGAGGCTGGCGAAGCGTGTGCGGCCCCGCAGCTCTCGCACACGGGCGGCCGGGAGAGACCCACGGCAGGGTCCGCCGGGCACATTAAATATTTGGGGCTCCAGCGCCGGGTTCGGCCCCTCAGGCCGGCCCGGGGGGGGGCAGAGGGAAACCTGTGCCACAAGTCTGGGGTGTGAGCAAGGCCGAAGTGACCACAAGCACAACACGGGCGGTCAGCAGACCCTGCCAGGGCTGTGCCTTTCCGAACTGGGCATCTCTGGAGGTGTCACAAAAAACACAAGGTCTGAAAGCAGAATTGCTCCCCACACATTTAATGTTCAGGGCGATATTAATGACGTAAAGAGCTATTGATTGAGATGAACACTTGAAGCGTAAGTATCAGTCATAAAAGTGCTTAGTTATCAATATTCCGTCTTTGGAGCTATCTTAGAAACAGGAATTATTGTGGGAGTTCATCTGCTTTTTTGAGAGCATGTGCACTCACCCTGAAGAGTATGTCCTCTCTTTCCTTGGTATGTTAAATTCACATTAAACTTAAAGGGAGACGTGTGTGTAATGAACCAGCATATAGCCCAGGGCACACACTCTACCACCGGCCCCCATTATCTGTATTAAGTGACCAGAGGATCAATTAGGCCTCATGTGAGCACTACACTGATATTTCCTGCAGTTTTTAAAAAATGTGTTTATCCAGAGCTCTATGTCCACTCCCTGTCAGATCATGCAGCTCTCCAAGAAGCTGTTGAGAAGCTGTGTGGCAGTGCAGAGCTGGAACTGAAGAAACCTCGGTGGAAGAATACAGGTCATAGGAGCAGGCAAAAACTTTATATCAAAGGGAAGCATAGGGTCATGTAAATTTGGAGCATATTCTTCACAGGATTGTTAGCAGGGATAAAATCTAGCATTTTCAGAGCTCATTTGTTGCTTTAGCACTTCGTCTGAAGGAGTATTTTAATTAATAGGCAGTTATAGCACACTCGTTGTGCCCCAGCCACTGTAGAGGAGCAGCTTTGTTTTAGCCAGTGGGTTTCACCCGCTGTAGAATAAGAGTGAGCAGGGACACTCTGAGTAGAACATACTGATCCTTGGTGCTTCTTGTGTATACCTTAAGAGGTTTAAACATCAATACCATGCTCCAGAAAAGAGTATAAATCATAGTACATAAATTGTGCCAGTGCCTTGCCATTTTTTATGTAGGGAGTGACCTGCTGTTCCAGAGTCATCCTAGAAGTTCCCTCTCTGAAAGCCATCTTCAGCCCAAGTGACATATAGGGCAAGAATAGATCTAGAATGAAGTAGTAATTGTACAGGAGGAAGGTTAAACTTCCGGCTTCAAAGAATTGTTCAGTGATTTCAGTCACTTCAAAATATATGCCCATGTGGCAGGTGGAAGGCAGACTCTTTACCTAAAAGTCTCCAGATTTATTAAGTCAGGCAACTAAACATTTTTGTATGCTAACTTTTTATCTTCTGGCAGATCACTACAAGTGACAAATGTTCTGAAGAGCAAGCTATGTTTTAAAATTCACCTAGGCAGTTAATTTGCATAGAAATAACTGAGTAGTCCTTTAATTATCCCATAGTTCTGTTGAAGATAGACAAGAGCTATAGCTCATATTATCTCAGTTGTGTTGGTGTAGCAAGAATAACAAGTAGTTAGAAAAAAAGCATTTTTGTTATTGAAGTCAGGGCACGCATGTCCGAATTCACACAGGGAAGAGATGTCATAAGTAAGAAGACACCATTTATCCACAGTCGCCATTTGGGGCTGAAGCAAGAGAAAGTTGCATAGATCACACGCCCGCAATGAAGAAAAGTTTCTCTTAATGTGCTGTTTCTTTTACAACCAAAACAAGCCTTTTACATCCTTTAAACACCTACTTTTCTCCCATCAGTCATTGTTTTGATTAAAGAGGAGGAAAACCAAAACAAACATCTTATGTAGAAGATATAGAGCAATTTTGAAGAGCTTCCTTTACAAGTGCTCCTCTTGAGACCCTGTCTGTCTCATAGAGTGGACCTCTAGTCTGAACTACCCTTCTCTGTGAACAGGTAAGTTTGTATGCTTTATTGTCTTTTCATGTAGGGCAAGTTTGTGGCTTATATTTAATTAGTATACCTTATGCTGGAACTCTTGAAAATTTAAAAAAAAAAAAAAAAAGGTTTGTTGAAAGGAAAACTATTTGTTGAAAGCAAAACTATTAAAGAAATTCAGAATGCTGAGGAATAAGCAATAGAGAAAGATCATCAAACGCCAAATTGCTGGTTATCTTCACGAAGAAAAATAAGCTGTCTGCTGTTCTTTCTTCCTTTTCTTTAATTAGACTTAACAGCTTCTCTTCATGTTAACCATGTTAGAGATTTGCTTACAGCCTTACTTTTGTTAAACTCAGCAACAAGATTTTTTTTGAAGACCCAATTTTGCAAGAATAAGGCAATCTCAATCTTACTGTGCTTAACTTCTGATTTGATATGTTTCTGGACAATGTTTGTCTCATACCTAAAGAAAAAAATACAGCTCTTTCAAAGTGATTTGGTCAGAGTTATACTCAGTGTCTGGGTTTGCAAATGTTAAAGATTAAGCAACTTTTTTGTTTCAATTCACAAGTGGGAATAAGAAGCTTTGAACTTTAAACTTGATTATTGTGACATGCCAGTTATGTTGTTATTTTCACTTTTTCTGATACAATTTGGTCAGGAGACAATATAAAATGAAGTAATAATAAATATTGGCCTGGTTCTGTAACCTTTTCACTGAGACTGGAGGGACTACTACTCCTACAGGTAGAAGTACAGTGATAGGAACATTTTGTTTCTTGAAGATTTAATTCATTAATAAAATACAAGAAAGATGTATAAAAATTCAGTGTTGCTGGACTTTTCAAGAGGCACAGCAATTAAACAAACAGTTGAATGATCTAGCAGCAGCAGGAGACCTGCTAATGCAAATACTTAGTGGTGTGACTCATAAAAAACAAGCTGAAAGAAAAACATTAACCAGCTTGTCCTTTCTCCCTCCCTTCTTCCCTCCCTCCTTTCCTCCTATCTGCTTTCATCTCCCCCCATTCTCTCTTATAAACACAAGCAGATCAACGCCACAGAATTTTTTCCCTGTTTGCGTGTGCTATATCCAAAAGAATCGGTAAGGAAGACAAAAGTGTGATGTCATTCCATTTTAAACAGTAAACCAATCTATGTCAATCTCCCTGTTGCTGAATCCCCCAAAGAGGTCTAAAGAGCATTTCTGTTGGTTTTACTACATTTGTTAGTCACCATCTTGGTGTATAGGGCTAATCCAAACATGGAGAACAATCCTGGAGTAAAAGAAGCCATCAAGTCTAAGACTTCAAATGTAGTGGTGTTCCAAAAACTCCTTAGAGGCTTAAGAACCTAATTTTCAGAGCCATAACTCTCAGACAAAACTGTATAATCCCAACCTTCAGCAATCCTAATCCATCTGTGGGATTTTCATACAAATTAATGTTATCCTATGGTTCTCTGCTTTCTTTCTCTCTGTGTTTCTTTCAGTGGATACTGTTAAATCTTGGGTGTACTGTGATGTGTTGGGAGTTTTCTCTGCAGTTGTCTGTGGCTTTATTATTCTAAATTTTCTTTCCAGGAAGCTGCAGTCACATGAGTTTAACCAACATACCTCTCATATTGTGAAGTGGTCACATTAGCAAAGGGTCACGTTTGCATCAATGTGAGATTCAAATTATTAGAATTGAAAAGTATTTATTAATTATTAATTGTGGTTGCCATATACAATTATCCCTCAAGGAGGAGACCATTCTCTTAAGGGTCTCCCTAAAGCGCAGATTTTACTTTAGAGAAATCACCAACTTTCAATGCTTACATTACCCTGTGAACATAAGTAGAGATTGTGCATATTGCAACTCCAAGCACATCATAAAAACTGCAGAATTAAGATGCTGGTGAGATTATTCTAGCATCTTCTTTTTTTTATATGGAATATAAAAAATCTGCATTCTCGCTCATCACCAAGCTAAACTGATGGGTACTTAGAAATATACTTACATCTGCTCATTTTTTCTCCAGACTACATCTTAATGGCACAGTTATAAGTTACTCTTGTTTTTGCTGAAATTTGAAAAGTAAAATCTATCCTTACTCTTTCTCATCTAATATATAAATAGCCTGCCTTGTTTCTTGGAAACCTTAATTCTCACTGAAATAAACTGGTAGAGGAACAAGTTTCTAAAATACATGTTTCCAACCACTGGGAGGAAGTATATTTTACTAGTATATTTATCATTAATCTGCAGTAATTATCCAGAAACTCAAACCAGCGGGAAGGATAAAAATATAAAGGCAAACCTTAAATAACTTGTTGACAGATTTAGAAGTAAATTTAACCTCAATCTCAGCTACAGTGGCTACTTGCCACTCTGGTTTTGCTTGACATTTTATTCTGTGCTTTTTACTGATTCATCAAACATCTGCAGAGCAGACACTGTGCCTTGAGCCTTCATAGGAAACTACACAGCTGAATGCAGCACCATTAGAGAAGACAGGATCTGGGAATGGTGCAAGAAAGTCTGTTCTCTAAGCCTTTTTGAGGGTACGCCATCAGTACCTTCAGTTCGTGATATGGACTTTGTAGGCAGGGCTGGTTGAATCTACAGGTCCTGAAGTCATGTTGCTAATTAAGCATTACAGTGATGAAGTACCTTAGCCTTGATGAACTCATCCACCAACCATATGGAGCACTGCAGGAATTCTGTGTCTGGAGTGACACTCAAGATAGAAATGTTCAGTCTGATAAAGGAGAGTATCTTGAGGCCATGTGTCAAGTTAGGCTTGGAGTGCAGGACTTAACATCTTCATCTGAGACTCTGCTGAGTATTGCTTTTCTGTGTTCACTGCAGAAGATGCATCTGCACAGTGAAAGTTTGTTTAAAAAAAAAAGCAAGATCAAATATAGGTTTGTAGACTGAGCTTAATTTTTCCAAAATAAAACTCATGATCCAGTGATTCCAAGCCATTCACATTCGAAAGAAAAATAAAAATTATAAATGCTGATGGACATGTATGAAATAATTCATGGTGTTAGTAAGAATTCAAATTATTAGTCATTGTTAATAATGCAATTATTTCATTAACAAGTTTAAAAATAATTAGATGAATCTTTTTTATAATATTTTCAGCAGGTCTCAGTCTGGATGTAGATGGATGATCCTGGTTGAATTTATCTGCTGAAATTTTTAATATTTGTTACAAGGGCACATTCCATGGCATTGCCATGTCATGTGTTACCTTGGCTGTAACATTATATTGCCTAAATCACTATGAAAGCACAGTTCAATGCATTGTGCAAGAGACCTGGTGACTGCTTCCCAGCAATGATGAGAATGAGTTATGAGCCTCTCTGCTTCTTCCTAAAATAACAGGGAATGAATTTCATGTGGGCAAACACTTGACTCATTCTTCTTGGAACTGATAGCTTACCACACAGGACTTGGAGGCTGCTCAGTGAACCAGTCCACGGTTCACAGGAAGAAGAAGCCTCCAGAGGAGCTCAGACACTCAAAGAATAGCATTCTTGGCAAAAAATAACTCTCAGCACTGAAAACAAATTGAAAAAAAAGTGTTGGTCTACTTGTAAATCTGTTGCAGCAACATGTACCCCCAGTCATATCTGAGAGATGAATGGTACATCCATCTTTGTCTCTTCGTTCTTCTGTTTCCAACCAAAGCTTCTTCCCAACCAAACAGGCACTACATAGGATATACATAGGCTTGTGACCATGAGTCACAGGATCTATGTCAGCTGCTGCTGGTGAGGACCCTGGTGCAAGATGTGAAGGTAAGAATGGCTGCCTTGGGGCAATTGCAATGATATGGAAATATCTGCACAGGGGCTGAGAAAAGCAGGAGGGCTGAGGACAGGCTGGAACAGTAGCAATGGCAGTGTGAGAGAGGGATACCTACACAGGATGCTGTACAAGCAGGATGTATAGGCATCATCCTTGGAGTGTCCTGAATGAATGTGCAAAGGATGCAACGCACCACGTTGTGTTGGGGGTTTCAGCAATGTTTCGTATGGATGTGAGTGAATGTGAGTGTTGAGGTGAGATGTACCCAGAATAGAAGAATCAATACATCTCTCCTATCTCTTCACACCTGCTGGTGAACTGGAGGTCACCTTTCCTCCTGTATCCTCCACAGATGATGTCTGGCGTGCTCTGGGGTTTGTAGCAGACTGTGAGGAATGGCATGGCCAAGTTTCTGAGTCTATGTGTTTTGTCTTGGCTGACAGACTTCTGCAGACACTTTGGAACAAAGTAGAAAATGGCTCACTGACAGCAGAAGGAATATGTCCTTCTTGGAGATGTGAGTTCTTCCTTGGATGAAGGAGCTGCTGTGTACTGCCAAGCCAGCATTCTTGCTGAATGTTAAGTTTCCAAATTAAAAAAATGATTTAATTGTACACAAGGCAATATGTGCTATGAAATGCTGCAGTGCCGTTAATCTTTATGGACAATTGTGTAGATAGGGAACCAAATCTAAACCTACCTACATACCTTCTTTCCTGCTTTTGCGTTCCCTTCCCTACTCCCTGGGCAGCCACTCCTTCATGATTGTAATAAAACATTCATTCCTTGCTCACGAATTTAAATAGGGGGATAAGGAGAGTGATCAGCCTGACAAGAGCAAGGGAAAAGGTCCGGAAATATTTGGTGATAGTAGGAAGGAGAAGAATTGATCATTCTGCAGAGTGTGGTCACTCCTCATTCCCTTGCCTCTGAAAATATATAATTCCAGTACTGGTACCAGGCAAAGTATAATCTTTGCTATCCCTGGGAAAATTTCAGGTGTGCCTGCTCCAAGAGGTATACTTAACATCCTCGTTTGTATGCTGACAAATCATCCTTCATTCCAGAAATGACAGGAGTCTCCAAGGAAAGAATAACTTTTCTCTTCCAGAGTACCTGTGGCCTGAGGCTGATCTCTGTAAGCTGTCTACAACTGAGGTTTCTCTGCACTGGAAAATTACATTCATGTTCGAACAGGAATACAGGAAATTAATGTGGTAACAAACACTGTGCTAAACACAACCATCTATATTTGGAGTTGGACTGTCTTTTGTGCTAAATCCTGCTTACCTACACAGGAAGCTATAAAAGGATCTTGAAGTGGACAAAATTATTAGAATTAGACCCTTTAAATGATAAATTGAATATACCAGTTTGAAAGACGTGTTTTAATACAACTTATTGGTGTAAAGAGAGCATAAAACAAGTAATCTTAAGGAGATTGTCTAAATTGGTCATTAGCAGCTTCATGCTGAAGCTTGAGTTTGTACTCAATAACAGAGACAAGCAAAACAAAAAACCCTGTGAATGTCTTTATAGACTCAATGAAGATCATGTTTTTATTTTAGTATGCTAGAGGTAATATGATTAACATGGTTATGTTCTCCTGGAAACACGTGTCAAAAAAAACCTAGGAAGCATCCATCCTACACCACTTGCCCATTCATGCAGAGGGTTAGGAGGTTCCACTTAAAAATGGCAGGCCTGGATTCACATGAAAATCCCATTTGTGAAATGTCTTTTAGGTCCAAACTTCCTCTGTTCTATCCAGCTGCTGGTTTTGTTAGGATTTGTGCATCACTAGGAGTGCTTCCTGTTACAAAATGTTATTTTTGAACAAAGATAGGTTTCATTTGCCTTCTCTGAGAACAGCCATATGTAAGTACATGTAATGGGTTTGAACAAATCATAAAAAGACTGGAAACATCAGACAGTAACTACTTAATCCTGCAGTGATTTTATTAATTTTTCCTTTGTTACAAAGGTAGTAAAAGTAATTGAAATGTTAATCTAGAATATTTACTAGGGCATCATGTCTACTCTATATTTAATTCATGTTGCAGTGCTGTGGGTTAAAGACAGATTTGCTATTAGAAAAGTAAGAAATCCTTGGATCTCTGCAGTTTTGACTTTAAGGGATTGAGCTGCATTAATTGTACTTTTTTTCTGCCCACAGGGTGTAAAGCAATGATCAAACAGTTGGCAAGCCTTATATGACTTTGATATTATTGTATCCTAACAACAATAGATCTGCAAAAACAGGATTTTTTCCAGAAGTTAGCCTATGGGGTAACTATTTTTGCAGGCAGTGCAAAAAAGCTAGTGAAGGTGTGACCTTGGGGAGTTCTATACTTGGTGAGTTTGGATCCAGATCATGGGTTCTTTTTGTTGAGCTTGGATAGAGTTACATGAAATATTTTTAAAATTAAGGGATATACATAGTACAAGGTGGAAGATGCTGGTGTTATTTTAAGTCTGTTTTCATGCAGCATAGAAAGTGACACAGTGTTTTGGATATTGTCCTGAGAAGAAAAGCCAAGAAATTCTGTTTTTAAATTTTGATACTGACATTTACTCAGAGCCAGAAAGAATGAGGCAGCTCCTGAGGCACAGTTACCCCACTTTTGCTAGAGGATCCCTAATTCTCCTGTAGTTACTGTATTTTCGAAATGTAGAAGCAATTCTTATGTTATGGAGGTTAACCACATCATGTATGACAAATTGCTTTGAAGACTGAGTATTAAAGAATTTATATACTTTTAAATAGGGCTCAGTATTTAATAACCTATCAGATAGCTGGCTTCTCCTCCCTCTGCCTTGAAACAATTTTGCAATTTGTTTTAATGACAGTAGAATGACCTCCAGAGTTTCTACAATTTTCATCCACATTTTATTTGAAGACTGCAATGCATGTTCTCTAAATGACTCTTTGTGTTGTCTCCAACTCCAGCTCCATGCAACGCTTTTAGTCCTGTGATGATTCAGGAGACAAAACAGCCACTTAAGCCATAAGATCCTTTAGCACTTGAGATGTTTTATTATGTATCTAAATTCCAGCATTATGTCAGATGCAGATTTTCTCTACTTTCACCGCTCATTATCCACTATTCAAAAAGTAAGCCAGTGGTTCCATCAGCTGAATACTTCAGTATATAGACGTGATCGAAGTGAAATCATGACAAATAAACAACACAAGAAAAGCATAATTTTAGAACTGCAGGCAGAAGAATCAGGAGTATGCCCACTTACTGTATTTGGACTGCAGAGAACTATTGTTTTGTAAGAAGAATTTCTCAGCTATGGGAAAATAAAATTTCTGCCATATCTCGTAATCTGAAAATTCAGGAGAATTAAAGCTGCATGTGAAATTCTTGGTTAAGACCCAGCTTTGGGGAAAGTAGAAGTGTTGATGAAGTAAGTAATGGTAAAAAGATGACAGATAAATCTGCGAGATAAATTGTGTTAATAATCTGTGAGGGTCTGCCTAGAGAGATGATTTTTGTTTATGCTGTTCTAATAATCTCTTCTGTGTGCATACTTGTGTCAATTCTCAGAGACAGGTGCTCAGTGCTGAGCTGACTGTCTCATTAGCCTACGTGGATATGGAAGTTTTTGGAAGTTGCACTAGTTCCCCTCTGCCTATGGGAATAGGCAATGCTGCATGCCTCTCTTCCACGTCCTTGACTGGATAGCTTCACTTCAGGAGTGGGGGACAGCCTCAGGTTCTTGTAGCCTAGTGCTGAGCCCCTGGCCTTGTGCCATTGGCATTTTGGGTGATTTGTAGCTCTTGCTCACTCTTGTCTACTCCCTAGCTCATTCCAAACAGCACGAGTGGATTCTGACTTTACACTCTTGCACAACCTCAGGCGTTGGGAGAAGGAAGAGAGAACATTTTCCAGGTTTCCCAAAGTGCCAGAGACCCACACAACAGGTAGGCAGGACATTATGTGGCCATATCCTTGCTGGTGGACACAAGGCTATGCAGGATACATCTCTCTTCCCAGTGCAGACATCCAGATACATTTTAGTGGGAATTCCTCACTGTTGCTGCAGAAACTTATAGGGCTACAGTAGTACTTCAAAGTTCAGGGTTGCTCAACCTCTGGAACAGAATTTGGTCTGTACTAAATAAATTGTATTGAATTTAGGATCTGTTGTTGACTTCCAGTTAAATCAACAAATATGAATGAGAAACAATTAAATACATTGCTTGCTAACTGCACAGAAGATGTATGTGTTCTATTTCATCTCATTCTGTTATTTTTTTCCTTTGGTTAATAAATATAATAAACATGCCCAACCTAAATACATTACTGCAGGATGCTAATATTCTGAGGATATTGAATATAACAGTTGTCCTGGAGAAATTGTCCAGCAGAACAAATAAGAAAACACAGAAATAATTTTATATGATTTGATGTGATTATTCTGTCTTAAATTTCTGAGGACAAAAATGATCACTCTAATTACTTTCTCAGAAGTCCTAAATAGCAAGATAGAGGAACAAAAAATAACCACCAGAGTCACAGACCAGTAACAGACTTAGACCATCTATAGTGAATTTCACTCTAGTTTATTTTAAACAGTTGATTGTGCAGCATATGCATACCTAAAGGAGTCTTTCCTGAAAGAAGTAAAAATAGTAATGAGTAACATATTTGTGCTTTATAAAGGTATATATTCATGAACATAATTTGTCTGACCTTGGTTAAGCTTTGTTTATCCGTCAGAAGACTTCTCATCTTTTATGAAAAATGTATTTTTTGAGAAATAAATTATTTATTTCAAAGCAAGCCAGGTACATTTTCAGTAAAACAAAAAAATTCCAAATTCAGGGCTTTCAAGCACACAAGAATGTTGAACTAATCACTCAGTATTATTTTGTGTTCTTTTGTAAAGGTTCCAACACTACAATTTAAATCAGCAGGCTACCTGTTCAACATGATTTTCGGAGAGATTCCAACTGAGCCCTGATCTGCAAAAGCATATACTTTGAAAAGGTTCTTATTTTTGTATTGCAAGTGCTCAAGGATTTGAATGAAAGAGTGAAGTCAAGGTGCGTGTGAAGGCCTATTTTTAGTTTTGCATTTTCTATAGTCAGGTTGGTTACAAATAGGATGTGTGAACTCTGGAGTAAGAATTGAAATGCAAACCACAACCGTGTATTTCTTGAAATAGCACATGGTTAAATAGATACTGATACTTTTACTTCTGCATGAACAATGGTCCATGGATTTCTTCAATAAGGAAAAAAACCCAGGAAATTGATGCTTTGAGCCTTCAGAATCTTCACACATCCTTGCAAGACCAGTGCAAGAAATCCACTTACTCTTTCTGTCATCTTTCTGTTATCAATCATGTAATTCATATCAAAGGAGTTGAATCAGAGGCTCTTACACATATACATAGAGCAGATAGCTCTGAAAACAGCTGCCTTGAAATACAAAGTTGTTCTTTGCAGGGAACAGTTCTAGTCTTGTCTGCATTGAAGATATTTCCATATTAGGAGTATTTCTTGAGTTTTCCAGTGGTTTTCCTTGAACTTGACAAGCTGGATTGGTTTTGGGGTTTTAGGCTGTCATTGTGTTCCATTTCCAAAATGTGACTGAATGAGGCCTGTGCTTTAATCTGCCTGTGACTGCTGGATTTTTATCTTCCAAACACCCACTATCCCAACTGCACTATATCTAAAGTATGGTCTATAGCTTCCTGCAAATGTACATAGAAGTTCACAAGTATTAATAATTTTGAGGAAAGATGCTAATTTTAATACCAACAACCATTATGTGCCAAATAACTTCATATCTACTTACCTGCGCACTTCTACTGGCAAAAATTATTTGTATCACACAGCATTGCAGAGCAGTGTAGATGAGTCCTTGTATGGCCTCATATCACTTTAAGTTTACTGCTTGAAGGCTGTGCATCAAAGCATTTTGTGCATCATTAGCCTGTTCCTTGCCAGATGACGTGGTACCCACACACATATTACCATCTGGTAACTTCTGCTTAAAGCAGCTGTTGTCAGAATATTCCAGAATTTTAATCAATCTCTAGATTTCTAAATGCCCAAGCCAAGATACCTTAGATCTCATTGCAGACAAAAGAGCTTCTTGGATGACAGGGCTGCACTGCAGTGTGCTGATCTCCTCCAGAATCCATGCACAAAAGGGCCACATTCTAGATATGAGTCCTTAGATGACAATTGACTTGCTCTAGGATAACTTCCTGTGGGAACATCTTCCAGGTCATACCAAAGGAACTAAGGAGTATAGAATGCAAGAGAACAAGAGTTGTCCACTAAATTATGATGGTGTAGAAGTTGCTTTGGCTCTTGAGTTTTAAGGTAGGATGCAAAGAAAGAGTGCTGTTTATTTTGGTGTGATGCTTCTTAATGTTGATAAAAACAGCTACTTTTAGATTTTGGGATATTTGGGTCAGATAAAAATAAAACACAGAAACAGCCTGGGCTTAAAAGGAAAGGAATCTTCTATACAGCTTTGCAAATAGGAAAATGAAAAAACCCCAAATATTCAATGTCGGTTTTTTTACAGGGATTTATCTGTAATTTCAGGACACAGTAGTGGGAAGCTATTGATCAAAGACTGGCAAAAATTGGTCTTGCATTGCTGACGTATAATAGTTGTGAAAACTTAGCCTCCATTTCCTTGAGTCACTATAAAGTTTACATTTTAAGACAGAGGAATTACTTGTAGACATTTCTGTGTAATATAGTAGCAAGGAATAGTATTGATTTAGCTAGAGACACTGGATGCAATTATTTCTTTAGCAACACAAAAGTGGATTTTTGTCCAGTGAATTAAGTACCTTGTTTTCCAGTCAGTAGACTTTTGCCATTGATGCAGCATGTAATTAGCATGACCCATAGTTGTAACTACAGAAAACAAGTATGTGTTGCTGAAAAGTATGATTCCTTCTGGGCATTTTTGGAGGAGAGAAAACTGGAAGAATTATCACTATACAGTGGGTAAAATGTAGCCTTCTACAGAAGAATTTCATTGGGATTTCTATGAAACAGCAGGATGTAGGTAAAATCAGTGGCTAGTTACTTTAAAAGTTTAACACAAAAGAATTTAAATATAATTTCTCTATCATCTGATTTTACTAGCTACCAAGACAAACAAACAAAACCCTGCCCCACCCCACCTCCCCCCATAATTCTGTAATATTTTATTTCCCTAAACCTTAAAAATTTGTGTGCTTGTGTTTTTCACATCCCCTTCTTATTCTGGTCAAAATTTGTGTTCATATTTGCCATGCAGCCCTTAAACAAACACCAGCTACAAAGGCTAGCCTACTCTTCTAGAAAGTGCAGATACTAATGTTGTTCCAGGGGAATGCTCTTTGGAAGTGTTTTCCAGTGTAGACACTGGTGTGTACAGATATTACAGAGAGAAGTGTTTTATTGTGGTTCTTGTGTTCTGCAGATTCTCAAAGCTCTCCCTTCCTGCTGAATTCTTATTAAATTTTTCTATGTTTGTGGCAGCTGAAGTTGTGTGGGATTGATATCTGTCTGTCCCACGGAGTCTAGGAAAAGATGGAGTACTTGCCTCAGCAAGGCCACAGAGTTGCAGATAATGATTGGTGCCTTCTGCCCTAGGCACAGTGTGTTTTCTGCTACTTGTGGTGAACTCCCTGCTCAGTTCTGGCAGAGTGGCTGGATAGCCTTTCAACTGACACTGCCACCTCAGGTGATTAAGGGACTGGATCTCCTAGTTATTCAGAGTAATTGTCACTGGTTTGCTTCATGTCAGAGCACAAGTCAAGAGCAAGCCACATTTGTTCTCTGTTAAATGGCTGCACAGAAATAGCACAGGAGATTAATTTGGATGAATACGCTGGAACAGAATATATGTGAGGACATATACTTTCTGCATTCCACTCACTCATGTTTAGTGCATATTCTTTATTTTGTATGCATATTAGTCCAGGCAAGAGAGTGGGTTTCTGCAAAGCATTTTGTTTTTCTTTTTCTCTGGCTCCTCTGAAGGCACAGACACACTTGAGGCACCCACACTTTTATGCATATCTACTGCTGTTCATGAATCAGACAGCCACAGTCAGAACATCAAGGTGCTTCGCAACCTTTGTCATGTGTGGTTGCAGGTGTATTTTTTCCCTAATTGCTCAGTCCCTACTTTATTATAGATTTAATAAGATATTTTTCTCAACCATTCAAATGTTCTAGTTAAAGTACAATTTTAGCAATTTTATTAAGGAAAGTTGCGAGCTGAAAAAATGTACAAAGACTTATTTTGAAATGAGGTAATATTAGCAATAAAAATGACATGAAGCTTGGAATTTGACCAATATAGAGCAGATTAAAGAAGACTAGTTTTTGTACTGTGGTATTTTTTGAAAATCAGATGTGTTGAAGGAACTGGGAGTATCACAACAATGCTGATTTGGAAAAGGCAAAAGAATTAGATTGTTTTGTTCTCACATTTGACTAGATCAAGAGTGATTCCATTCAAGCAAATATAATTCTACCAGTAGAAAACCAAATTAAATAGGAGGAGAACTGACTTAGAGAATCCTTTGAAAACATTATGCACAAGTCAACTCTTACATTTTCTAATTACTGTCTTGAAAAAAATCAAAGCAAAGATGACTGTTCTTTGTTTGCTTTTGTGCCCTAAACAACTCAGGAAAGTGTGTGGATGACAAATGTTATTTCAGTATGAATTACATATATATATGCACTCTACTGGTACAGAAATCATGGCACTTTGTAGGGCATTCTGCTGCCTCTTAATCCTCAACTTTGACAGATTAAACTTCAGAATAAATAGTCATCAGGAAAAAGGGAGCCTACAAAGCCATGGCATTTTATCAGTACTTGGCTTCCCTTAACAAAACTCTCCATAGGCAGAACACAGACAACAAGCTGTACCTCTTGAGAACCATCTGATTGAATTTCTGCTTGGTATACCAGCAGTGGTCTGTCTTGTGCACTAGGCACAGACCATGAGAGTAGTCTGATTTTATCAATCCTCCTTGTGCAACATGCACATTTCTATGAGTTTTAGAGGATGTAGGGACATCTGACTTTCTGAATCATTTTAGACTATTGACTGATCAGGTCAGATACCCTGCTTCCTATGATGGCCATGACCTAATACTTCACACTTGCAAATAGCAACTACTCAGATGTTGCCATTTTAAAAACAGAAAAAAACTTCTGTCTGCTCCTGTCGCAGCTTCAAGAATTTAAACTAACTATCCATATTTCTTAATCAACAGTTAACATTGTTTTAAAGCCAGCTCCACATACTGCCTGAACTTATATACTTGTTATCACAACAAAATAATGTTATAGAAGACTCTTTTTATAAAGCAAAGAGGCATTGTCTTTGAACTGCAAGTTAGAAAAACTTACATAAGTTTGCTCTCTTATATAAGCATGATAATAAGATCTTAACTGAGTGTATCTCAAAAATGAGAGAAGGAGAAAATGCAGCTTGTTCTGCAACACTGCCAATGGAACTATTTCTGGTACTAAATTTTGTTCAGTTGTAAATCTGTGTTGGCTTGAGCCTTCAGCTACCAGCTATGGATTTAATCAATGTTTGGAGCTGAATGAATAATGAATAATGAATAGTATGATCTATTCTCTTTCAGCTTGTGAAATCCATCTTCAGGTTTCATCTCTCTCATGTATTTTTCCAGATACTATCTGAATCCTTTGAAAGCTGTTCTTCTCTCCCTTTAGGATAATGGTTCAAATAACATGAGCAGTCTCTCAAGTACTGCAAGGAGTTTGACTTAAACAGCAACAAATAAAAAATATTGTGCAAGAGCAAACCTGCAAAATTCAACCCTGATATTTTAGTCCCTGAGTTAAATGGGTACATAGGTAATATTCTAACATGGGCGAAAGTGAATGGCACAGTTCCCATGGACTTGTAAAAGAGACTGGTTTCAGATTAGGTCCCAGTTCCTGCATGTGAGAATATGAAATCCAGAGTTGTGAACGCAGTTTTGAAATGTGTTTTCCATGTTCTGGTCTAGGAAATATCTCTTGTTGTTTTAAAGAAAGAGAATACAGAGATAACTGCAATTGCTGAATTGTAAATATTTGTATGAATGTTCATTCAAACTCTTTTATATAAGTTTTATGCAGAAAAATTCAGGTTGGGATGGTTGAAATTCTTATGTTAAAGAGGTCAGATTAAGTTTTCTATTTTGAGCTACCTGGTGTAAAATAATAACAGATTATTCATTCCCCCTTCCAAAAGGATGGCCTGACTTTGTAGATGAAATATAAATTTGGTGGAAAATGCTGAGATTTAGGGGTGGGGATGGTCATTTGCAAGTTTAGAATGTCTTTGCTGGAGAAGCTGTTCTACAGCAGTTCTATGCCTGGACTAAATGACCATCCTGCAACTCATTGTCTTTGTATTTAGGGCTTACTTCTGATTCTGTTAGACCTCCACTGCAGTATGTGTTTGAGTTAATGTATTTCATATCTTTCATTCCCCATTAGTAGAAGCCTAGGTGCAGTACTCAATACAAGCTATTTCAAATGTTTCCTTCTTTTTTTTCCTGTTTCTGTGTACATTCCATCCAGAACCCACTCTTTTCAGTGAACACTTTTAGCTACTGACATCAAGAAAATAAAATTATACATTTTTAAAACAATCAAGGTGTGACAGTTAATGGTGTTATGTTGAAAAAGGCATAATGTGGTGATATCACAGGCAGCAGATTGATGTTCTTAATTATTCATTTTCATGCTTTTAGGTGCTTGGATTTCTAATGTAATGTAATTGGTATCATTTTATCACACTGTTACATTTAGTGCCTTCAGCTGGATTTAGGGATATGTGTGATGATTTGTTTTTTTCTTCTGGTAACTGGCAACACTTGGATGAAATGCAGAAACAACATGTAAAATGACAGGTTGGTGAGAAGAAAGGTCAGAGAGGTATAATTCCCACATCATGGGGAAGATATAGGCTAAACAAGGTTGTCAAACAGTTTTTCTCTTGCTACTTGTGTTGTGACAGAGCTGCTGCAAAGATTTCCAGCAATGTGGGAAGGAAAATTTATTTCTGTTGCAAAAGTTAATGGTTGAGGTTAAGGCTAGAATTGGGTTAACTGCTCCTTGTTGTGATTATAAGTGGTGGGAAGGAAATTGAGTTTGGTTACCTACACTGCCCTTGACTTATTCCTCTGCTTTCCCTGGGACAGCTGAAACAACCTTAGCTTATAAAGGATTTGGGAGGAACAAAAGGTGTGAGAGCTTCTGCATTTTTCCTGTCCCTGTCTTCAACTTGCTTTTCTAAGTTGCTACAGTCCACATAAAGATGGAGTCCTCTCCTGTATTCAACCTTGCCTGTATTTTTTTCCCCCGTCTATTATGATGCTGGTCTTGAAATATAAATTTATTTGTCACAGGAGTGGGAGAACACCTCTGTATCCACATAAGATTTTTTCTTGACAGTGGAACTACCATCACAGGAGGAAGTAGGAACAGGATCCATTTTTGGTACGACTTTTCCCTCACCTGGTGAATTGGTGAAGAGTAAATTCCCTTCCTCAAGCACACCAGTTAGCAGCATCTCTCTGTATTGCTGTAGGAGGAAACCTGTATTGCTGTAGGAGGAAACACATGCTTTCAACTATCTGTTTATAGAACCCAAATATCCATGAGTCCTTGGAAGAACAACACAGTTCACAGCACTTTTGAAATCCCTTGTCTTTTGGAATAGTTTGGGTAGAGATGTAAACTGTTACACTTTTTAGCAGTGATTCTCTATACTTTGTATAGAAATGGCTGGAAATATTTGTTTATTCCTTTTGCCTTCTGGGCAAAAGATTATATTATATTTCAGATCATGAATATCAAATGACCTTTGTTTCAGTGCAATAGAGAACATTTGGATTTTCATGTATTCTAGTTTGGATTTAGCAGCTCAGTTCTTATTAATCTTTCAGGCCATTAAATCTGACATATATACTCCATGGGAAATAGAAATCATTTTGTTCCTCATGGTTATGAAATCTTTAGAAAGGATGAGGTACATCTGTAATGGATGTCCATTAATATAATTATTGTATTTAATAATAGGCAACCTGCAGGCTTGAATTTTCTTAATGCTGTTTCCAAGATAATTACTAATACTGACCTTTTCAAAGGACCATGGAGCTTTTGCCTTCCTTCAGATGAAGGCAATTCGAAATGTTCACAGTGCCCCCAACATCTGAAATACACTGCCCAGCAACACTGGGAGAGAAATGTAGCTGTTAGACAGGTTCTTGGTTCAACCCATTTATGTGTTGATGTTTCTGGGGTAAGATTTACTCTTGACTATAGCAATGTAGATTTGAGACTTATAGAAGAAGTGCTGAGTGGGTGTTGGGGATGTGAACAACTTAGGAAGACAGTCTTACTCCAGAGATCCTACTTGGATGGCAGTCAGACTCATCAGAAAGGCTCATTACAATTTCCTAATGTCACATTGCCATCATTCAACACAACAGCTTAATTGAATACAAATGACATGTGCAAAGTGTCTGAGTATCTGGCATCACCTATTTTATGTCTAAATATTTAAATATTATCTTATGGGGTATTGTTTGTCTAACATGCAGCTCTGTTTTTTCTAAGACAGAGCAGCCATCCATCTGCCTCAAGTATACAAAAGCACCCATCTTTTCTATAACTGAAATGTACTCTTGTATAATTGAAACAAAATTTTAGTCAGTTTCTGAAAAAGTGACAGTAAATAACTCTATTTTCATGCCAGGGATATGGATTTATGCAGCCTCTTTCTAGTGATACAGTCTCACAGACTTCAAATTAAACCTGGCTCCACAGATCTGTTGGGCATAGCAAATTACTGCATATCTAGCTGCAGACAGCATCCATCTGATTCTGTTCATCCAGGAAGAACAGAATCCAGCTTTCAAAATCCATCCTTGGCTAGGCTGAAATTGGCAGTTCGTGAACACGTATGAAGAGATCATCTGCTTAAGGAAAGGTGTTTCTCTCTTCTTTGTGGGAGGATGATATAAGAATAAATGAATGCAGTAAATAGCTGAAAGCTGTGCCAGATTAAAACAGGACAGAATTGGATTGTTGGTTACCCACATTTCTCCCTTTCCGTACTCCAGTCTCTCCTCCAAATTGGCAGCCTTTTCATGAACATTCATTCCTTCTTCTAGCTGTTGGCTAAGAGGCCATTTCTAAGGCTGATGCAATATCATTCAAGATGAGAGTGCTTTTCTTAGAAACACAACTTGTCATACTCCTATCCTTTCCCCTAAAAGCCAAATATATTCTCATACCACACTCTTCTGTGTAAAATGGCCATTTTTCCTTCCCAGACTTTAATGGCCACAGCATAAATATTAATTTAACAGCAACCTGGTGACTGCCAATAACTTACTTCAGTGTTGCATAGATTTTTCCACGGAGACATGGAGTGTCTTATTCTTGAGGGGAACTCCATCTTAACAAGGTGAGTAGGACAATGTTAATTGCACAGTCTTCCTGATTTCACTAAGCTTCAACCTTCTGAGTCATCTGTTTCCTTTTTCTCTTTTGAAGTAATGAGTCTGTACTTTCTTTTATTTTTCACTAAATTTTGAAATATTAATTGCATGTTTCCCTATCAATCATTGCTTTTAAAACTCATTTTGCTATTTAGTCTGTCTGTTATTGCATTCTAATGCTATTTCCTCATATACATGCTTGTGCTATTTTTCCATATACATCCATAGTCTTGTGGCTTTTTTACACTTTCTGTATGATTTATAATCTTAACTGTTAGGAAATATTAAATTAGGAAATATAAATATTATTAAGAATTGATACAAAATATTAATTTATTTTGTACCCTTCATTACAGGAACATGATTCTGGGTATTCTTCTACATAAAAATAGTCACATAAATGCTTCTACTCATTTGGATCTTTTGAATTCTTGTCACACTTAGTGAAACAAATTTTCTCTTCAGTTTTGTGTTCATCATCTTTTACTTTCACTGCAGCTGTGGTTTTGTGGCAACATAATATGTAATATGAAAACACAAAAAATGTTCCTATTGTTTAATAATACTTTTAGTGTCAACAGGTGCATATAGATGTCTATGCCTTTAAAAATATGATTTTGCATCTAAAATTCACAATTTGGTTCCTGTGGACCTGTTTCTTATTTCTTAGATGAAAACAAAATCATCATTGTAAATATTTTAATTATGTCTGAAATCAATGGTGCTGATACTATAGTTTTACCTGTAGTGCTATTGAAGGTGCATAGGTTCAAACACTTAGCCTCTGACAGTATCAGTAGATCAGAATCTTACGGGCACTGCATGACTTTTCTGTAATTGCAGTATAATTGAGGGACTGAATAATTATGCAGAAGCAGATTTACCCCTAATTCTTCCAATTATGGCACAGTAAAGGTACCTTATTTTGCCCAAGGATTTGTATTTCTAGAGTAGAATACAGTCAATATTGCCTCAGTAAAATGAGATTGAATAGAGAAGCATTACGGAACCTGTATATAGAGGATTGATTATTTAGAATCTGTATGTCTTTGAGAGACATACATATTTTTATTTAGAAAAATAGTTTACATTTCTAACTCTTAAGAGTTGTATGTGGGAATTTTACAAAGTGCTCTTTGTCATTGATTTCTAAAGGGATTAAATTAATCTGATAAGATTTGATAAGAAAAATACTTGCTTTGAATATTTTATTCATGACATAATAATGTCACTCAGTGGTGCAGTTTACCCATATAAATGGCATACCTGGTATAAATACATTAAACAATACACTTTTAGGAAACCTGTATCTTCACAGGGCAATATAGTCAATGTTTTTATTTAAATAAGGAACATATTTGTCATTTCTATGAAGACAGTCACAGATTGAGTAAAAGAGTGCACTCCTGGTTTATTTACTCATGCTCATTTAGGGCTTGCTTACTGAAATGCTAAACTTGCCCATTTCAAGGGTTAGCAGGTTTACAGCCTACCTGTGGGACAATTTTCAGGCATTGTGGCTGATGTGAGAAGTAATAGCTGGAAGCTAAGAGGTGGCAAACAACAGCTCACTAAAAACAGATTCACTGTAAAGCAGCATGTGAGTCACACAGTTTGGTTAAAATCAACACCTGCAATTCCTGAAACTCAGCTGGTTTTGGTCAAGAGGAAAAGGACATAACTTCAGGTGCAAGAGAGAGAGGAAGATGTTGAGGTTTAGGAAGATGTTGATGTCTGATTATTGGGTTTTTACCCCCTTGACAAGGACAAAGTGTGCTTGTGGGATGAAACTTTGAGGGGTTTAAAGCTTTCCTGTGTGTTCAGGTGTCTCTGTGCACTGGCTATGAATCCGGGCTGTGTTTGGAATTGGCCCATTTTCTCGGATACTAGGCATGGAGGCTCGTTATTCCAGACGACTAAGTAAGTGGGTGTCTTTAGCCTAGTATTTTTAGTAACTGGCTGAGGTTAATTGTCTTGTGGGACATTCAAGTGTTTCCTCTCTCTTTTTAGGTAGGTTTCCATGCCTTAGGTGTGAGGAAAGCATCTAAACTTTGCTGAACTTTGTCAGCAGTAAAGTCTTTTATTACCTTCTTCAGAGAGGGGCAATTTGAGTAATTGGTTTTATTTGTAACAATACGTCAACAGGTTTATACCTCATGGTAGAAGGCAGAAACTTTGAATGCTTTCTGTCTTCTATTAGCTGACATAACATGGTAAAAATTTCTCTGGTACATTAGGGAAAATGGTTCTGAGGTCAATTCCAAGGTTATTTTGCTGCTGTGCTCCAAAGCCTAGATTGCTGTGTGTATGCACTGTGTGTGGTTGTGGCACAACAGTACAAACTGGCTGTATTTCCATGTGCTAAAAGTCCACCAAGAGAAACTTGGAATTCATTCATGGAGTTTTTGATGGAAAAAGAGAGACTGGTAAAGCAATTTTGAATATTCTTGAACTCTAGTGAAATGCATAATTCATGCATTGAATTTTGGGGGAATATAGTCACAGCTGCAAATTGCAATCAGCACAAGAAAAAAAGTATAGATAAATGGACAAAAATTCAGAACAAACATAATAAAAAGCCCAGATTTTTCATAAAACAGATAAACTTATGGAACTAATTTCTGTGCTTTTTCTAAACCTAATTTTCTGTATCTGAGGTGAAAATTTCTGGACTATCTAAGTGTATTCTACAGCAGAGACTAAAGAGATCCTAAAAAAATGTTTTTGGTGACAGGGTTGGAGAGAAAAGAGCAAGGAAAAGAAAGGGAGGAAGCAGACAGTAAGGACAAGATAGAAACTAATATGAGATCTGTTGCTATACTATATTACTAGTTGTAATATTTTTTTCAGTTTCTAGGAAATGAAAATTACTAAAATTGAAGGTCATGAAGAGACTTGATATCAGAGTTATGGCTGTATAGTCTTAGACTACAAATGAGATTTGCATTGTTTTATCAAAGAAAAGATAATTTGATCTGCCCTAATTCTTAGTGGAAAACCCAGCAGAAATCTCATTCCTTTGGGAATTCCAGGAAAACTTGTCAATTAGTCCCTTATTTATAGAGTCTAACTCTTCTCCTACTCTGGATTTACACATGAAGATTTTCATTAACTGTCTCATATGCAGTGAACTCAATTCATACTTTCCTATTTATTGTCAGTACCCAAGTGCAGGCACACAAGATTTACAGGGAGTTGTGGCAGTTGCTCACAGAAATGAGTTACACAATTTAACAGAAATGAGACCAGGCAATTTGTGCTTCTGTAATAACAAAATGATCAAAAATGGCCTCAGTAAAGAGAATCAATCATCTGAAAGCGTTTTCATAAACATGCACACCAGACAAATGATCTTGCTGCAGAAAAAAAAGCCAAACAACCAAAACAGAGCAGAAACACAGGCTAGTGGAAAATCTCCCATGATCATTTGTGCTTTCAGGCTTGCTTTGAACACCTTTGGTGATTCCTGTAGTTCTAAGAACTTCATATTTGTTTTTTATCCAAAACTCATGGGAGATGGTTTTCTGTGGTATTGATTTTGGTTGGTTTTTAGGTGGTGGCATGTACAGGTTTATTTTCACAGAGAGACATAAGGATGGAAAAAAAGACCTGTATCACTTCAAATTAAATGGGAGCAGAGGAGCAGTGTCTATCAGAACAGTTGAGTTACTTACAGAGTGCCTGGGACCCTGTACTGTAAATGTGCAAAAATAGAAAGCATTCTCCAATTTAAAGAACTTCTTATACTAGTGATTAGTAACAACACACAGATAAGTTTTGCTGCAAAGCAGATTTTTCTTTCATTTGTATGTCCATCTCCACCATAGTTATCTGGCTCTTGGTAAGAGTAAAGTTTCAAAGTCAAGAAAAAATACTACTGTGTTCCTGTTTTGTTTGGTCTTTGTCAACTACAACTCATACTTCTAACTTTTTACTGAAGAAAAAGACTAAAAATCAAAGAAAAAAACCCTGGTGGTCTACAGTCTTTGCCTGACTTCAAGGTTTTAAGCAAAATATTAGAGCTCCTGGTGAAAAGTTGTGAAATTTAGGTGTGTGAAAGTACTGAAGTATCTATCACAAGGACTCACATATGGTGCTTCTCCCTATTGAGAAGTTCTACAAAAATCTTAAGAAATGACATAATATGACTGTACAGGAGCTATAGGTTTTAATTCTATCACTCATGGTTCTGTTTCTGGAGTCTGGGTCCAGATTAGCAACCTGTGAAATTAATGAGCAAAAATTCATTTTTCACTGAATAGGGGTGGGAATGAGTTCTCTGTGACACAGCCTTCAGAAACAGGTGCTGGTTTTTTTCTGATTGTATTAATTTTGTGTTTGTTTCTTGGCTAAAAAAGGCTTGGGATATTAAATAGTGGCTTGAAAATGAAGCATGTATAATTGTTCAGCTACCTTTTAAAATCCCAGAGGTCAAGCTAGACTTTCTTTTGCCGATGAAGATATTCCTTTGTTTGTGCATGGATATATTTACAAATGGATTATACAGAATATTTAAGAAAGAGAGAGAGATGGTTACATTCATTCTCTTAATCCCTCACGATATCTTCAAATATTTTAAATGATGTGTCAGAAATTTAAGGATCAGATTATGTGAATGCCATATCACCACATTGCTTAAAATGCTATTCTTTGTCTACTTTGTTATGTGACTGTAGTGGTAATTCTATTTTCAAAAATATTGTGACTAACAGACCAGATTTTCTATGTAAAATTGCTCTGTGATATGATTTTCTAAAATATGGAATAATTGCATCACATTATTTTCTTTTAAGGAATTCAATGAAAATATCAGCAATATGCCTCAAATTAATGACATCTGAACTTGGCAAGTCTGTGGACAACTGAAGGTAAGGACCTCAGTGAATCAGGATCCTTTTTCAAAATGTGTATCTGACATATTCATAATATTGCAGCACACGGGGAAGAAGGAGGGATGGGGAAGACAAGTAAATTTCAAAAAAACTTACAGAAAAGAAAACCAAATTTTAAAGATTATGTTATTCCATCCTTAAAACCAATAACTCCTCATCAGTGTCCTGATCAATAACTATTGATACAGATGAGAAAAGATGCTTTACAGCCCATTTTGTGACTGCTCCTTAGGAAACTCATAAATAACTAAAGGGATTGTAGCAATGCACATCTTCCTTCTTTAAACAATGGAACAAATTTTCTACTTGGAGGCACACCTGACATCCTGGGGGCCTTTCAGGAGCAATTAGACTGCATCCTGCATATGTTTTTTGTGAATGATGCTTAAGAAAGGAGGAATTAATGGGAATGCTAGTTTTCATTTACTAATTTAAAGAAAGTATATTCTTTTAAACCTTCTGGAACATATCAGATACAATTATTCAATCTTTTAAGAGACTCAAATAATTTTGTTCAGGTTTGTAAGCACTTGCTTACATGTTGTATCAGTAGCCCTCTGTAAAGTACTATGAAAATTTACAACTGTATAAATGCCATGTGTCATGATTAATAACTTACCTCTTTACCTTTATTTGTACATTTAGTATTTTGGACAGGAAATACTGAGAGAGAAAATAACTGTGCTTCAGAAGAGAATATGTTATGACAAGATGACTTGTTTAGAAGACTTCTTAAAGACATCAATAAAGAAAATGCTTTATCTTAGAACAAAAGCATGGTGACTTCTGAATATTGCATCACCAAATGAGGAACCCACAAGCAAGACATAATTTTTACTGTAAGTACTGCTGCTAAAAATAAATACTCTCTTTAGTTATGCTTGACAGGTTTTAATCAGTCTCCATTACTTGAGATGGTGAAGTAGAATGCAGAATTAGATTATTGATTGAGAATTAAATTGTAGAAAATGCCTGAATTACATATATATCCATTCTAAATAAGGCTGTCTTATTTTAGTTAATGGCTTTCTTTTGAAATGTCAGTTTTTAGGAAGGTCTGTTTTGACCAGCTCTTGTGTGTATACTGAAGATTTGCTATATCTGCATGGTATTTAGGAAAATTAAACCAGTTATCCAGTATGTTATTACTGATAGTGCTTATTTGGAAAGCTGGAGATCTCCTTAATATTGACCTGATCACAAATATCACATATACTGTGCATATTTATTTACATGCAGCAATGTGATGATTAATTTGGAGCTTGGAAATTAAGAAACTACTGAATAGAGTGATCTTTATCCAAAAAAAATGACACTTAAAACAATGCTTTCCCTTAAACACCTTAATGTGAATTGTTACTATTGCAGTCAGATATTGGAAGTCTTTGTGGTTTTATTTGGGAATTATCAGCAGGTATGTAAATTTGGACTGAAAAGTTTTCTCAGGCCTTGAGAAAACCTCAGTCAAAATCTTAGAAAGAAAAAATTAATGTATCAGTGCTTGGAACACATGAAACAGAAAAACCTGTTTTCAGGTTTCTATCAGACAAGGGATAGGAACGTATACTGTAGGTTTCTGAATTAAAGATGAGTCTACTCATCTCTGAACTTTGAACTACTAGAAGAAGGAGCTGGGTTCAGAATATTTCCCTTGCTTTTTTGAGTTATTTTTTTGCCTTCCCCNATCTGCTTCCTTCAAGTCTTATGTTTTATGGGGTTTCTTTTGTAAGCAGGTTTTTGTTTGTATTTTCTTCTCCTGCTTGTTTGTCTGCAGTCCTCACAGAGCATAAGGGTAAACACAATCTTTAGTGATAAATAGTCTTGGATTGGGCATAAACATCTTACTACCTTCAGAGCAGAATTTTAGTGCCATGCAACAGAGCTCTATTCTCTAATGCAGTTCTGTTGATTGCAGAGCTTGGTGTCTCTTTTGAATCACTGTCTGCTGTTCAATATTTCTGAAAGTGAACTAGAATTTGTCTTTCTTTTTGATGTTTAATAATGCTGAAGTGATGCCTTCCAAAATACTTAACCCTCTTAACGGAAAGATCACTTCTCCTTGAAATAATAGAACAGTAACCTTAGACTACTTTTACTGCTTTGAGGTGTGTATCACAGAGGTGGATGTTCAGTCTGGAGTTACTGATTAAATGTCCCTGCTTGCTAGTGATTTCTCCTTGTTTTACTTCTTTTCCTGCTCTGCTATCTCCGAGTTTTCAGTGATTACATACTTTTCTCTAGATTTAGTTTAGCACTGCTTTCTCAAGCAATGTCAAAGACTTTAGATAACCTGTCAATCTCAGCATTAAAGCTGAAGAATGAGCAGTTCTCCTTCTTTAGGAAGCTGATGCAATCAATCATTCATTTTTAAGTACTGAAAACAAACACCATCACCAAGTTGTTTTCTATCAGGTTTTTAACCCATGATCAGTTTTTTTCCCATGATTCTAAAAATGGAAAACAGCTGAGGTGAGTTATACTGAGGTACCAAGATTGCTGCAGCATCCAAGTGTAGCTGTTCCATTGCTTGAGGCACCACTATAAAATCATGACAAATGAAGAATACATTTGAAAAGTCTAAAGGAGACCTTAGGCAGGTTGAATGTAATTACATATCTAGAATTCGAGTAAGGCCCCCAGGACCACCTAGGAAGGAAGGTGTTGCTCACTGTTAGTAGGGTGCCAAGCAGGAATTGTGTTTAGATTATTTACTACATAGAGTAAGCTACAGTGCAGCCATAATTTAGAATGTTAGAGTACTAAAGAGAAAAACATACTGTGTGAGTAATTTCCAACCTAGTAATGAAGCATAATGGAATAGACCTATCATGCTATATTATGCAATCTGCATTTTATAGAATGTGTGAATATAAATTCTATTTGCTGCCTATTGGGAGAAATTGCACAAACTTAATTTTCAAAACCGAAAAGTACTTTTCAAAAGTAAAGGGAAGGAAGTAGTAACTCTGTCTTCTCTGAAATGGAAGTATCACATAGGAGCTTGGATTAGTAGAAGTAAGGCCTTTTCTGTATCTTAGCTGTGGCACTAAATCTGAAGGGTACATTGGAGAGCATCTTGAAAGTTACTGCATCATATAGGAGGAATGTGGGAGTAAATACTATAAAAACGTATAAAAATATGAAAAACAAAATGTAATGAAACCAAGCCAACAAGATCAGATGGGATTTGAAGGTTGTGTGTAATGAACATTAAATATGCACATCCTTAGGATTATTGATGCTGTTTTAGTATCTGCATGACAGTTGTTTCCAGAAAAGGCATAACCTAAAATGAGAAAGGTGAACTAAGAATAGAAATAAGGAAAAATCATAAACAGTCTAATAGCACAAACTGCAACTCAACATCTTTCTCTGATGATGCTGGAGAAGCTGAGGTGAAAGTGTTTTAGGAGAACAGAAGGAAAAAATATTTCTGGTATTTCTAAATGCCTTAGAAATAGGTATTATGTTGGAAAGTGGAGGAGAAAGAATAAAAGGGTGCCCCCGAACTGGCAGTCGTTCTAATTGTTCACCTTGCAAATATTTTTCAGAGCATCCTAGATCATGCTCCAACCAAATGAATGCTGTTTTACTCCTGTAACCTGTTTCATTGGTCTTTAACCTTTTTAGTTTTCTGGATTAGTTAAGGAGCTGCATCAATAAATACAGCCAAGCATTTGTCAGCCCGCTACAGCTGTAAGGACTTAGTTTTCAAAGACTATTTAAATTTATGTATGCTTAGTATGTGTGTTTTATGTTTCTTCTGGGCCTTGGTGAGAATTCCACTTGGTCAAGATCTTGAATTTGGACATATAGCAAGTGCAGGAACAGGGGAAAGCTGAAAAATGTGTAGAAGAGGATAAAGTGTCAGGGTTTGGAAAAGACTGATCAAAAAACAGATGGAAATTAATTCCCAATACCTGTCAATTATGAAGTAAAAAAAAATCTGCACTATTGACAAAGCATGTTTGAGAATTTGAGAGGCATCATGTTGAGATTAAGCAGATTTTTCATACCTTTATTTTAATATGATTTATTGACATAGATAAAATAGATGGTCGTTTAACTTTCTTGTTTGTATAACCACTTCTCATCTAAACTAATCTGCAATTAAGAGAGAGAATTTACTTCCTACATCCACTTTTGGTAGAGAAAGGAACCACTCTGTGCTGGCAGGCAAATTGACATAACATTCAACATGGTGTAATGCTGAAATCTTCAGTATGATGTGGTAAGCCACAAAATAACGTGAAGACAAATACCTTTTTTGATTCCTTCCACTGTTTGATTTATTACACCCTTCTTTTTTTTTTTTACTGGTGGAGAGGAAAAAAAAAGTACGTGATTAAGTAGTTATCACCACTTTTAAGCAGTTTCAAGTTTTGAGACAATACTTGTTACATGAAACGTTACAGTAAATGCATAAAGTTGTCCATCTATGATTTTTTGAGTTACTCAAAGAGACCCTGTGTTTGTAAAGGGAGGTCAGAGTGAGCTGGGAGAGGGATATTTTTATCCTACAGTGTTTCCTGTAAAGATAAAATGCATGTTCACAGTGCAGCGTAATATACCATAGTCCAGGTTTCCACAGCACAACTTTCCTGGGTTTTTTTTCAACTTCCTTTTTCACAGCCCCAAGAGTTTAGACCAGGAACTAAGAGTTCCCTTCCTAACTGTTCTGCTTGCTCACATTGACTAATAAAACCCATAAAGTTTGGACAGGATCTGTTTCCTGTTGATATAAACAATCCAAAATGTTTGGGCAAAATAGTCCAGTGTTATTTTTCGGAATAAGTTTTGAGTAAAAATTGCCTGTGACTTTTGTGTGCTTTGGAAGGAGATGGAGTTTGGCTTTATTTGGTCAGTGTTTATTGTTGGAAAAGGCATGACCAGTGGAGTAAGTAGATGCTCTGTTCTCTGTAAATGACTGTAACTGTGATAGACAAAGAGCTGCCCTGCAGGTGTGTGAGTATCAAAGCAAGGGGTTCTGATGGTGGGAACAAGGTGCCCCAATGCACCAGCAGTGGCTGTGATGTTCCTTACCAATTCTCATCAGGCTGAACAAAGACACTGGACCCCATGTCTGGGAACTCTTGCACTTTGTTGTGCAGTCACCATAACTCCTGTGCCCAGCCCACTGTCTAGACACAAATGATGTTGGCTCATTAGCTCTTAAATTCTACAGTAGTCTTCCACAAGTCCTTGGATTTTGTACAGTACACTTCAATAAGCAATCAACTCCCACAGCAGCCTTCTTGAAGGTGCTGGCTCACAAGCCACAACACTCTGCCACAGTCTCCCCAGCCCCACAGCAAACTTCAGTAGGGGTAGAATATGACAGCTATGTGTGGCCCAGGCAAAGCAGAGGAGGAGAGAAATAAAGACAGAAAAGGGAGAAAGAACAAAGAATATCAGCAGTCCGTAGATCCGACATTGATCCTGCCATGTGGATGGTCCAGAGCTGGGGTTGTGAGGCAGGAGGGAAAGAGAAAGAGAGAGAGTGGGCCCAATCCCCTTCCTTTTCCACACCTTGTACACAAATTAGAAAATTCATGCCTTTTATTCACCTGTACAAAGCCAGCCCTTAGAGCCCTCCTCCAGGAAGTGAGTTGAAGGGGGTGGACTGAGCAAGGGTCTCAAGATGAGCAGTACACCACCTCCGTGGGACCCCCTCCTCCCATTACATCTATCTTGCCATAACAGTCAGAAGGTTTGACACAAAACACATTTATTTCTGGTTCTTTCCACAAGGTAAGTGGCCCAGAACCAGCAGTGACAAGGCTGTGACATTTAGTGCTCAGTGTGTATGGTTGGGGTAAAAAGAGAGAACTGAGTACTTATTTAGGCAATCTACTCTGTCAAAAAAGAGACAGAGCTTTTGCAGAGAGCTTTTAAACACTCTCTGTCAAACTACACCAAGCTGATCTTTGTACAACTCTTCAACTTTTGACTCCTGTATACTTAAAGCTCTGGATTTTTACTTAAATATTTTTTTCTGAAACACTGATAATTTACAGAGCATCATTAACAGTAAGCTTTTTTTTTTTTTTTTTTTTCTTCAGCTTCACTGAAACCACCATTTCTACATGCTGGCTGTATTTTTCTATGTTATATAACATTGAAAGAGGCTTTAATAATTGCAGTCTAAAATATGCTTTAACACGCATCTTTCCAGAATCTGGACTCAGAATAAAGACAGGCTGTTCTTAGGCATAAAAGCAAAATTCCTTTGCCAGTCAATAATGTTTCAAGCAGAAATCCATTTTTATGACTACATTTGCTTCAGAAAAAGTATGAAATCAAAAGCAAAACTCAGGATGCATGGAACAGAAAAAACATTAAATTGTCAACTAGTGAACTTGAAACATCAAATTTTGCAAATTTTAAGTTAAAATAAGTTCGAAAAAAAACCCTGAATATGTTTTTAAAAAGAAAAAGAACATCACTTCTTTGCTCCACAACATCTAAAATGCTTTAACTAATGTTAAAGTTCAACGGAAGATGTTTTTACCCTACCTAACATGTATAATAAATACCAAGGTACACGGAATACCTCCTTTTTCCTTGTATTAATGCTAAGACTGCAGAGCTTCTTTACTTTCCTGAAAGAATAATCCTTTTGTAGCAGATGACTTCACATTTTGTGGCCAAGGGCTACAAAGTCGCACTTCCAGGAAGCTTTCTTGCTTTAATTGTGGAGTCACATCTTCAATTCTGGCTTGGGAAATGGATTTACAAACAAGTGACTATGGCAAAAGTCTACTTTGACGTCTAGCAGGCAGGAAACTGGAAATGTGTTTTCCATGTAGGGCTGTGCTCTAGAAATGCATTGTCTATGTATGGCTGTGCTCTAGAAGTGTGTTGTCTGTGTAGAGCTGTGTTCAAATGTGAGGCCACAAGGCTGGTAAACCTCTAGTGCCAGGGAGTGTAAACAGCAAAACTGTGTGCATGTAAAGCTGGTTCATATGCTCTGCCTGTTTTCGGTCAAAATTAGGATATTTTCATTTTTGATTTTAAACAAATGTTTTGATTTTAAACAAGTAATTTAATGCATTTATAGACCCACAAACACCACTTTTCAACTGAATGGAAAACTTTTTTGAAATGTGTAAAAATTTGACTGTCACAAACAATCAAAGGTTGGTGTCATTGCTACCGGATATTTGCTCTTTGAAACAATACCCAAAAGAATTTTGATCCCTGGAAATTAGATATATGTCGGTAAAATGTTATCAAAACCTACAGGTTTGGGTTTGGGGTAAAATTAAAGCTATTACCATCATTTGGAGCATCCTTAGTAAAGGGATTTTCTGGGAGATCAGTAGATCCCACACTACTTGTTTAAACATTAACCCAACTCTATTAGATGAAGAATGCCTATTGCTGGTTACATGTAACAAAACCCCCATTATTTCCCTTTAATTTTGAGCCTGCATATGAAGGAATTTAAAAGTCCCAAATATATCCTAACATCTCTTTGTATCTTGATTAAGTTTTTGTCTTAGTCTTGGACTCTTCACAAGTTAAAACAGTCACTCATTTAAGAGCTTCATGGCAAAACTAAGAAACTATTTTATTTACTTTGAATAAAGAATTCAGATTAAAATACAATGTTTTTTACTCGTGGTATGTGGTGAGAAGAGAAGCCCAGAGAAGAACAATATTTTTTTCCACAGAATGAATTGGTAGTTTTAGTTGTTGTTGTTGTTGTCCTGCACAATGTATTGGACACAAATAGATCAGCTGGAAAATTACTCAGGGAAGCTCATAACCTCACTTTTTCCTGCTGCCTGATAAGTATGCAAGTCTCCATATATAAAATCAGTAGGATTGTGTGCCAACATAGCAAGCAGTTCAGAACTGACTGACAAATAGAAGAAACCCTGCTAATCTCATGTTCTGAGCCAAAATATGTTGCTTATTTCTGTATTCAACATAGACTAAATCTTGCACCAAAACTAACAAAAAAAAAGTATTTTCATTTTGTATGTTTGTACTAAAAAATGGTATGTGTAGGTTATTACAGAAAAGTATTATTTTGGCTCATTCTCTCTCTCACAGATTTGGAGTAATATATGGTGTATCATATTATAAACTGAGTGTCTGTTAGTACCAGAAAAAAAATGCTTCTTAAAAATCATTTAAATAATGGAGGGGTGCTTGCTGAACTGTTTGTTTGAAAACTCATTAAGTTGCACAGTAATCACAGAATCTCCAGTTTTCTTATCCTTTATGTCACTGAAAAATGCTTGTTGTTGTGTTGTTCTGTTTTCATTTTCATCATGTTCCAAAGCAGAAATGTATCATTGTGTAAAAAATATGTTGGTAACTAATAGAGAAAGGCAAGTGAAAGGTCAAGTCTCTTGCAAACTGGTGAAATACATAGCTTAAATTTAAATAGAAACCACGTTGTATGACCAGGTAAACAATATATGGGTTGTAGTATAATTTATAAAATGAATAATGTTATCATTAAGGGTGCCTGGGACTGTAACATTCATGAATAAGGCAAAATTCCCTTTCCCTTGGCCTTAGATGTGTGCTGGATTCTTGGTTGGTTGAGGTAAAGGCACCTGTTTGGATTTCCTCTGCTCTATCTAATTTATTTATTTATCTATCTATCTTATTTATTTGCTCCCACTCTTAACAAAAATACATGTACAAACCAAAAAGTCCTCACATGCCTACATGATGATTTTATCTTGCTAATATTGCCATTAATCCCTCAAAGAGATCTTTCCATTTTCCCACCTACCATTTGCTTTATATTTGCTCACCAAACAACTTATTTTATTGTGAGCACTTACGCACACAATAAAATAAGTTGGTAGGATGGTAAAGTAAATGTTTGTTTCCTCAGGCTTGTAACTCTACCTCTAGAGAACTCTTTGGAAGCTGCTGCAGGATCCCTTCAAAATCTTGTTCTGACCCCATTCCTTGGTTGACAAGGATACATTCAGGCATGTTAGAACCATCCCTGAAGTGGCAGGAGGAATGCAGGGACTGTACCAGAGGTGGTGCAGGTTGTTCTTTGTCCCACGGAAGACAAGACCTCAGATCATATCCCCAGCCATAGACACATGGCTTGAGGTTGTGCAGCCTCAATAGCTCTGAGGTTTGACTCCTCACCCCTTTTTGGGAGAGCTCTCACGCTGTGAGCCAGTGAGGCCATGGCACTGCTTGTCGTGCCTGTGAACCCACCCATAGGGCAGGACAGATCTGCCTACACTCCAGTGTTCCTCTCATGTGAACAAGGCACTTGTGGTTGAACAAACTTGTGGTTACATATTTGTATGAGATTATATTTGACTATTACAACACCACAGCTGCCCAAACTGCCTCTGGCCAGCTCTCCAGAAGAAAGGCAGGCAGATCAGCAGGGTCCATCTGTAACATGCATGTATAGTCTGTGTACGTAGTCTGATGTGTCCCAGAATAAGTATTTGCTTCTGAAGAGGTCTAGGCAGGCAGAAATAAAATGCTGGAGATGAGTGCAATATTTTGAAAATCACTATTAACTTATGTTACAAACTTATTTTGTAAAGACGTATTAATTCCAGAGTAACCTTGGCTATTGCAAAGGACAAAATAGAATTTGCAGATTTAGGGAGGTGATTCTGCCCTTCTACTACTCTCAGCTGAGATCCCACCTGGAGTGTTGCACCCAGCTGTGGGGTCCCCAGCACAGGAAGGACATGGACCTGTTGGAGCCAGAGGAGGCCACCAAGTTGATAAGAGGGGTGGGGCAGCACCCCTGCAAGGAAAGGCTGAGACAATTTGGTTTGTTAATCTGGAAAAGGCTTTGGAGTGATCTAATTACAACCTGCACCTGAAGGGAACCTACAAGAAAGATAGAGAGAGTCTATTTACAAGGGCATGGAGAGACTGGAGAAGGGGGAATGGCTTCAAACTGAGGGAGAGTCGGTTTAGATTAGGCAATAGGAAGAAATTCTTTACTGTGAGGGTGGTGAGGCACTGGAATAGGTTCATCAGAGAAGCTATGGATGCCCCATTCCTAGCACTGTTTAAAAGGCCAGGCTGCATGGAGCTCTGAGAAGCCTGGTCTAGTGGAAGGAAGCCCTGCCCATGGCAGTGGGGCTGGAACTACATGATCCTTAAGGTCCCTTCCAACCCAAACCATTCAATGATTCTATTAATTTTTATCTACTACTTCTAGAAAGCTTTTCTTAAGACCTTTTGTAGGATGCTCTAGTGCTTCAGAGATAAGACAGTAAGACATTGACTACTTTCAAATGTCATTGTAGTAATTTTAAGTAATTTTGGAGACTATTGGTCAAGAAGAGTATAAAAAACCACAGTTGCATATATAATCTGGACTGGGACTGAAGTGGAAAGATGTATATTTAGAAATAATGTGATGAAAAATGATAAGCATTCTCACATTTTTGTCACAATCAGGTATCTTCATACCATCAGCAAACAAGGGCAAGACACTCAGGAGATGCCACATGCTGCTGCTTCCATTGTTCTTTGTATGTGCTGCTTGTAGTTGAGTCCTTTTTGAGCCTGTGACAATTTCTACCTGAAAGGACAGCTGCAGCTTTGCTGTGGTTCTGTGAGTTACTGAGAAAGGGCCACTCTCAGCCTGTGAAATAAAGGAGAAAGTGACACCTCTTCAAGGTGGGGCAGAATTATTGCCTTTACCAACATGTATGATACAAAAGTAAAATTGATTGAGAAAAAAAAAGTAAAACTCAATTGAGATCAGTGCTGAAGCTCAGTGAAACCAGTATTTCACTACAGATGTTTAACAAGACAGTTTTTCTGTTTGATTGCCTGGACCCTGAACATGAACTGTGATGCTGTTTGCCTATAGATCAAGTGTTCTGGGAATCTTATTTACAACTGCTGCAAGAGCATTGGTTCTCATATATACAGCCTGATATTAAAAAAACAAAAGGAACTGATATGTAACCTCAGCCTTTTTACCAAAGGTAATAGAAGATTAATTTAATGAACAAGGAATTTGTAGCAATCAATATATTTCTGGTATTCATCAACAATACACAATATATAAAAAAAAATTGCATCTGAAAATCCTATTCTTTATATAAATAAGAAGAGAAAACTGTTTTAGCATAAGTAAAATTCTCAGTGAGAATAAACTGCGTGTTACCAACCTTGCAAAATACACATCTTTGGTCTTTTATATGCTTCATTCCATTAATTTTGCCTTTATGCAGACTATAAAGAGGCTGGGACACTTGTATTCAAGAATCTAATTCAGGTTTCTATTCAACTGAGATAAGCATCCAGTGGAAGGGGACAGCCCCATGAAAAGCTCACTTAGACTGCTATTGTGTGGTAAAAAGAAGGCACACAGATGAGGAATGAAGTCTTGTATAGAAGTCTTCTATAAGTTACAGATGCTACTGCTTCCATAGAAAATTGAACCCTTGTGCAAGGACGAGAACATCATCTTCACAAATGCAAAGGCATGGAGTAGGGTGGCTTGAAAGATCATATTTAAAACAGGTGGGTGTAACATGTCTCTCAAAAGACATATAATGACAGGAAAGAAAAATGCTTCTATATCCAGGAAACATTCTTATCAACAAGCTTTGCTAAAGTATTTGGGATTCCTAGGAAAAGCTCTCCAGAAATCCTGGGTTTAGGTGTGGGTGGAGAACAGTTTCTCCACAAAAACTCAAGTGTCTTCAAAGGTATAGGCAGACTGAACTTTAGAGGGACAATGATGGCAGAACCGTGGGTGCCTCCAGCTGTATGACTGGAGAGTGTGTTGTAAATCAGCCTCTATGACAGACCTCTAGACAAAAAATCATCAGCAGAGAAGAACTTAACCTTCCTTGCACAGGTTAAAAATGGGGGAAAGTCTGCTATTTTCTTTACTCAACTCTCAAACATTCTTTCAAAATACTGCAGCTAAGTGGTTTCTGTCTGGAAACCTTTGTTTTGGCTTCTTAAAAAAGTATTTACTGATCCATTGGGCACTGTGCACTTTTAAGCTAACATTAAAATGGGAGTCAGAAATCTGTTTCCTATAATCTGTGGGAAAAATGATGGGATGGGAACTTTGCTTTTACTGAGCTTATTCAACCTTCTAGAGTGCCTTAGCCATGCACAGTTTTTCTGCATGGATGTAATTATACCCTGTACTTTAGCTATGGGTGTCTATTTGCATCTCTGCAGAGAGAGCACCTAGGTATGTACAACACTCATGAAAGACCAATGCCCTGATCCATGCTGGTGGCAGACAGAGCATAGCATCAGGAATACACATCTGGCATAGTGGGAACAAGACTCTGTTTCTGTTCTTTGCTACCATGAGTTGGAGAGGGTGAGAAATTTTTTTGAGGTGTATTAAAATATCTTTGATGACAGAAGCCAGTTCTTCAAGAAAAAAAACCTTTGCTCACAGAAAAGTACTGGTCTAACTGAGGCTTCCCATGGGAAGCTGCATTTCAGCTCCACCAAGGAGATAATAGGGCACCAACTCGATACTGCCATGCTAGCTAAGGTGCTGGATCACGCAGAGTAAAACTGTCTCTTGACTGTTCAGTATTTCAGGTGAGGGCCCTGACCTGCAGTTATCCATCCTCTGACCACCTGACTACCCTAGCAGTCAGTGCACACACTTCCTTCTTACTTTAGTGCCAGAAGTTGCCTTCCTTTTAATTTCCTCTTCATCAGCATTGGCCTCTGATGCCCTTTGATGAAAGAAGAAAAGGGTATTATTTATCCAAACTGAGAAAAATAATTCTTAACAGCAGAGAAAATGGAGATGGAAAAGTCCTGAAAAGAAAATATTTAGATAACCAACTTGTAGTCAGCCCATACCCACTTTTCTGATTCATTTTCCTTGCTCTATCCACAAACATCTATTTTGTTCCCTATGGCTGCCTCAGAAAGAGTTGTCCTCCTATTGCCAGTGATATTTTTTTTTTCTTTTTCACATAGGAACAAGCTTAGCCTTTTCTGCAGTTTACAAGCACATACTATGAACAGAAATATATTGTAGGAGAAAGTAACCTTGCTAACATATGCAAATATCAGAGAAGAATGTGAGGATTAGATTAGAAGTGGTATAAAAGGTTTAGTAATATAACCAAGTAGCAAAAGCAGAAAAAGGGTGTTCCAACTGCTTTTTAAATCTGTCTTTAAATTATTTACTTGGCACTTTGACAGCTCACAATTTAAATTATTTCATTCATCTTAGTATTTAGTCACAGTTTTTAATTATACGAGTAACTTGAGGCTACTTCTTAACTCAGCAATAGCTTCATCTTCTATTAATAAATGGCACATACCCTTGGCTTTGACACTTGCTGTGAGTGTTTCGGCTTTGGTAGAACACGCAGTTCAGGGCACTGTTATTGCATCTTAAATCTGAAATCTTCTTAAATTATCAGTACAGCATTTAACCCTGATGATAATAATTTAGCATAAAATGTTCACTGTAGCTCTTAACACTACTGTTGCTAAAATTGCAAGAGATCAGAGAACAAGTACTTATAAAAAAATCTTATTCCAAAAGATATTCTTCCAGATGATTTTTCTTCTCAGCCTGGAGAAGAGACAGTCTGGTACCTGAGAGCTGTGGGTTGGAAGAATGTTACATCTCCATGTGTGGCTGGCAGGGTTTGGGATGAAGGACTTGGGTTTGTGGGTTTTTTTTTTAGGTGCATGCCAGATGAACTCCCTTGCTGGGGTTACAGCGCTCGTGTGACACTGGGCTGTGTTGGTTAGGAGGCTGCTGAGGAACAGGGGCCATCCATCCCAAACCCACCAGGGAACACTAAAAGATCTGGGGCTTGCTGAGCTATCTACTCTTCCCACAGCTCTCTGAAGTCTATGTGGCTCTGTGATGACTAGGGAATGTGATTTATGGGTTTCAGAAAGTTGACCATGTTTCCCCTGAGCCTCTGAGACCAAACTCCTGTTTTTGCAAGCAACATGTCAGACATTTTTTTCTATAAATTGTCCACCCTCTATTTTACAATGTTAAGTTCTTGTTCTAATCTTCCTTATTGAGAGATTGCTCCAAAAGTTGGCTCTTTTCTTGCTTTTTGTGATTTCCAGCCAAAATTTATTCACAGAATAAATTCCGAATTTGTTGCCAACCTGGCTCCTTAACTCAAAAAAGACTCTTTGATTGATCTACACACAGCAGTCAGAGTCTTCTCAGCATTCATTTTGCCAGACCAAGTAAGCTGAGCTCTTCCAGTTTCTTTTTACATGATTCATCTAAAAATCTTTACTGTTCCTCTTTGGATTAATTAAAGTTGATGAACTAAGTGAACTTTTCCCTCTGATACTTCGCCACGGTTGGGATACAGCACTCTGATGGCACTTGCTGGCCAAACCTCACCTCCTATGTGCAGTTGATACTAACAAAAATAATCAGTATGAGCAAAATGGTGGATTTTGCAGAACCTCTAATAAATTTGGTTAAATCAGACTACAAGGGCTGAGTTTATTGTGTGGCATATCTCTCTGTTTATACAGTGGTAACATGAGGATCAGGAACCAGGACCCAGTGGCCCCCATAGATAGTGCTAATTTGTAGGTCATCTGAAAGGATCAGTACCACAAATATGTGATGTTTGGTGGCTTTCTGCTCAAGGAGCTGGCCACTTTGGGTTCTATTCATAATGTACTAACTCTCCCCATCCACTTATTGGAGACTTACTGCTCGTAAAAATTTCTTTCCTGTCACCCGTGGCCACAAAGATTATCTTAGAGTCAGGCTGAAGCAAGGACTTAAGCTCAACTGGACCCTGAATAGTCTAAGTCAGAAATGTAACATTTCCTGTGCCATGTGTTGCTTTGAACCAGAACAGATCAACACCAAGAGGAAGAAGAGAAGCATCAGCTTCCATTTCTTCCAAGCTCCAGTGTTAAATATCCCTGCTAAATATTTGTTATTTTACCTGTTGACCTTTAGAAAGATTCATCAGGGTTATGAGATCACACCCAGGCACTTGCAGTAATTACCACTAACAGCACTCTGTGGTATCTGAAGAAGAAATAGGAAAAATAACATGCATTTGGTGTCAGAAAAGCAAGGAAAAATGTGAGGGATGAAGGAATTGGAATAGCAGGTAAGGACTACAGCTATTGCATCTGAGCTTCTCATGAAATTCATCAGACAGAGGGATTAAAGAACTGATTTTTCCCTTCAAAAAGAAAAGTTTCAAAAGAGCAAGGTGGGCAAAAACTAGCTACTCTTCTTTTTTCATTAACCTCAGGCCACAGGCAGTGGATGTAACTTAATAACCTACAATTAAAGAAGAACAGTCTAATTACCAGTTGCGCTAAAAAAAATGTCAGGACAATGACACTCTTTGAAAGAATGAAATTCTGAGAGGATTAATTGCAAGTGAAATAGTTGAAAGAGAAATTTATTTAATGCTGTGAAAAAATACCTGAATTTGCTGTTTATGGGATCCTAATTTTGAAATCAGATTGCAGTAGAGAGATCAAAATTGTGAGAGAAATATGGAATGAGATTCTGACTCACATTTAGAAGAAGCTGTGTTTCTGTGCCAGTCTGGAGAACACTCTTGGATGAGAATGCAAGTTTTAGAAAGAAAAGAGGTGATGCTACAGAAGATTGGGCTAACAAACAAGCCTTAGTGAAAAAAAATAAAAAGGGTTGACAAAATAATTAAAAACCCCTTCAACAATTCCCTTCTCATATGGAGCAAAGAAGTAATGTGAAAGTTTCAACTTGTCAGAACAAATGGGAACAAAGTAATTCCTGGCCTTTGACTGAACTACTGTTTTGCAAGACACAAAGCTATCTATGGGAAGCTGTATCTAAAAGGAAATTAAGTATAAGTATTCTGCACAGCAAAGAAGCTTTTTCCATGGTGATTGTTCAGACTGAGCCCTATTTGAGATGACTGAAGTGTGCCTTTGAACGAGTGGTATTGTTGCTTATAAACTGGATACTGATACCCAGATCAATATGAAACAGTAAATCAATTTGGATACAGAGAAAAAAGCCCAGGTTGTGCAGCGACAAAGTCAATTCAATAACAGCTGTATACAAATGAAATGTAATTCAAGGCCTTGAAAACAGGATTTTACTTATTATTGAGGAAGACAGAAGCTGGAAAAACGTGTGGTGCTTCTCCTAGGGAGAATGCATAAGCTACAAGGCCAGAACCATCTGGAGATAGAAAGAAAAACAGATTAGAAAACTCCAAACTAAATTAAAATATAGGCAGAAAAGGAAAAATTAGGAGGGAAATTTCACATACACACACAGAGAAAAGAAAATTAAAATTGCCATTAAGGTTGTAAAAGAACATTGAGAAAAATGTAGAATGGAAATCACAAGTATTTAAAAATGTGCATGATGAAAGAAACCTTCTATCCATGATATCCTTTATATGTTTTGGAGATTTTAAAAACAAATGTCTGTTACAAATGAAAAAAAATGGCCCAGTTTCTCTCAATGCATATTTACCACAGAAAGAGATAAACCCCAACCTGTCAAAGGAAACTCCTTATATAAGGTTCTCATGTTTTCTAGATCCCTTTGATAAAAATGGACATAACAGTACTTTTTCACCTCAAAGAATCACTGAAACAGAGAGCAATTCTCAATGTTTAGCATATACATACTATTGTAATGAGGCTAGTGCACACATTTTACCTACCTAAAGTTGGTACTCTGTACTAGAGAGAAAATTTATGTTAAGGAATAAATGAATGACTCACTTTGAATAATTGGCTTTCTAAATTAATATGTGACTGTGTTTTGGCTTGATTCACACACTGATTTTAAATATGATGGATAAGTGGCACCCATGGCAACTTCTTTAAGTGGGCAGGCTACTCCTTTGCCATGGTACATGCGAGTGCTTCCCATTTCCTGGTGCTCAGAAGCAGGTGCAGGCTGACTGTCACTGCTGTACTGGGGCGAGACCCAGATGTGTACCAGTCCTTTGTCCCTGAATCCTGCAGGCCCTGTTCCCATGGCCAGGGAAGCCCAGACCCAGCTGGAAGATGAGCCACGGCACGCTGTAGCTGGGCGTTGGTCTGCAGGCAGGACCCTGGGGCGTGCCAAGGCAGGCAGGGGAGCGTAAGCACAGACACTGCCACACAGAATGTGAGAACCGACAGCTCCAAGTTTCTAGGCTTCCTTTGAAGTCGATGGGAATTTGCCTGAGTAAGGTACACATTAAAATGGACTAGAAGTGTTCAGTTTTGGCCTGTTAGGACATGGGTGTCAATTGAAAATGCTTCATTGCTGAAATCGTAAGCAGCTTGCTAAATATTTGGGGCTTAAGAATACTCCAATGACTTGCTGGTTAGAACGTTCGCAGGGAGGTACAAGATGTGAGTGTAGATCTCCTTTCCTGTCTCCTGAGTGGATGTTTCAGCCACTGACTTGCACTAAGTGGTGACTTTGTTCTCTCTCTTTTTCCTCCATCTCTTTCCATTTTTTACTCTGTCCTTGTTAAGCACTTAAAAAAAGCCCACCAAAAAAGCATGTGGAATCTGAAGTGTGGACACTTCCTCCCTTGAGAGATTTAAATCCCAGAGCTTGACAGGGTTTAGTTCACTTCCTTTCCTTGAATTTGCTCAGCGCCTAGCTGCTAGCAGTTCCTGGAAGACCACTGTGAGTTCCTCTCGTGGGTGACTGACTTTTCTCACACAGGGAACTCAGGCTCTAACTTTGGTTTGCATCTGCTGTATGTAACTAAATCCAAAAGCATCAGTGCAGAGCATGGTGATTCTTAAATCACTGTGTCAACTAAGCCCAAAGCCCAGACAAGCTGAGGTGAAATCACAAGAGATAATGACCATAAGAGAGAGATAATGATGGCTGATTTTATTTTAGTGATGTAAATAAAATGTGATGCACCAATACACAGTAACTGATGAGATGTGAGTCTGGACTGGAAGAAACAGGGTCAGTGACCCTTGTCCTCTCTTGTTGAAGGCAACTAGACCACATAATTCCTTTCACAAGCTGGTGACTCTCCAGCCTCCAGCCTGACATTATACATTCTGTATAAGTAATAACTAGAGCTTATAACTAGGGTGTAAGTGCAGTTATATGCAGATAAATATGTAGATAAAACAGATGTCTTGTATGTACTAGTGGTATATTGAGGATGCTCTGCAGTTAAGACATCAGTGATTGTTACATACGGCTTCAGTGGTACTTACTTTGAGAGAAACATGGCTGTCTGGGATATTTGAAGTATAAGTTGTGCTTTTCCATATATAGCTTTGTATTAAATATTCTACACAGCAGCCACTATGCTTATGTTCTTCCCTAAGTGGTCATTTTGAATGGCAAGCAGTTCAGCACTTATTGACAGGTTGCTTTCTTGTCTAAAAATAGAGGAATGTGTGGATCCTTGTACACAGCAGGTAGTCAAGTAATAACGAAAGTGATTGATGATAAAAAGCTTGCTTTCTACTCTCTTCTCATCAACAACCTATTGGGATCAAGAGAACACTAGAATAGAAATTAATCTTCCTTGAGTTATTCTAAACAGTCAACTGATAGGAGATTTCTTTGATCTCATTCAATTGAAATTGATTAATTCTGTTAATTACTCTGTTTGAACTGAGTTAGCAGGAATTTTCTGCGTGTTGCAGCATCCTTGATGGTTTGCCTTCTTGCATGCCAAACAAGTGAACTTGGTAAAGAATGTGAAAACAGATGATGTCAACCTAGTGTTTGTTAACTAAGACTGATAGTGACTATCAGTGACAAATAACTGTAGAAATGATCAGATGTAATTTGTTTCTGTAGCTGGATATTTTATTGAAACTGTCATTGGTTAAAACATATAAACAGTCCTTGGGGCAGGAACTCATGAATTCTTCTCCCAAGAAAATGCATAATCACTAAGCTAGGAATATTTTCTCTCCTTCTCCCTCTGTCCATTTCATACCTCATGAATCCTTAATCCAGTAAGGAAGAACTGGGATTACATTAGAGTTCAACACCTATTGGATTATGAGATTGTCGTAAACCTAGGGTGGTTCCCTGACTTTTATGCCATCTCCTTATTCCTGATGCCTGCTGGGAAGGTTCAGATTAACATTAATAGTGCAGGACTAACCTCCTACTTGGAATTGGGTTTTTTCCCACTTAGTAGACTGAATCTTATGAGCTAGAGAAGATATTGGGAGTGTTCAGCAATGTACAAATAGATTGACATCCACTGAAGGATTTGTGCCATATGGAGGATACGGCTGCTTCAGGTTTGTCAGCCTTCCTGAAATCCGTCTTTGCTCTATCTAGCCTTCAGTCGAAAAGACAACTAATTTATTGTGCTAAAATGTTATTATTAAAAAAAAAAGAAGCTAATTGACTCTGAAGAAACTCTTTATGCAATAGGAAGGCAAAACATCCTGACAAGCTCAGTATTTGCTCTGGGGGTAAACAGGTCATTTACCTGTTTTCAGTAGAATTGTCTCTGCTGATGGCCAGGGAGGTGAAACTTGCTAAGCACCCATGTGAGTGTATTGCTGTTTATATAACTGAAGTGTAAAACCTCTTGTGCACAAATATGCAAGTGAGAACAACAAATATAGCTCAGTAATATTTCCTAGAGATCAGACAAAATCACAGGGCGATGCCCTGAAGTCCAGTAAAGTGCTAGGATCAGTGATCTCTAAGTTTGTCTTGCTTGAACTGGGCTTACTTGAACAGTGGAGTGATAGGCTCTCTTCAGGAAGGTTAAAGACATGGATTTAAATGCCTTTATGCAGAAGAAATACCTTCATGCAGAAGAAATAATTAGAGTCCTTTTTGTTTATCCTTTTTGTTTATGAGAGAGTCTTGCAATCATTGCACTATTATGTAAAATCTGGAGGCTTTTATTTATGTTTCCAAAGAAAGCAGTAACCATATCTACCGTTTGCATAAAGTTTGTTCTGCTAGCCTTCCAAACAAGCCAAATGAAGGGCTATTTTCTGGATCAATTGGGCATAAGAATTGGGCACAATGTTGAGCAGCATGGTGGGAAGTGTGTTTGTGTCCAGAAGCAGAATGCTTTTTTGAGAACAGCAGCGGTGAAAACTGAATTTATTAAAATAAATTGCTTTTTCTCAGAGATCATTATTTTGCTTCTAGACACCTCTGTCCGCATCAGATGTTACGTCTTTCACCTGCAAAATTATATAAACCCCCCCAAAGTAGCTGACAAAAAGGTAACTCCAGAACTGGAGGGAACACTTGCAGGCCATGGAAGTACCATAATTAAGGAGGTTTCCATGCCGAGGGGTCAGGGTTCCCCATTTGAGTGTGCTGCTGGGAAGACCATACCTGCCCTGCCTCTGGAAGCTGGCAATACTTTTGTGTTGTGCTGCACAGTCCTTTGCATGAAGCAGCTTGTTCTGAATTCCCACACAGCTCCCTGTGTGGAGTTCTGCTGTGATGTACAGCAGATATATCCAGGATATCCAAAATCCATCACATCCGGATTACATGTATTTCTGTGGATTTGCTAGCAAGATGAAGGACCTACTCCCAGTGACCCTGTAAATTAGGAATAGGGGATGGGCCTTTTCCCCACACTTTACTAAAATCTACTTTACTAGTTATAACATTGTGATCAGAGCTGACTTTCCAAAATATTCTAGGCAATTTTTATGAGTTAGTAAAATCACCACATCTTCCCTCTAAAATAAAGAAATTGCCAATAAGTCCCCAAGAATCTGGTGCAAATATTCAGCCTGAGGCTTCTTACTGCTTTTGTTGTATTTCCTTCATTGAGACACACTTACTGGATAAAGCCTTAGGTAAATTTTTTGAGTCATAGTCCTTGTAATATCCAAAGTTGTTATTAGAGAGAACATGAAAAGCTAAGAAAGCAATAATTTCAGGAATTGGTTTCTTTATGGCTTTTCTATTAACATTTCCCTGGCAATCATATTCATTAATTTGCTATAATCCCCTTTTTAACACACACATACACAAAATCACAGAAAGTTTACATAAATTGTTATAGGGGATCACTTATGCTATATTTGTTGCCAAGATAAATAAGTTAGAAAAATTATTATTTTTATTGAAGGGTACCTTTTACACTAACATAATGATTTTTTTTTTTTTACAATTTTACTTGCCCTTTTATGTGATGGGGCAATTAATCTTTCTGGGCAAATGATTACAAAAGTATTAATCTGCTGAGAATTTTAGAAATAGAACAGCTTTTATTTCCAGGCTGCTAAAATGGAATGGAAATTTCATAATATTAATTTTAGCTGTTTTATGTGAAGGGATTGTACAAGATAACTTTCTCACCAGTCACACCCCTAAGTGCATCTGGTTCTATTTGGTTCCTGGGGTATATTTATATTACATCTGGGGTATATTTATATTTTCTGTGCAAAGAGGAAAATATGGGCCAATCTTGCCCTGTATTTTCTACCTATATTTTCCTCGGAGATGGAGTTCAGTTTTTAATGTTCCCTCTCAGAAAATAAAAGGTAAAACTGTACAAGCCCATGGCTAAGTTTCCTTGCATGCTTAACATCAGTGGCAGGACACAACAGAAAGACCTTTCTTCTAGCACAAGTATATAGATTAGAAGCCACTTTAAAGCTGAAAAGATGACTATAACCCTGTAGCCTGTTCTCCTGCCAGCACAGTCCATAACTGCCAGTCAAAGATTAAATCGCCAAGCCCTGAATTTCAAGATCACACTTGAAAGAAAATAGAAGGAACTGCCTTCAAGGATGGAAGTGTTGAACAATGCCAAGGCATGATGCATCTGAATGGCAGGAATTCATGTTTCCTGCTGCCCAAATACCTTACGAAAACTGGGTGCTGCTCACTCAGCTTTCTGCCTGTATGGTGTTAGTGGCATTTTTGTCACAACAGAAAGAACAAGCTCTAGAACAAGCTACTGAATTAAAAAAATAATTAAAAACAGTACCAAATGCTATCTTTCTTTAAAAAAATCTGTGACAGCCTTTCCAGACATATCTCTAGTAGCTGAACATAGAGTTTGCCAGAAACAGTACAAATTTGAAAATAATTCATAGATTTCATTACACTTTTTTGACTAAAGCCAGGTAGAGTAGAGTCTGGTGGTTTTAAAACATAGATGATACTTAATGTTCTCCTTTTTCATCACCTCATTTGTATTCTTTATTTCTGCTAGCAAGTTCTTTCATTAGCCCTGCATGATACTTATTTAGTATTGCCAGGGCTATTTTCTCTTGTTTTCTCTTTCTCTGTTTTGTTTTGTTTCTTCTAAATCTTATTTGTGGATTACTTGAAAAGAAAATCACTAATGCTATTTTAGGTGATTTCCAGTGTTCTCTGTCTGTATTTAATTTAATTTACAGATTGTTGTGTCATGTGTCTGTGTCACTAATTCCAGAGTTCCCTAAAATGTGGATATAGTACTTTACAAATAAAAAAGTCCTCAGCTCCTCAAGACATGTTTTAAAAGTCAGCTTACTGACCCAAGGAAAACTCCCTTTAGAGTCAGCACAAACTTTGACCATTCTTATCAGACCTGAGGTGTGCAGTCATATGTACGTTTTTTTCTTTCAAAATATTCCCTGCTCCTTTCCAGTCTGCAAAGACAACACAGAGATTAGATTTCCATCTCATAAATTATCCAGTAGCACCATGAAAATCAGTTACATGGTTGGTACTATTGGGTGTGGACAGACAGATATGAAATCTAGATATTCCCATTGTCAACCTCCTGTTTTGAAGAGACTACAATGGCAAAAATGGAAAGCAAATTACAAAGCAGACATTTTGTAGAACATTTTGCTGATTACAGAAGAGCATTTTGTAATCGTCCCAAAGCACTACTAGCTGTCCATCAAGGAGATCAGTAATTCAAAGTAGTCATAAGTTTTTTCTGTGCATAAATAATCCATAATAATGGCGACATATGGCAATTCACATTTATCATGGATGAGAATGGCACTGAAAGTTAGTTATAATCATTGCTTCTGAAGCTGTCCAAGCATAATAGATTTGTGGAAACAAATATGAAAAGAACAGTGGCAGAACACGTGATAAATCCCACTAGGTCTGATAACACGAAATAGGCAGGGAGGAAACCCACTGGGAGATTTGCAAGTCAGTAAAGAAAAATAGACATTCGCAATATTAATTACAACAGTGAATGCTTTACAGGTTCTAGAACAACTTCCCTCTTGTTGCAAGTGGATAAATAGGTAAGGCTTACAAGCAATGGAAAGAATTAGAATGTAATTAAGACTGACAACTGAGCTGTATGAAAATAGATGAGCACATGTAAAAATTTTTTCTAGTAATTGATGAGGTGAGAAACAATGGCTTTTCTGCTGAATAAATAATTTGTCACACTGTAGGACAGGCGCTTATAGTGGATATAATAACTTGCTAGTGGGGTAGAACTCATTAATATTGTGTGGTGCAGTCGACACGCTGGAGGGAAGGGATGCCATCCAGAGGGACCCTGACACGCTTAGGAGGTGTCACTCAGCATGAGGTGGCAATGTGCAGTCACAGCCCAGAAAGCTAACCAAATCCTGGGATGTATCCAAAGGAACATGGCCAGCAGGTCAAAGGAGGTGATTCTCCCCCTCTGCTCTGCTCTGGTGAGTCCTCCCTTGCAGTTCTGCTTCCAGATTAGGGAACCCCAACATAAGCAGGACACAGAACTGTTGGAGCAAGTCCAGAGAGGCAATGAAGTTGATAACAGAACCTGCCCTACAAATACAGGCTGAAAAAGCTGGAGCTGTTCAGCTCAGAGAAGAGAAGGAAGCATAGAGAATTCATACCTTCCAGTATCTGAAGGGACCCTACAGGGAAGCTGGAGAGGGACTATTTGTCAGGAACTATAGTGGTAGGACAAGTGGGAATGGGTATAACTTAGAAAGAAGGGAAATTTAATTTAGATATTAGGAAGAAATTCTTTTCTGTGGGGGTGGTGAGGCACTGGAACAGGTGGCCCAGAAAGGTTGTGAATGCCCAAACCCTGGAGCTGCTCAAGGCCAGGTTGAACAGCTTTGAGCAACTTCACCTAGTAGGAGGTATCCCTGCTCATGGCAGGTGGGTTTGGGCCCAGATGGTCTTTGGGGTCTCTGCCAATGCTTAACATTCTATGATTCTGTGATTCTGCAGTACATAGTCTAGTTGCCCTGTGTATACTTAACTCATTTCAAAATGTGAATTAAAAGAGATCACATATTTTTCAATGAGTCTGTTTTAGGGCTTTACCATTTTCAGAGGCAGAGGAGGGCTGAGAATCACTCAACTGCAAGCATCTTCTGCCTATTGCCTTCTCAGTGCTGGGAGGTTGTATTTAGAGCAAGGTCACTTGGAGCAGCCTGGCATCCTTGCTGTCTGTGGAGAACATGGCCTGCCTTCTCTTTTGCTCCAAAGAGAAGCAGGCTCTGTGCCATTAGCCCCTCACTTAGTTTAAATTCCCATAGCACAATACAACTAATGGTTTAATGGTGAAATATGGTGACATGGCATGGCCTTAATGTCATAATTATCCATAAAGAACTGACAGACATCTTTTAATGTCTCCAAAGAAGTCAAGAGACAAGTAATTTGTAAGTCCTGCTGAATAAGTAAAATTAACTTTCAAATTAACTTACTATGTAAGTCCAGTAATGTTTCTGCAAAGCTTTCTGGTAATAAAACTTAGCAGTAGCAGGGGTTTATCCTTGACTTTAACTGGGTGTGCAATTTGGCCAAATTCTGAAGAGAGGCAGAGGTTTCCTGCTATCATGTGATGAGGAAAAGGGCATGCTATGTTCAGCAGGTCCCAAAGCCTATAGCAATACACTGTTTGATCAAAGGCACAGGTCCTCTGTGGCCAATTAAACAGGTGCCCACATGAATAAGCTGCTGTTGAAGTCAGTGAGGAACCCTTGTCGTAACTGTCCCTTGGGAATGTAGACATTCTTGGCAACTAAATAAGATTGAAGAAGGCTGGAATCTGTGGTGCCTCTCATTACACAGCTGTTTAAAGGAAGAGCATTTACTGCCCAGAGAAGTGGGGGCTCTTGCTCTGGGCACAAAACAAGTGCTCTTCATAACCTCTTGGGGAGGGGATGGCTCCTGAATTAGGAAGAGGAAAAGAAAGTGTTAGTAACAGGTAAGAGTACATTTTACTTGAGACTTTTAGATTGGTCTTTATAGGGTAATACTTCTCTGGAATAACTATTTCTTTGCAAGTGATCTCCTGTCCTATCAGAGCTACGTTTAGATCATCTGCAGCTGTTATTTCCATGAATATGGGATTGCTATGTTTATCATGCAACTTTGACTTCCTCTGCATGCTGCATGCCTGTCTCTCTTGGCTGAGCCTACTTTTAACATTTCAAAGAGCTGAGCAGCTTCCAGCAGCCACTGTCTGTGAGTATTGTGGTCATCCCAAACTCATTCCAATACATTTTTAGACAGCATTTGACAGTCCTGTACTTTGTGAGTTTTTCCCATGTTAGTGTTAAATACACAAACCTGCTTATACTTAATCTTAGAAATTTTTTTTCCAGTTTTTTCAGATAAATCTCCTTGGTTCAGCAGCAAATCCATTTGCTTGCAAGGCTGGAGCTCTGTCTTTTAGCCCTTTTATTACTTAATTTTGTCTCTGTTGGTTAGTGGGAAGTTTTGTCAGCGCTGCATTTAACTGTGTTTGTTTAGCAAAGCTCAGGCCTGATGAGTCAAGCTGGTCGAATGTCAGTTCCAAATTTGAGGGCAAAAGTCACACACAATATTCAAACAATGTGTGGTGTACATTGCAAAAAGAAAAAAATTGGTGGGCACGACTCCATAGAATAAAGGCTGGTGCTGTAAAAGGCCTCCAGAAAATAGGAGATGCTGTTCACAGTAGTTTTTTATTTTTAATTCACAAAAAGAATTACTGGTTTTCTTGCTGAGTTTGAAGATCATTGCTGTATGTGGAGTGTTTATATCCCTGCTAGAAATGAGAATGTGCATCTCAAGTCCACTCAAAGTATGTGGTAAGATGAGGATCCAACTGAGGATTACAACTGGAATCACAATAGGGGGAAAATATCAGCCAACTGTAAACTGCAAATAGACATTGGAGATATCTACTAGGTAATTAATGGAAATAACTGCTTTCCCAGAGATAGCTCTTCAGGTCTTAAGGTTAAGACACCAATGCAGTCATTCCTGGAGTGGATGTCAAAATGGTTTCTTCCTATTGGATGGAATCCCTAAATGTAAGGCCTGGTCCAAACCCTCCTGAAGCTGTTGGAAGGCTTCCCATGGATTTCAATTTGTAGGCAATAAATATGACCCTTTAAAAGCTTTTAATAATAATTCCGTCACTCAAGGAAAAACAAAATCTCATTCCAAATATTTAGATTGCTAAAGAAAGGCATGTAGCACTATTTTCCACAGTATTTTATGGAGACACAGCATGGATAAAAATGTTCACACCTATTTTCCCATAGGATGTTCAAAGAAATCCTGTGAAATGATCCTTTTCCATGAGATAGAACAGCCAGTGTTTACATAGGCTAATAATTAAGAGATCTGCTTGAAAAAGAAAGGAAAAAATATGATGGTTTTTTGGAGGGGGGGTTATTTTACTTTAAAAATATTCGGGTGTGGGAATCTTTCTTCTTTGAGAATTCCTTGAGTGAGGGAATATCAGTAGCCCGAAGCAGACATTTCTCTTGTGCTTGAGTATTGGGACCGTGTTGATGAAGCCAATCCTGTGACCAAAGATCTGCTTGCAAGGGGTTGTTGGACTGGGCTCAGCTGCTTTCATTACTTGACAAATGCTCTGCTGGTTTCCAGGGATGGGCAGCAATGAGCTACAGCTTGCTCTGAAATAGGAGCGGCAGCTTCCTGCCCTGTGCTGCATCTTGTGGAGACTTGTGGACACACTGGGTGAGAGTGGTGTGATTGATGTTGCTGAAATTGGAGTCCCAAGGAACTCAATATTACACTCATTTGTATTATGTCACATTGATATGGAGAAGCATTAAAATAAGTGACTTCTAAAGTGTTTGCTGATGGTGCTGCTGATTTAAGCGGGATTATAGCCCATTAAACACCCGATGTATGACTACCTTTGGCCATTTTACAGATACAGCCTCTGGCTTTAAATGTTTGAGACTTATACCCGTTTGTTACGGTTAGTAATTTTTTAGACTTTTTATGGAGTGGTTGTGGGAGCAGTTTTTAGTTTCTCTTGCAAATCCTCTTCTAGGATTTGTCTTCATGCTCTTCACCTCGGTGTGAACAACTGACCCATGGATAGAATCACAGGTGACAGATGACTGGGAAATAGGGGAGTTAGCCCACGGCAAAGATAGCAAGGATAATTTCAGGCTTTTTAGTGGCAGAAAGCACAGTTGAAGCAGCATTTCTGATGTATCTATCAGACTGAAATGGAAGAAGGTGGTGCGCAGGCGGTGCGTGCGATAGGAGAGCAGCTACCATCCCTGACTCCTAGATCCCACCTAGTTAACTCCTTGCAGTAGCACAGCAGGGCTGCCAAGCACCGGGTTAAAATCTGGCCGAGCCGGGAAGGACGGACCCGCCTGGCCCTTCAGCCCCGCGCCCTTCTCCGGCGAGGGCCTAGGTGTCTCCTCTTGTCCCCCCTCTCATGCTAATTCGGTGACATTTCGGACAGTTCAAAAGTTCACGGGGGGGCTCTGGCGAGGCGACCGGGTGTGGGGCTGGAGCGGGGACCGCCAGCAGGTCCAGCCTCGCCGGCGGGGCTGGCCGGTGCCTCCTCCTCCCTCTCTCCCTCCTCTCTCCTCGCTTGTTTCCAAGCGAGACCTCGTTCTCCGCAGGTACTGCTCTGCCTCCCCCCGGCTCCCCTTCCATCTTCCCCCGGCGCCCCTGCAGCATCTGCCGGCCGCCCAGCCTGCGCGGAGGGGCGCG